>JAWQEG010002254.1:0-425450 GCA_033782935.1 Petrolisthes cinctipes | reverse complement strand
GAAAGGTGATGGAGAACTGAAAACATTCCCCGCCTTATACGACTTCCTTCACCAAGAGAATGGAGATCAAAGAGACGAAGAAGAAGAAGGAGGAGGAGGAGGAGGAGGAGGAGGAGGAGGAGGAGAGTCACTGAAAGGCTCCCAACCCACCGAGTTACTTGAATGTGTCTGCAGGAGGAAATCAAATTAAAAGACACGTGAAGCTGAAGTGAATTGATTGAAGAGAGGTTACATGTAATGACCTCGACTAGAACAAAGGTACAGAGAGAGAAAGGTGTGTGTGTGTGCTTGTGTGGCTTACCAGAATACAGTATAAGGAAAGTGTGTGTGTGTGTGTGTGTGTGTTACCAGAATACAGTATAAGGAAAGAGGAAAGTGTGTGTGTGTGTGTGTGTGTGTGTGGCTTACCAGAATAAAGTATAAGGAAAGAGGAAAGTGTGAAGTGTGTGTGTGTGTGTGTGTTACCAGAATACAGTATAAGAAAAGAGGAAGTGTGTGTGTGTGTGTGTGTGTTACCAGAATGCAGTATAAGGAAATAGTAAAGTGTGTGTGTGTGTGTGTGTGTGTGTTACCAGAGTATACAGTACAAAGAGAATTGTCATGTATTCCAAACCTCTACTGTATACTCACGGGGGTTGGAGTAAGGCTTGGTGGTAGTGTACAGTCGGGGCACATAGTCCTTAACCAGAGTCTAAGGGAAAGTCTGCATGGTTAAAGGGTCCTGTGATGTAGTCAGAAAATTGGAGGTTAGTGAGTCCTTCAAACATTGCCACGAAACGCCATCTATTTGGAGGGAGCTTGTTTCGTGGCAAAAGGCAGGAGGAATCAGAAGTCTCCAATTTTCATACACGATCACAGGGTCCTTAAAGACTTTGTGCCGCGACTGTACTCGACTCACTTTTGCCTTTTAATCCCTTGACTTAACCTTCTCACCCTGGATAATTGCACGTCACACAGGATTGGGATAATTGAACCCTTTCCACCAAGCGATACGTTCAGTCTTCCTCCCTTTGTGATACAGTGTAATACCAACACCCATGAAAAGATAATTGTGTTGTAGCCTAACCTAACCTAACCTAACCTATGAAAAGTTAATTGTGTTGTAGCCTAACCTAACCTAAGCTAACCTATGAAAAGTTAATTGTGTTGTAGCCTAACCTAACCTAACCTAAGCTAACCTATGAAAAGTTAATTGTGTTGTAGCCTAACCTAACCTTACCTAACCTATGAAAAGTTAATTGTGTTACAGCCTAACCTAACCAAACCTAACCTACCAAACCAAACCTTACCTAACCTATCCTAACTTAACCTAACCCATGAAAAATTAATTGTGTTGTACCCTAACCTAACCTAACCTAACCTAACCCATGAAAAATTAATTGGTTTGTAGCCTAACCTTATCTAACCTATCCTAACCTAACCTAACCCATGAAAAGATAATTGTGTTGTAGCCTAACCTAACCTAACTTAACCTAACCTAACCTAACCTACTGTACCGAACCTATCCAAACCTAAATTAACCTAACCCATGAAAAATTAATTGGTTTGTAGCCTAACCTTATCTTATCTAACCTAACCTAACCTAACCTAACCTACATGTGCGACACTCATACATGTATAAGTGAGAAAGACAAACAATAATATTTTTTCTTTATAGTACTGCGAACACTGTAATGTATATCACGTATTTTATGGACAAGGTGACATCAATGACGAGGTTAAGGACTCTGTAATCGTGTATGAGAATTGGTGGCTTCAGATTCCTCCTGACTATGCCACGAAACAAGCTCATTCCATATAGGTGGTGTCTCGTGGCAATATTTGAAGGACTCATTTACCTACAATTTTTCGACTACAACACAGAGCCCCTTAATCACTTAGCTATCAGCAAATTAGAAGAGGAGAGATAAAGTGAGAGGATGTAAGAGGTTATAAGGGAAGATGGAGAGATAGCGAGAGATATAGAGATCGTTTAGGTGATTGGAAAAGATAAAAAAAAAAAAAAAAAACTTACAGATAAATAATTATACAGTATCTAAAGAAAATATAAGGAGAGATTTTCTATAATATATAGTTGGTGTGAATTGGAAGGTCTCTGATTCCTCCAAACTAAGCCACGAAACAGATCCTCTATTAGTACCATTAAATAAAGGCGTTTGTTCCCTGGTATAGTTAGGAGGAATCAAGAGACCTTCCAAAATACTAATAAGGAGAGAGAGTTGTTTTATATATATTTTTTATTCCAGTTGTATTACCCAGTGTCCTTCCGTACATTTTAAGAAAAGAGATGTAGTTGTTATGCTACATTGTTTTATATATATTATTTATCCCAGTATTATTAACCAGAGTCCTTCCGTACTGTATTCACATATGATGTTATTGTTTTAAATAGTGCGTAGCTGCTTGTATTAAATTAAAAGATGGTAGTTAACCTATTTATTGGAAAGTTTATCATCTAAGGAACAGAGGGAAGCTGTCAAACTCTTACGTGAGTACATTATCCTCAATACCAAAGTTGCAATTCTCAGTTTTCTCTCACGATACTCATTTTTTAGTTATAGAAAACGCCAATTGATTTAAAGGGAAAGACTTATATATTTTTATCTTCTGATTACGCATTTTAACGGTGTGTGTGTGTGTGTGTGTGTGTGTGTGTGTGTGTGTGTGTGTGTGTAAGAGCTTTATTTTTATATAAGTGTGGTTACGGGTTGATGTATTTTTGGCTTGGTTGTTGAGGTTAATGAACTTATTATGACATACGTAACATCCATACATGAAGACATAGAAATACTGTAGTACACACACATTTATTAGGCTACATATAAACATACGCACATACGCACAAACATACACACTATTTAGTTAAGGGGATATTATACATTTGGGACATTGGAGTGCCTTGATTCCTCCAAAGTATGTCAGGAAACGAATCCAATGAATAAATATAATGGTATCCTGTTGCTTGGAATAGGTTGGATGAATCAGTTGCTCCAAATTTACCAACAACAAGAAGACATTTTGTAAGTACAGTCGGCATCAGGAATTCGTATACACCACTGTGACATCAAGGGTTCGTAACAACTAGAAAATTTAGTACATTATTTTTTTTTACACCAAACTTTTCTAGTTGTTGTTGTTGTTGAAGTTCCTCAAGCTGTCTGGCCGGGCAGCCCCGAGCTCTTGAGGAAGGCTATGGCTTGAACCGGGCTTTCCCACATTGCCCTCAGTGAGTGTATCTTGTGTTGTTGGCGAGTGTCGTTGTGTGCGTTGCAGTCTTCCATAATGTGTTTAATAGAATGGGGTGCTGTGTTGCATCCTGGGCAGGTATCTGTGATGGCTCCATCTAGTTTCTTTTGATATGTCAGAAGAGCCGGATGATGGCCGCTTCTCAACCTGGCCAGGTGGACTCTGTCCTCGCGGGGAAGGGAGGATTCTGATGGGTGGATGTCAGGGGGTCGTGCATGCAATAGGGTGTTGTTTTTAAGTTTTTTGATGGATTGGTGGGTGATTTGAGTGTGGATGTGTTTTTGGAGACTGGTTTGGGGTGGCCAGGGTGTAAGAGATGGTAGTATTTGTATATGGTATCGTGTACTGGGAGTTGTTTTTATGTTTCTTGGCATCTCTGGGTGTTTTGCCATGTAATGTAGTGGGTGGCGTGGATTTCTGGAGGCTGCAGCAAGTGTTTGTGTGCCTCTCATGTCGAGGTGATCCTTAATCTTGAGGATTTTGGTTTCGTGGTGTAAGTGGTCTGTAGGTGTGGTAGCTGTGCAGCCTGTGATTGTTCTTAGGGCTCTGTTTTGTATGGTCTGTAGGGTGTTGAGATGAGTCTCAGCGAGGTTTGAGGCCCAGACGGGGTTTACATAGTCCATCATTGATCGGATATATTGTTTGTACACTGTGGTTGTGGTTTCTTTGGTGTGTCCAAATGTTGTGTTAGTAAGTGATCTGAGGGCCTTAAGTCTTTGCATGCATTTGTCTTTTGATGGTTGTGATGTGTTGTTTGAATGTCATAGATGTGTTGTATGTTATGCCAAGTATTTTGGGTGTGTGTGTGTGTGGTATGGATGTGTTGTTTATGGTGAGGTGTGGTGTGTAGCGGTGTTCGGTGTTGTGGTTGGTGAGAAGGGTGATTGTTGATTTGGTGGGTGCTATTTTAAGTCTGTTTGTGATGGACCAGGCATTGAGTGTGTTGAGGTAGGGTTGGAGGATGTGAGTGGCTGTGTCTGCATTTCTGTGTGTACATGTGAGTGTTGTGTCGTCTGCGTAGGAGGCTACTTGTATTTGTAGTGTCTGGGGTGTTGGTAGGTCGTGCATGTATAATTTGAAGAGGCTGGGTGAGAGTACTGAGCCTTGGGGGACGCCGTTGGTGAAGCTTTTTATGTTAGATGATTGACCAGCATGTGTAACGTGGGCTATTCTTCCTCCCAAGAAGCTGGCTAGCCATCTTTTTGTATTGTTGTGCATGTTTGTGTTGTATATTTTGTTTGTGAGGTTGTGGCGAGGGATGGCATCAAATGCTTTACTGATGTCCAGTGTGACTAGGAGTGTTCTGTGTGGGGGTCTATCTGAGTTGATGCCATCATAAATTCTTTGTGTGAGGTCTGTAAGAAGAGTGTTTGTTGAGTGTAGTGGTCTGAAACCATGTTGTGTGGATGCGAGGGGAATGTGTGGTGTGATTTGGCTGATGATGAGGCGTTCAATAACCTTGGAGGGGGTGCAGAGGAGGGTAATGGGACGGTGTGATGAGGGTAGTGTAGGGTCTTTGTTGGGTTTGAGGATAGTGATGATGTTTCCGTGTTTCCAGATGTTGGGTATAGTGTTGTGTGAGTAGCTGTGGTTTGCTATGTTGGTGAGTGCTTGTATGCCTTGTGGTCCGAGGTGTTTGAGGTGAATGTTACTGATGTTGTCTGGACCACAGGCAGGTGAGTGTTTGAGGTTGTGGATGATGTGGTTTGTTTGATGGTTTGTGAATGGTGTATGGGCTGAATCAGTAGGGAAGTATTTCCTGCGTCTGATGACTCGTCGGTCTTCGGGATGTGGGTGAAGGTGGCTGGTGTGGGAAAAGTGCTGGATGAGGGTGTTTGCTTGTTGTTTGTTTGAGGGTATGATGTCTGTTGTTGTGATGGCTGCGTGTGATTGTGTAGTGTTGTTGTTGGATAGTCTGATGCTGTTTAGTGTTTTGTAAAGTTTTCTGGTGTTTGTTTTGTGATCAAGTGTGTTGACAAACCTTTGCCAATTTAGTGTTTTCTTTTCTTTGATTTTGTTGTTTATCTGTGTGTTTAGTGTTTGTATTTGGTGTACTGTGTGATGTGTGAGTGGATGTTGGGGGTGAGTGTTTGAGTGTGTCTCGTTGTCTGATGAGGCCCTGAATTTCTGTTGTAAAGTTGGGGTTGTATTTTCTTCTGTTGCCTCTAGGGATGTGTTTGTTGTTTGCGGTTTGTATGATTGTGTTGAATTTTTGTATAGTAGTGATGATGTTTGTGATGGGTGTATTGTTCAGTTTTTCAAAGTGATCTTCTGTGTCTGTAGTGAAGATTGCCAGTTTGGCAATCCAAAATATGTATCCAGGCTTGCTTCGAATACCCTGGTCGAGTATTAAGGGGGTGCGGGAGTAGGGGACAGGCTTGGGGGGGGGGACTGGGGAGGGGTGCGGGAATAGGGGGACTGGGGGGGGGGGTGTGCGTGAATAGGGGGACAGGCTTAGGGGAGGGGGTAGAAAGCCTGTCCTCTATTCTTGCACCCCCCCAAGCCTGTCCCCCTACTCCCGCACCCCCTTAAGCGAGCTCAAGCAAATTTCAAACAAGACAAGCGTTGTAATTGGTTCAGCAGGACGTCAAATGATTCGAAACTTGAACAAGACCTAGATACAAATTTTGGATTGAGAGTGTACATTGAAGGGGGTTACTGTATGGAGTGACTTGATTCCTCCAAACTATGCCAGGAAACAAGTCACCTCAGTGTTAATACTATAGGAGCTATGTACTGTACGTTTCCCGGCACAGCTTGGAGGAATCAGTAGCCCTCAATTATACCCTCAAGAGTTCCCCACCCAACCCACCTCCGACCCCCACTCAAAAATAACCTCCCACGCCACACACACACATACACTCAAACGTCCCTCCCCCCCCTCCTCGACCCCCCTATCCCCATAAACCACTCAAAAATAACCTCCAACGCCACACACTCACACGCCACCGTCACCTCCTACCACCTGACGCCCCCCCACCAGCCAGGGCTACCCGACACCAAAACAAACTGGTGCCGCTAAGAGCCCCTCGCACTGACCGCTATCGTCAGAGCGCTATTCCCACTTTAGTGCGAAAAATAAACACCTAGATTAGTATGTCTCCAAGTTGTAGCCGTTAGATCTTAGAATTAATATTAATGTAATCTTCCCCTATGTAAATTTTCAGTCTCTGACTGCCATGTAAATAAACCGTTAATTATTATTATTATTATTATTATTATTATTTTAAGTCCCTCCCCCCCCCCCGACCCCCTATCCCCATAAACCACTCAAAAATAACCTCCCACGCCACACACACACGCACACTCAAAAGTCCCTCCCCCCCTCCTCGACCCCCCATCCCCATAAACCACTCAAAAATAACCACCCACTCAACACACACACACTCACTCAGGAAATCCTTAAAAAAAAAAAAAAAAACTTACAGATAAATAATTATACAGTATCTAAAGAAAATATAAGGAGAGATTTTCTATAATATATAGTTGGGGTGAATTGGAAGGTCTCTGATTCCTCCAAACTAAGCCACGAAACAGATCCTCTATTAGTACCATTAAATAAAGGCGTTTTTTCCCTGGTATAGTTAGGAGGAATCAAGATACCTTCCAAAATACTAATACTTCCCTCAAGTAAAGACCAAAATATCTGGGTGGTGAGTGCATAAACCTACAAGCAATAAATTAGAGGTTATAATATAGTAGGATTTCAAGGTTGTGGTTCGTGGCTGGGGAGTAGGTGTGTGGATTAGGAAGGGTTGAAAGCCTGGGGGTTAATACAGAGAAGGGAGAGTTTAGTTAGTGTTTTGACCTGGAGGGGGAGAGAGAGAGAGAGAGAGAGAGAGAGAGAGAGAGAGAGAGAGAGAGAGAGAGAGATAATAGATAGGCTAGAGAGAGTGAGAGATACACAGAGAGATTGAGATAGACTACACACACACACACACACACGCACACACACACACAGTCAGATACAACCAAAAGCAACCAGTTGGTATAGTTACTGATGGGTAAACAAACAGAGAATAAACACACCAATTGCCCAACATGGTATACTCTCTACCCTCTGGACCCTATGGTGAAGAGATTAGCGAGTTGTCCACACGTGTACACCCTCCAATACAAAATTCGCTGCCCCCTCTATGCCAAGTCATGCACCACTTAATAATATGGCACCTTACACTTCATAAGCTCGTGCACTGAATCAGAGGAGAAGATTATTAATTTGCTCCCTACATGGATTTCTGTCATTAAGGACCCTGTGATGTTGTCTAAAAGTTGGAGAAAAATTAGTCCTTCATATATTGCCATGAAACACCACCTATAGGGAAGGAGCTTGTTTCGTGGCATGGTCAGGAGGAATCACAAGTCTCCAATTTTATACACGATCACAGGGTCCTTAAGTATGGTGAATTGGTTTGTTTCTATGATTATTCTTTATATTTTGATCCTGCAAGAAGCACTGGGTGAGTCGAAACCATGGACTTTACTTGGCAAGTGTGCAGTCACGTATATTATTCCTGTAACAGATCATATGCAAATGAACCATCTGCATGAATCTTGCACCCCCCCAAAAAAAAAAATTCAGTGACCTTGCAGCATCTACACTTTGGCATCATTCTTCGAGGTCGGGTTATTTCGAAGGTGTTTCACTTTGGTTAACAACAAAATCTGCTTCACCTCCTATATAGTTTACAAGCTCTTTTAACTCATTATTAAGATAACACTGTGACGTATACATATATCATCCAACCATCAGAATATATGGTGTTTGTTTTTATTATAGCATGGATTTTTGTATTCATAGCATCAGAGCTGCACAGTCGGCGGCAAAATGGTTGTAGCCACGTGTTCCAAGTCATTGAGTACAGTATTGTTTTCCTTCAAGAAGCATTGGGTGAGATGACATGACTTTCACCGTAGACTGTACACAGAGGGTGATGCAGCTGTATGTACTGAACCCCAGGCAACTCAGCAATACTTACCACAGGTGAAGAACTCAGACAGGTCAGTATATATAATATAATTATTGAGAGTTCCCATACGTTTGTACCCGAGAAAAGCCATATAGTCTCGAGGTTATCATTCATCTGATTACATCCCTCTAACCCAATGATAACAATGAACTTCAGAATGATTTGTTCAAGAGTAAGATAGTGTGTCAGAGATAGAAAATGTACCACAACATAGATAAGCCAAAAGATAGAGAGTCAAAGATAGAAAATGTACCACAACATTAAGAGGTTATATAGCACATTGTTTTGGGTGGTAAATCTGGAGCAAATGATTCCTCCAAACTATTCCAGGCAATAGGATACCAATATTTTTCTTCATCTGGGTCTGTTTCCTAGCATACTTTGGAGGAATCTAGAAGGAGGCTCCAATCTATCAAAAGTATACTATCCCCTTAATCAGCTAAAAGAGAAACCTGACGACAAGCCTTAGTTATGCTCTCTTCCATAAGATGTGATCACAGTCCTTCATCTCATCTGCAATTTATTTCCATCACTCCATAGCTGCTTCACCACTCCACACCACCCACACCCTCCCATTACCAATTTATTTTAAATCACTCCACACCACCAACACCCACACCCACCCACCCATTACCAATTTATTTCCATCACTCCAAACCACCAACACCCACACCCACCCACCCATTACCAATTTATTTCCATCACTCCAAACCACCAACACCCACACCCACCCACTACCAATTTATTTCCATCACTCCAAACCACCAACACCTACCCACCCATTACCAATTTATTTCCATCACTCCAAACCACCAACACCAACCTCAACACCCAGCCACTACCAATATATTTCTATCATTCCATAGCTGCTTCACCACACCACCAACACCAACACCTACCCACTACCAATCTGTTTCCTAATGAACTACTCGTACAGTACCACAACTTACAACCACGACCACAACCCACCACCACTACCACATATATTCCTTACTGCCACACTGAATGTCTCACCTATAAGACATCTAGTTTGATCCGCTGACTCTCTGCATTCTCACGTTGATCCTTTCCAATCAAAGAGCAGGTTTATACCAATAGAGAAAAAAAAATCCATGTTAGTAAACAAAATAATGCCCCGTTCACTAACACAACGTGGCATATTGTGTTGTATGGAAAGAGTAGAATACGGCATACTTTGCTGTGTTATTAAAGACATTGAAGAAAATAAAATGTTCTTACAGGATGTGATTCTGGTGATAAACTACACACACACACACACGCACACACACACACACACACACACACACACACACACACATATATATATATATATATATATATATATATATATATATATATATATATATATATATATATATATATATATATATATATATATATATATATATATCCCCTATTGGTATCTTTAATTTAATTTTGTTTCTACCTTTGGATGCAGGGAAGATGAAGGTTCAATATTAAATACCCTCTGTTTGTTTTGAATGTTATTACTTTATTTTCCATATTCATTCTTATGACTACATAGTCTTGGGATAACTCAAACCACAATCACATGGAATTAGACACAAACTACATCTCTGGAGTATAATATATGCATAATTGGGAAATATCACAGATCAACAATCGAATAATTTCAAGCATATTCTATTTTTTCTTGGAATTTTTTTTCTTGCAAAATTTGTAACCTACTATCTAATATAATAATATATATTTACAAATAAATATTGCATAATGTCAAAGTATATACAAAGTATAAAATAAAAACATCTACATATAAAATGTTTTTATACGGTAAAAATCAATATGACAAACTAAACGAGGGCACTAGTCATTTATTTCACATTCCCCAAGATGCATTTGTATTTACCAACGAGGAGGTCTTCTTGCAATTTGGCGAAATTCGACTTTGTAAAGAAGGGAAATTTCTTGAGTTTAAGATAGAGGGTGGAGAGTGAGGGGAGGCAGAGGAGAGACACAAGGGAGGAAGGAGAGAGACAGCCACCACCCAGTTGTACGGAGGTCAGGTGAAGGAGGTCATTTCTCTGGAGGAGGAAGGTCAGGACTTGGTCAGTGAGGACGTCTTTGTTCACGTTGAGTGAGAGTGACCTGAGAGACTTGTTTCCACTAATCAGACGCTTCAGCACCGAAGGTCGACTTACTGACCCACTCAGGGCCAGATGCTGTACCTCAGCAAAGGCCAATGTCTTTGTTTTGGAATTTACTAAGTTAGGAATGTGAAGCTCATCTGACTCCACTGTGATGTGGACATTCAAAAGCTCAAAACTTTGCAGGTTGGGACATTGGTTCTGGAAAGCTGTGAGTGTTGATGCTGATAGAGGTTGAAGTGAACATTCCTCAAACTCCACCTTGAGTTCCAACAACCTGGTACCAACAGCCTTCAGTGCTGAGAGAATTATTGCCTCGTCCACCAGCCTCAGGTGTAGTGTTGTCAGTTTTGAGAAACCTGAGAGTAACTCTAAGGAGGAAAGGTCTGGTTTGCAGCTCTCCACCTCCAAGTGACACAGGTCCGGGCACAGGGTAACCAGGTTCCTTAAGGTATCTTCTGAAGGCACGGAGAGGTCGAGGTGTTTGAGGGAGAAGGAAGTATTGGAATGTGGAGAGATTTTGTTCAGAAGGAGTAAAGTGTCAGCCACGGGACATATCCAAGTGTAATGAAAATAACGAAGATTCTTGAGTGCCTGCAGGAGAACCAATGCCCCAGCTACTGTCACTGCAGGAGACACCACACTAAGATGTTGTAGACCAGACACTCGTATAGGATTGATGTTGTTCAGGTTGCCATGTAAACAAATGTCTTGTGTCATCTGGCAAAGGTCTCCTTGTGTACCCACCAGAGCTCTCACCACCTCCTGGTCAGTGATGGAGGTGTGGGAGGTTGTGTGGAGGTGGAGGGAGTGGAGGCAAGGTGCTGGGTGGTTTTGAAGGAAGTGGAGTGCTTCATTACACAGTTCACCTGAGAGACGGAGATACTGTAAGTAAGGTGAACGACGTAGTATGAGTGAAATGAGGCCAGGGGGTAATGTGATTCCCTCCATCTGTAAACTTACTAGACGCAGGTCACCTAAGGTCTTCATCTCCATCTCCAGGTCATGTAGCTCATGGCATCCCAAAGGCAATATCTGGCTGACCTCGACCTCTTCATTACAGGTCAGGTGGAAATGGGTCACATCTGACAGAAGGTGAAGGTTGATGAGTTTGATGAGGAGTGAAGAGTCATGAAGGTCAAGTTGTTGTAAGGTGACCTCCTTCAGCAGGGTGGTCCTCACTCTCTGTGGCAGACACTGTCGCAGCTCAACACACACGGCCCTCAGGTCCTCCTGCACCACAGACAAACATTACCACAAATACACTTGATGGAAACACACACATTATTACTGGGTATGTTTGTAAGACACTTATATTTCCACTCCCAATGTCAATATAATCATGAGATTAAACTGGGAAAGAATATAAGTGACACTAATATTGATTTGTCGTGACAAGTTCGATGAAAATAATATAAAACTGGCACTAACCTTTGTGGTGTCAGGGGCGAGACACTGTGTCAGGAGTGAGGCCATCTTCCTCTGGCCTATCTGACGGAGGGTTGAGGGACACCGGCGACCAGTCACACTCTGCCAACCTGAACATAAACACATAAGGTCAAGATGTGAACGAGGTTGAGAGGAAATAAAAGTATTTTCTGGATGTCGGAATGCAGAAAATCATATCCTGGTTTTGGTTGTTTAATTTACTAGGCAGGATTAGTGGGGAACGTAAAAGAGAAAATGGAAAAGAGTATATCATAATGAAAATAACTTGTGCCTTATTATATTATAACCTAATTAATAGGTGATAATCTATAGCCAACTCGATAACTTACTTTTAGTGGCTTCTCTTCTCTTTTTCGTTGTCATGTTGTTCGTCATAGTGAGTTTTGTTGGTGGATTATCTAGTCTATAGTTTATCACCTCCTCCCACCACCACCACTACTAACAGATCTACTGCTCTTCTTACCGTGCAGTGTCTGAGGTGTGACTGAGGTCCGTGTGTGTGTGTGGTGCGGTATTAGTGTGTGTGTGTGTGTGTTGTAACGTAACAGGGGACATGCTGGCTATAATCCTCAATCGATATCATTTCTCATGCCCATGAACTCATGGTGCGTGTGGTGAAACGAATGCTGCTTGTCGTTTAATTAATTTAGGATAGAATATCTTGTTGGTATATTGGAAGGCTATTGATTCCTCTTAACTATACCAGAAAACAGACTCCCTCAATCGTACAAATAGGAGATATGTTGTTTCGTGACACAATTTAGAGGAATCAGACACCTTCATAATCACTAACTAACAACAGAATATCCCCTAAGATGGGTTGGCACTGATTGATAATTTCCAACACTATAATATTTTTAAAACATTATAAGCAATTTACACATTTAAATAGAGCTCTGAAAAGTGGAACGCAAGATATAAATATAAAATAAAATTGTGCTATATAAATGTTGTAATTATGTTGTTTTCGTTGTTACACTCCACTAGAAGATTTCCTGCGTTCTGGTTAGGTTAAATTAGGTTAGGTTAGGTTAGGTTCATAATAGAAGATATAAAAATAAGATAAAATTGTGCTATAATTATGAATTCTATAATGATGTTGTTTTCGTTGTTACACTCTACTAGAAAATTAGGTTAGGTTAGGTTAGGTTAGGTTTGGTTAGGTTAGGTTAGGTTTGGTTTGGTTAGGATAGGTTACTATACGTTTCAGCGCCGGACAGACGGTGTTTTTCGTAAATATCTCTTAAACGAATCGTTGTATCAATATAATATTTCAGCACACTGTCTTTAACACCCGGGCGTAATTTATGGCTGACATACCATATTACTATATGTGTTATGTTAGGAGTTTACTGAGTGATATTAAGCCTAATCCAGTCATCATATCTAAGGCGTTATAGAGAATCGGACGAGTGTGGGGTACTCGTGTAACCCCTCCACCAACACCCCGAAATCCCCCCACACCATTCCTTCCTTTCCTACCCCAATATCTCATTATCCCCCTCCCCGTTTCACTCTTCACCCCCCTATTTACACCATCCCCCTTCCATTTTTTATTTTTTTTATGACAGTATGTATATACGTATCGTTCATTAGTAATATTGTTTAATACAGTTACCGTTGTGTGTGGACATGAAAACCAGAGTGGGTCAAATGACCATTAAAGCAATAGCTAATCCCGTTGTTAATGGCCGTATAGCCGGATAATAACCCACGTGTCTAAGGCCACCAGAAAAATGATTAATTTTGGTTTTGGGCAACCAAATATAATCGTTCATGGTTGCTTCATGTGTTCTTTACCTTTTTAAATAACCAATTTATGCCTTAATTGAATATTCACAGTCTCCCGTATCCCCTCCACCTCTCTCTGAGGTATGAGGTACCCCCCAGTCCGAGGCTATGACTCAAGTAGTGACAGGGTAGAAATCATTGACTGCCGAGGCGCACCTATTGGCAACAATGTTGTCCATTTGCCCCCGTGGATGCAGGGCAGCGTTTGTTCTTCGTCTTGCCACATTGTACAAACGTGAAAGCCAGTGATGATGAAGACGATGACGTTTTCCTTGACAGTGATTGTGAATAAATTTTGTTTTATCATGTTTGCATCATTAAATCCTACACTATTATATATATATATATATATATATATATATATATATATATATATATATATATATATATATATATATATATATATATATATATATATATATATATATATATATATATATATATGTAATTTGGTGATAATATAAATATAAAAGGGACAAGTCAACAAAATAACATTATATTAACTGGACCAAGTTGACATTTTATAATGAATAGGTACACAGTATCTAATAACTTTTCCTAGAAGGTCCAGACCACAGGTAATGCCAGTACATCGTGTTCAATTGCATGGTTGACCATAAGGACTGCAAACATGGACCTTCTACATACTACATGTATGTAAACATGCTGTTGTACAGTAATTATCAAAGTGAAATACGTCTTGCCTCTATAGAATTGTACTGTACCATACTCTTAGTTAATAATCATATCTATACATATACATCTACATAACATTCTAATATATAATACAGTGATGGAAGAAATAGGGAGGGACACGAGTGATGAGGGAGGCGAGGAGCTAGGGGGAGAAGAGGAGGAGGGAGGGGTGAGAAGGGGGGGATGTAGTTGTGGTTAGGAATGGTTTGGGAGGGTGTTGGGGGGGCCACACTTTCCTTCGAATGCGTCAATATGACTGGCCTGCTTTGTGCTATTTTTCATGAGTAAACTCCTCGCATAACACATATAGGAATATGGTATGTCAGCCATAAATTACGCCCGGGTGTTAAAGATAGTGTGTTGAAATATTATATTGATACAACGATTCGTTTAGGAGATATTTGCGAAAAACAGCGTCTGTCCGGCGCTGAAACGGATAGTAGGTTAGATTAAATTAGGATAGGTTAGATTAGGTTTGGTTAGATTAAATTAGGTTAGGTTAGGTTAGATTAGGTTAGGTTAGGTTAGGTTCATGTTAGAAGTTGAGTGTCGTGTACACTCGCAATCAATAATATGTATCCAGGCTTGCTTCGAATAGCCTGATCGAGTATTAAGCGACCTCAAGCAAATATGCAACAGGAAAGGCGTTGTAATTGGTTCACTAGCATGTCAATTGATTCGAAACTTCAACAAGACCTGGATACAAATTTTGGAATGCGAGTGTACATTTGTTCCATAACGACTGTACACTGTTGTTCTCGTCTCTCACACTTTCTTCTCACTCATCTGGCTTCCCTGTTGTCCTCCTCAGACCTCCTCTACAGACATGAGCCTTAATTATTCACATTCCATTAAGGATAAGTAGAATTAAATGATACTGACTGTTTGAACAATGGGTTATACTGTGTGTATGTTATATTTTCTACAAGCAAATGCTATTGGTAGACTTGAGGGGATATTCTCTTGTTGATGAATTAGAAGGTCACATGTGATTCCTCCAAAAGCATGTCAGGAAATAGCACCTGATTAACAAAAATATTGGTAGGCTGTTGCTTAATTAAAATAGTTTGGTGGAATCCAAGACTTTTCAATTCAACAACAAAAGAATCTTCCCATAAGGACCCTGTTATCGTGTATGAGACCCGTGAAGTAAATTTAGTCTGGTAGAACTCCCACGAAAACATTCCCCATTTCTGATTAGCCATTGCTTTCCAAGAAGTTTATAGGTATGATGGAGAAGAGACTCAGAAGGACAGTCTGGTGGGATATCTATATCCTCTTTCAATTCTAGAGTTTATTTGATTATTCATGAGTTATTTAGTTAGTTAATATTTGTTCATTTAATTCTATATATCTAATTAGTTGTAGTATCTCACAATCTTTATATCTATATATTATTTATGTATACATTATTTATGTATACAATATAAATTTATATATACTTTTTTTTAGGGGGGAAGGGGGACTGATTCAGTGACTTGTGAACATATTTTTTTATTTATTATGTGGACGGATGAGTCTTGACATCAGCAAACCTTATTCTGTCTCCTTCCAGCCACCAAATATCATATTGTGTACATACATTACACACGGCATTTTATATTGTAGTAATAATTGTACTGTATGCCCCAGACTGTAAGGAATTATTTCACAGTTTTATTTCATCGGAGGAAGGTCAAGCAGCATCTTCTTTGGTCTGAGTGTTCACATGTTTATCCTCGTGTCTCATATCATTAGCTATATAATTTCTCCCCATCCACCCCGAACCCAATGATGTGTAGGTGAATATATTAGTGGTATGTGTGTGTGTGTGTGTGTGTAGGTGAGTATATTAATGGTGTGTGTGTGTGTAGGTGACGTGGCAAAGGGCAAGGTGATAAAGTTAAAACTATTTAGCTGCCACGTGATTGACCAGGACATACTGCGTTTAGGTAAGGGTATACAGGGTGTAGTGTTCATAAATCTACGGCAACTGATTCCTCCAGTCTATTCCAAGCAACAGGCCATCATTATTTTTTGTTAATCTGGTCCTGTTTCCTAGCATACTTTAGACAGAGGAATCAAAGTGTTCTAATTTAATCTGGTCCTGTTTCCTAGCATATTTTAGACAGAGGAATCAAAGTGTTCTAATTTAATCTGGTCCTGTTTCCTAGCATATTTTAGACGGAGGAATCAAAGTGCTCTAATTTTATCTGGTCCTGTTTCCTAGCATGTTTTAGAGGAATCAAAGTGCTCTAATGAACCAAAAGTAGTCTCTCTCATTAACTACAAGTAACATGTTTTCCATACACTGGGTTAATCTCCTTCGTCTTCATATAATATTATCATGTCCTTCACTCAGTTGGATTTGGACGAAGACTATTATTGTATCCTCACATACAAATCATATAGGAATGTATGCTTCTATTATTATTTTCAAGAGTGACTTCTATAAATCCTTGACAGCTTCCCATCAAGAATTATAAATGTATGGTTGTATGTATATATATATTTTTTTTTTCAAGGGTTACTTCTATAAACCTTTGACAGCTTCCTATCAAAAATTATAAATGTATTGTTCTGTATATATATATATATATATATATATATATATATATATATATATATATATATATATATATATATATATATATTTTTTTTTTTTTTTTTTTTGAAGGGTAACATTTATCAACCTCTGAGAGCTAACCTTTGACAACTTCCCATTAAGAGTATCATTGGTTTCAGGTCGACTTACTCATTGATCGGTCTTGTGTTTCATGTGTCGCCTTCTGACTGTTGACAGCTGCTGGCCTCGGGTTAAATATTCGCTGCATCTTTCGTTTTTAAGGGGTGGATACACTTTAGATACCAATATTGGAGTCCCTTGATTCCTCCAAAGTATGCCAGGAAACAGCACCAAGTTAACGAAAATAATAGTGGCCTGTTGCTTGGAATAGTCTGGAGGAATCATTTGTTCCAGTTTTACCAACATTGTATCTCCCCTTTAATCTTGCATGGGATGGAAAGGAGGGAGTCATCTTTGAGGTGCACTGAAGCAATCATTCTGTTTTTATATATATATGTGTGTGTGTGTGTGTGTGTGTGTGTGTGTGTGTGTGTGTGTGTGTGTGTGTGTGTGTGTGTGTGTGTGCTTTGCCAAAATATGCAGTTAAGTGTCGGCATTAAGTGTGCATATTTTGCATGTATATGTTTTTGAAATTTTTGACACTTAGTTAAATATTAGGAACAGAAGTAGAACGCAATAATATTTTACCTGAAAAATAAAATTGCTTATATGATGATAAATATATTGTAGAAATGTAGAAAGATTAAGCACACATAAGTAGCACGCTTTTAAACCTGAGTAGCAAATCATTACAGTATGATGCTGCAATTTTCGGTAATACGGTCCAATATCAGAAAATCAGTATGTTTGTGTGTTGTTGTCGCACTCACACACACGTGAGATTAATTTTACACCATCCCACACGCGAGCATCAACGTGACTTCTTACTCATCCTTGTATTCCTGTTGCTCCTTCCTTCC
The DNA here is from genome assembly GCA_033782935.1 of Petrolisthes cinctipes. Classification (NCBI taxonomy): domain Eukaryota; kingdom Metazoa; phylum Arthropoda; class Malacostraca; order Decapoda; family Porcellanidae; genus Petrolisthes; species Petrolisthes cinctipes. The sequence goes on along the minus strand of JAWQEG010002254.1, from coordinate 407,647 downwards.
TTCCTTCCTTCCTTCCTTCCTTCCTTCCTTCCTTCCTTCCTTCCTTCCTTCCTGGTTCCGTATCTTTCTTGCTTCCTTATCCTTCCTCTGTCTTATACTTGCATTCCTGTTGCTCCTTCCTTCCTTCCTTCCTTCCTTCCTTCCTTCCTTCCTTCCTGGTTCCGTATCTTTCTTGCTTCCTTATCCTTCCTCTGTCTTATACTTGCATTCCTGTTGCTCCTTCCTTCCTTCCTTTCTTCCTTCCTGATTCCGTATCTTTCCTGCTTCCTTATCCTTCCTCTGTCTTATCCTTGCATTCCTGTTGCTCCTTCCTTCCATCCTTCCTTCCTTCCTTCCTGGTTCCGTATCTTTCCTGCCTCATTATCCTTCCTTCCTTCTTCCTTATCCTTCCTCTGTCTTATCCTTTTCTGCTTCCTTTTCGTTCTCTTTCCCTCTATCTTATCCTTCCTTCTTCCTATCTAATCCTTCCTCTGTCTAATCCTGTTTCTGTATTATCCTTCCCTCTTTCTTATAATTCCTTTTTCCTTATCCTTTTCTGTTCTTTCCTTCTCTTTCCTTCTATCTTCTCCTTCCCTCTTCCGTATCCTTTTCCTGCTTCATTTTCCTTCCAATGTCCTTATCTTTCCCTCTATCTTTTCCTTCCCTCCTCCTTATTCTTCTTTCTTCTGTATCCTTCCTGCATCCTTATCCACCCCTCTTCCTTATTCATCCCTCATCCATATCCTTTCAGCTTCCTTTCACTTCCCCTCATATGGGCATAAGAGGCTACTGATTCCACCTCATTATGTTTCGATACAGATCCCTTACTGGTATATCCCTGTAATAAATTGCTTCTCGGTTTCCTTTAGAGGATTCGGTAGCCCTCTGAATCACCCACAGCAGCAGATGACCCTCTTAATTAAGGAGTGGTTTTCTTGTTGGTAAATTGGAGAGCTACTGATTCATCCAAACTATGCCACGAAACAGATCCCCTTAGTTGAACTGTACCATTTAGGGTGTCTGTTTTCTGGTATAGTTAGGAGGAATCAGTAGCCTTCCAATTTACCAACAAAAATATCTCCCCTTAAGAACCCTGTGATCGTGTATGTCATAGATCTGGTGGCTTCTGATTCCTTCTGACTATACCACGAAACAAGATCCTTCAATAGAGGTGGTTGTATCTCATGGCAATTTTTGAAGGACTCACTAACCTCCAATGAAAATATTGGACAGCAAATTGTTTGAGATTCCAATATGTGGATGATTATTATAGACCACGATTGTATTGTACATCACCCTTCACACCCTTCACTGTAAGGAATTATTTCGCAGTTTTATTTTATCGGAGGAAGGTCAAGCAGCATCTTCTTTGGCCCAAGTGTACGGAAGGAAGAAAGAAGAATAAGCAGACGGGTGGGATAAGAAAGAGGGAAGTACACGGTATCAGTAAACGTCTTCTCCACCTCTCAGGCATCGTTTCTTCCTCCCAAGATATTACTCCTCAAAAGTCTTGTGAAAAATAAAACAAAACAAAACCAAAACATTCACTGCCATCTCTCCTAAACCCGTCCATGCCGTACTACAGTACACTTGTATTTTAAGGTGGTAATCTATTTTGGTACATTTGATTCCTCCAAAATATGCTAAGAAACAGAACCAGATGGACATATATAATGGTGTCCTTTTGCTTGGAATTGTTTGGAGGATTCAGTTGCTCCAGATTTACCAACACCAAATTTCCCCCTTAACTGGTCTGACAGCCTTTCCATCCTTCATCCTCTTCAATGCTGTGTTTACTTCCACTTTGCTAATCCTCTCCACCTTGCTAACCTCTGTCAATCTGTTAAGGACCCTGTGATCGTGTATGGGAATTGGAGGCTTCTGATTCCTCCTGACTTTGCCACGGAACACACTCCTTCCACGTAGATTGTGTTTCATGGCAATGTTTGAAGGACTCGTTTACCTCCAAATTTCTGACTACATCACAGGGTGCCAAGCCACACAGTCCTCTTGTATCAACTCAAGACACAACTTCCCTCAGGTGGTTGAAGATCTTTATACTTCATGGTTCTCATCACATGTAGTATATTCCATCTTACCTATTCTTTGTGTGTATATATAAACTATTGGACAATAAGGACATAAAACATATTTGGAGTGCACTGGATTATATTGATAAAAAAAAAACTATCACAGTTCATGGCTTGCTTGATAAACAATATGATTATTCAAACATTAATATATATATATATATATATATATATACGGAAATAAATTAAAGATATGTAATGGGTATTGATGGCTGACATTAAATAATGAGACCATTATGTAGAGAAATAAATAGATAATAATTATATAAATAGTTTTGGGACAAGATACATAAGAATGCATAACATTCCATCATGTTAGTAATTAAAATCAAGAAATCATCATCATCACAATCCTCAACCATTGTTTGTCTATTGCAGGACGAACGTTTTTCTCAACTCTCTCTACTTCTCTTCTTTCACTGCCAATCTGTCATGAAAACATGAAAGAAAATTTGAATTATTGTGTGTATCATGATAAATAAATAATAATTATATGAAAGATTAGGGACGATTATAAAAAGAGTTAGTATTCTTGGTCAACATTTTCAAAGACACATTTGTAGTTTCCGACTTGGAGTTGGTCTTGGAATGTGGTGAACATAGACGATTTGATGAAGGGAAAATTCTTGATCTTGAGGGAGAGTGTGGAGAGTGAGGGGAGGGAGAGGAGGGAGACAAGGGAGGAAGGAGAGAGACAGCCACCACCCAGCTGTACGGAGGTCAGGTGAAGGAGGTCATTTCTCTGGAGGAGGAAGGTCAGGACTTGGTCAGTGAGGACGTCTTTGTTCACGTTGAGTGAGAGTGACCTGAGAGACTTATTGCCACTAATCAGACGCTTCAGCACCGAAGGTCGACTTACTGACCCACTCAGGGCCAGATGCTGTACCTCAGCAAAGGCCAGTGTCTTTGTTTTGGAATTTACTAAGTTAGGAATGTGAAGCTCATCTGACTCCACTGTGATGTGAACATTCAAGAGTTCAAAACTTTGCAGGTTGGGACATTGGTTCTGGAAAGCTGTGAGTGTTGATGCTGATAGAGGCTGAAGTGAACATTCCTCAAACTCCACCTTGAGTTCCAACAACCTGGTACCAACAGCCTTCAGTGCTGAGAGAATTATTGCCTCGTCCACCATCCTCAGGTGTAGTGTTGTCAGTTTTGAGAAACCTGAGAGTAACTCTAAGGAGGAAAGGTCTGGTTTACAGCTCTCCACCTCCAAGTGACACAGGTCCGGGCACAGGGTAACCAGGTTCCTTAAGGTATCTTCTGAAGGCACGGAGAGGTCGAGGTGTTTGAGGGAGAAGGAAGTATTGGAATGTGGAGAGATTTTGTTCAGAAGGAGTAAAGTGTCAGCCACGGGACATATCCAAGTGTAATGAAAATAACGAAGATTCTTGAGTGCCTGCAGGAGAACCAATGCCCCAGCTACTGTCACTGCAGGAGACACCACACTAAGATGTTGTAGACCAGACACTCGTATAGGTTTGATGTTGTTCAGGTTGCCATGTAAACATATATCTTGTGTCATCTGGCAAAGGTCTCCTTGTGTACCCACCAGAGCTCTCACCACCTCCTGGTCAGTGATGGAGGTGTGGGAGGTTGTGTGGAGGTGGAGGAAGTGGAGGCAAGGTGCTGGGTGGTTTTGAAGGAAGTGGAGTGCTTCATTACACAGTTCACCTGAGAGACGGAGATACTGTAAGTAAGGTGAACGACGTAGTATGAGTGAGAGGAGGCCAGGGGGTAATGTGATTCCCTCCATCTGTAAACTTTCTAGACGCAGGTCACCTAAGGTCTTCATCTCCATCTCCAGGTCATGTAGCTCATGGCATCCCAAAGGCAATGTCTGGCTGACCTCGACCTCTTCATTACAGGTCAGGTGGAAATGGGTCACATCTGACAGAAGGTGAAGGTTGATGAGTTTGATGAGGAGTGAAGAATCATGAAGGTCAAGTTTTTGTGAGGTGACCTCCTTCAGCAGGCTGGTCCTCACTCTCTGTGGCAGACACTGTCGCAGCTCAACACACACGGCCCTCAGGTCCTCCTGCACCACAGACAAACATTACCACAAATACACTTGATGGAAACACACACATTATTACTGGGTATGTTTGTAAGACACTTATATTTCCACTCTCAATGTCAATATAATCATGAGATTAAACTGGGAAAGAATAAAAGTGACATTAATACTGTTTGGTCGTGACAAGTTCGATGAAAATAATATAAAACTGGCACTAACCTTTGTGGTGTCAGGGGCGAGACACTGTGTCAGGAGTGAGGCCATCTTCCTCTGGCCTATCTGACGGAGGGTTGAAGGACACCGGCGGCCAGTCTCACTCTGCCAACCTGAAATCATGCACAGATTATCAGTCGGGATATTGCAACGTCCTCGTTCTTAGGTGTATACAAATATAACATTTAAAGTGTAGTTCTCATACTCAGACTCTGAAATTATTCAGAGCAGAATTAATTTCACTCTGAGATTGACATCAAAGTTACTTATTGAAGATGAAATGTACCAAGATGGATATGTGACTGACCGGTATAGACAGAATTCCTTCTTTCTTTATGCTCCATCTCTTCTACGCAAATTTCCCCTGATGTGTATTTCTTGTCGCTGGAGAGTAGACTGACTCCCTGATGCACCTCTTTGCCTTTAAGTAGGTGGTGGGAGATGAATTTGGGGGCGGAGACTTGTACATACGTGACATCAAATCTGCACGTACCAATTGAGGCAGAAGAGAGTCGCTAGTGAATCAGCAGCTAAGGCGATCACGTTTGTCCATGTCACGCCAGCCATGTTAGAATATTGTATGTATACGGTTAGTGACTGGAGGAGAGGTGGTTGAGTGAGTGGATTATGTCCGGGTACAGGTGAACTTTTTAGTGTAGAACTGTATGTCATGGTGATGGGACTACTACCTTCATTTCCTGCCTCCATATTAGTTTCAAAAATCCTCACACACACCCACACATATACACACACATATATATATATATATATATAGACACACACACACACACACACACACACACACACATATATATATATATATATATATATATATATATATATATATATATATATATATATATATATATATATATATATATATATATATATAGACACACACACACACACACACACAAACTGTCTGTCTCTGTTTACATGATAGAAATTTGAATCTTACTACAATATTATATCCTTATGCATTATGTGATATCGCACACAATACATATATAATATTTTCTATTTTCCTTTTTGCGAATCTATGAGTATATTTAATTGCACAGAAATCATCCTCATTGTCACTCCATCGCTATACATTCACGTAGAAATCGAAAGAGAGGTATGGTAATTGATAATGGTAGGATATGACTATGTATGTAAGAGGTGATAGAGCATGTTTATATTTTTTAAGTTTTTTATATATCTTTAGTACAATGAAGCCCTGAAGAAATCCGCCGTCCACCTACCTAGAGTCAAGAATATTTTTTTTTATGTTCTTTATTTACTTTTAGTCAATAAAATGTAATGTTTAATGTAGTTTCCCATTATTATTTAAGAGTGTGTAGGGGTTTTCTATGGATGGTCGAAGTGCTACTGACTGAAAATTTAGACCAGAACTATTATATATAGAGAATATTCTATGTATTTCTTCTTAAACATTTTGATACCACGTGATATGATTTACTAAAACGTGATCTGTCTGTGCCCAGTTAGAAAAGGAAGGGATAGAATATTAATGTGTTTTCACTAATATTAAAGGTTCTCTCTCTATTACCCAGTGGTTTGTTTATCTTGTTCTCTCTCTATCTATTTTTCCTTGTTTGTTCTTCATTCACGTTCTCACTCCTTTATTTGTTCTTCCCACCTTGTTCTCTCTCTCTCTCTCTCTCTCTCTCTCTCTCTCTCTCTCTCTCTCTCTCTCTCTCTCTCTCTCATTTGTTCTTCATCAACTTTCTCTCTTCTTCATTCGTTTTTCACACCATGTCCTCTCTCTCTCTCTCTCTCTCTCTCTCTCTCTCTCTCTCTCTCTCTCTCTCTCTCTCTCTCTCTGTATGGAAATTGGAGGCTTCTGATTCCTCCTCCTATATATGCCACGAAACACGCTCCTTCCATATAGATGATGTTTCGTGGCAATATTTGAAGGACTCTTTAACCTCCAATATTTTTTCTGACTACATCACACATACACACACACACACACACACACACACACACAAAATAAAAGGTCGTGTCGGTGTCCCTTCGAATTTTCCGCCTTGACTGTCGTCCATGTATGTATGTATGTATGTATGGTCGTGGTCAAAAGTAGTTAGTTAGTTAGTTTGTGGAACGTCTCTGCATGTTGTGTGATGGAAAAGTCGAGGATCCACAGTGATAGTATAATTATCTGGAGCTAGTGATTCCTCCAAACTATTCCTCCAAACAGACTACCAGTAATTTGTCAATCTGGTCCTGTTTCCTGGCATACTCTGGAGGAATCAAGACACTCCAATGTACCAAAAATAGGCTATTCCCTTAAGATCGTAAAACCTTCCGGCAGAGAGCGGTACACATCGAATGTATCACCAACTCCTGAAGAGAGATAAGAGCAAGATCTGATAATTTAACACTTGTTCTCTCATAGGTTCTAATTAATTAAGCCAATTCATCACATTTGGTTTTAATATGTATATGGTATATCTGTTAGTTTTATGTTGATAGTTGTCGTGTATATGTTGACCCATGGTTGCTGTGTGTGAATTGTTGGTGGTGGGAGAGTGTCAGTGTAAGTTAAGCAGTGGGTGGAAGTAAGTACTGTCTAAGTGGTAGATGTGTTATCGTATAATTATAGATAGTGGGTGAGTCAATATTGGTACTGGGGTATGCTAAAGTATGTGCATATAGGGCGAGAGAGGTGATCTGTTCGTACCAGTGAGTGTGCCACATCACTCACCCAAGGACACACACACACATACACAGGTAGCTTCTCTCTCGCTCAGTGGTGATCATCCTCGCCTGCCTTTCGTCAGGTGGTGGTTCACGCTTCGCTCTACCGTATACATAAGCTGCAGTCCTTACTCAAGTAAAGGAATTAGAGGTGTGGCATTGTGGACAGTCATAGATCAGTCAATACAAGCTCCCAAGATCTTTCAAGGATGGTATAAACTGGTGATCACTACTCCAGCACGTGATCAAGCCATGGGTGTGTGAAGTCTGTGAAAGGGGAAGAAAGATGAGGGTGCTGGGTCAGAAGAACCTTATATCACAAATAGGAAGAGGGAAAAGGACGGTAATCACTAAGGAGGAAAATAAATAAAGAAGGAACAGTTGAAGAGAGAAAAGGGATTGACTTACGTGGGTGGGTGAATAACTTATACACACACACACACTAACACACACACACTAACACACACACACACACATACACACACTGACACACTCACACACACACACACACTATTATTGGCAAAATTTTCGTTTTAAACAATATGCTCTTTACTTTTTAATTCAAGCCGCCGGGTGATATCACATATATATATATATATATATATATATATTCGTGTGTGTGTGTGTGTGTGTGTGTGTGAGTGTGTGTGTGTGATGGAAACTCCTCCAGGCACTAGTGAAGAGGAGGAAGGGAAGGAGAGAAGGAATGTAGCGAACGAGGGAATTATAGATGATTAGGGAAGAAGAGAAAAAATTGCCAATAATGGACTGGCACAGGTAGAGGTAAACGGGTTATAAGATACCGATAAAGTGCTAGGGACTGGGTAAGGAGGGAGTGGTAGGGCCATGGTAGTGTTGGCAAGAGGAGAGTGGTAGGGAATGGTAGTGTTGGCCAGTGGGAGTGGTAGGGGCTGTAGGGAGTGGTATAGTGTTGGCAAGGAGGTAGTAGTAGGGAGTGATAGGAAGTGGTAGTGTTGGCAAGAGGGGAATGGTAGGGTTGGCAAGGTGGTAGTAGTAGGGAGTGATAGGAAGTGGTAGTGTTGGCAAGAGGGGAATGGTAGGGAATGGTAGGGTTGGCAAGCAGGTAGTAGTAGGGAGGGATAGGAAGTGGTAGTGTTGGCAAGAGGGGAATGGTAGGGAATGGTAGGGTTGGCAAGGAGATGGTGGTAGGTAATGGTAGGGTTGGCAAGAGGGGAGTGGTAGGGAGTGGTAGGGTTGGCAAGGAGGGAGGTATGGTATAGGGTTGGCAAGGAGGGTGTGGTAGGTAGGGAGTGGTAGGGTTGGCAATGAGGGAGGTGTGGTATAGGGTTGGCAAGGAGATGGTGGTAGGTAGTGGTAGGGTTAGCAAGGAGGGAGTTACAATATACCAGGGTCAGGGAGGACATACTACCACACCACAGTTATAGCCAGACACTTCACATCCTCTTAAGCCCCCAGTGATCGTATATGAAAATTGGAGGCTTCTGATTCCTTCTGACTATGCCACGAAACAAGCCCCTTTAATGTAAGTGGTGTTTTGTATCAATGTTTGAAGGACTCTCTAACCTCCAATTATCTGACTACAACACAGGGTTCCTTAATGTCACCTCGGTAGTAAACGTCATAAAATTCATCCCCTCCTCAACTCTACATACTTGTCCACTCATCTGCCTGGGTTACCTTATATTTTATTGTGCAGTTGTTGAGACGTGAAACAGATACACCTGGAACAGCCCCTCCCCCTCCTCTTTAAACATACCGTATGATAAAGAAGATAAAGCAAGTAAAATAAAAAACAAAGATACTACTACTACTACTACTACTACTACTACTACTACTACTACTACTACTACTACTACTACTACTATTACTACCACTACTACCACTACTACTACTACTACTACTACTACTACTACTACTACTACTACTACTACTACTACTACTACTACTAATACTACTACTACTACTACTACTACTACTAATACTACTAATACTACTACTACTACTACTACTACTACTATTACTACTACTACTACTACTACTACTACTACTACTACTACTACTACTACTACTACTACTACTACTACTACTACTACTACTAATAATAATAATAATAATAATAATAATAATAAAAGAAGGAAAAATAGAGAGTGTTACGTACTGAGACATTTGGCTACAAGATCATACCCTATAATTATGATGTAGTTAACCAGCTGGAGAACAGTTTGAGAAGTACACACAATATTAGACTATGTTTCGATGGCATTGCAGATCATAATTACCATCCCCAGGAAATAAGAAGGCAGCCAGCACTGAGAATAACCACTATAAATCATATGAAAATAATTACTGGGGATCAGCTGAATGGTTTCCTGACTGCGTAGTACTCAAGTAAAAGCACAACAAACCAAGTCTAGAATAAAGCAAATAAGAATAAAAATAAAAATAACTGGGGGTAGTGGCGCCACGAATGTCAGGGAGGGGCAAGGATAGGCGACAGAGAGAGAGAGAGAGAGAGAGAGAGAGAGAGAGAGAGAGAGAGAGAGAGCCACGAGCGAGTCTGGCGTCGTCATAGCCTCAGTCCCTTCGTGGCTCGTGACGGGTCAGGCAACTTATACTCTGTCTGTCTGCTCTGCCTCCTCCACCTTCACTGCTTCCACTTCCACTACCACAGTCTACTCCACTTCCACTGTATCCTCCATCCACTGCTTCCACTTCCACTACCACAGTCTACTCCACTTCCACTGTATCCTCCAACCACTGCTTCCACTTCCACTTCTACTGCAACAGCCTCTTTCATATCTACTAAAGCCTACTCCACTTCCATTTTATCCTTCATCCACTGCTTCCACTTCCACCTCAACTACCATAGCCTCCTCCACGTCCACTACAGTCTATTCCACTTCCATTGTACCTTCCATCCACCTTCACTATATACAGCCTGTACCCTCACTACTTCTACTTCAATTATATCCTCCATTCTAATTCTCATTGCAATTATTTTCATCACTCCCTTTATCTTCCACCTCTGATTTCCACCTCCACTGCAACCCACAACTCTACCACAACCTCCACACCCACTACAGCCTCCACCTCATCTACATATTCCACTCCTACAAGCCCAACTTCTCATTTCATCCACCGTGACTAAAACCCTCTGGTCCTACTCCCCCCCACCACCTACTCATTCCACTACCATTTCCGCCTCCACCCTTACCCCCGGCCGTCACTCCAGCGTCACCCACACCAACAAGTCCACTGAACTGAGGCCTCTTCCCCGAACCACCAACATCTACTTTTAATCCCCCTCCTGTATCGCACTGTTTTAACCTTTCTCCTCCACCACATACAGTATATCACGTTCCACTTCTAATTAATTTACCAAAATATCCCCTACTTCCTTTATTAAAAGTTATCTACTTCCAAAATAACTTGAACACTTCATAAGTACTGGCCTCTCTAGTTAACTAAAGCTTCCAATTTGTTGTTTATCCTAGTCCTTATCTCCAACTTACACTGTCAGCTTTCTCATTAAATAATCTGCCACCAACTATAAAATCAACACGGCAGTTTGATCAAGAAAAACAGAAAAAAAAGCATCAAGTGCTGTGTTTATCTGCACTCATATTTGCCTGTCCATTCCTGCCAGCCACCCTCTTTAGAAACGAGGAAAAGTTGTTTTATCCACCATCATCATCAACAAGAAAAACAACAACATCAACATCATCATCATCAGTTCTCTCAAGTCAGTACAACCCAAACACGTCAGAAGAGTGAGAAGAATGTTTAGTTGTGACTGACAGTAATCACAACCAACTAAAGGCCTCCAGAATCAACCAGGCAGCCAAACACAGAACACGAAGACGAGTGGAAAGCGTTTTGCAGAGGAAAATATTATGTTATCAGCCTTTGTGTCATAAAGTGGAATCAAGTGTTCACGGAGTCTGGTTAATGACTTCCAGATACGTTTTTATACCGGTATCGATTTGTTTTCTTGTTTTTAGATTATCAGATACTTTCCTTACGACAGTTGGATCCAGTGTAGCTTAGTGCTGTACCTGCTTTAGTTCCGCTCTAGTGTTACGAAGAGTGAAAAGTGCCAGGCATAGAAAATAATAAACACACACAGGAAGAAGAAGAAAAAAAAAGAAACATCCTATTGTTATATAACTTTCCACGTGACCTCCCAGGACCCCATTACGCAACGGGTTCAACCTCACTGCACTCAATACCTCCTTCATCCTCACCCCCCACCCCTCTCAATACCTCCTCTTTCCTCCCCCCCACACCTCTCAATACCTCCTCCTTCCTCCCCCCCACCTCTCAATACCTCCTCCATCCTCACCCCCACTTCTTCCCACCTCTATACTTTTCCTCCTCCTCCTCCTCCTGCTACCCGACCTTGCGAGCATGATGAGGCGTCTGAGTGTGTGACCTTGGTAGTATTCCTGCTAGTAACCTGAACTAAGAAAAAAATAGGATCTGTTTGAATTAATTTGGTTTGATCTGCCCAAGCAAACTCTAACTCCCCGTGTGTGTTGACAGAGGCTGACGGTGAAAGGAAAGAAAGGAGTAAGAATAAATAAATGAATATATAAATAAATATAATAACAAAAAGACCAGCCATATCCCCAGGCACCAGACCCCTCCCTCACCTTGGGCCAGTAGACGTGAATTATTTTTTGCCCGACGTGAGTGTGGTTGATTAAGCAATTTCCTGAGACCAAGTAACTACCGTAGCTACGCAAGTTATTAGAAATAGCGTATATATTTTGACATATTTTACCACTTCAAAATAGCGTATATATATTACAAATAGCGTATATAATAGACATATTTTACCACTTCAAAATAGCGTATAATTATATATTAAAAATAGCGTATATATTTGACATATTTTACCATTTCAAAATAGCGTAAATATATTACAAATAGCGTGTATAATAGACATATTTTACCACTTCAAAATAGCGTATATATATTAAAAATAGCATATATATTTGACATTTAACAACTTCAAAAAAGAGTATATATATTACAAAAAGCGTATATATTTTGACATGTTTTACCACTTCCAAAAATCATAACTTCTTTGGAGTTGTCATTATTGTAGAACCTGGGTTACTAGTTAGCCATTAACATCGTCATTCATCACGAGTGAAAAAAGAAAACAAAAATCATCTACCCAGGGTCAAGCGTCTAGCCTATAGCCTATCACTATGCCAACCAAGAGTACCACCGAGGTCTTCCCTACGGCCCCGAGTGAGTTGGAGCCGCTACTGGTGACTGCCTGTGAGAAACTAGTCAATCGAGTTTCTACTGACGGAGGCTGTGAATGGGTCAGGAAAAAGGAGGAGGAGGAGAAGAAGGAAGATGATGATGATGATGATGGGAACGTGAGGCTGAAGAAGGAGTTGGGTCTGATGGACGGTGTGGGTATCGTGGTGGGTATCATCATTGGGTCTGGGATCTTCGTGTCCCCCAAGGGTGTGTTGCAGTACAGTGGCAGTGTTGGTGTGGCGCTCATAGTGTGGGCCATGTCAGGAGCCATATCTATGGTGGGGGCACTCTGTTATGCCGAGCTGGGTAAGTCACTCTCACTTATCACTCTCTACTGTGTGTGTGTGTGTAAGTGTAAGTGTAAGTGTAAGTGTAAGTGTGTGTGTGTGTGTGTGTGTGTGTGTGTGTGTGTGTGTGTGTGTGTGTGTGTGTGTGTGTGTGTGTGTGTGTGTGTGTGTGTGTGTGTGTGTGTGTATGTGTTTCATTTTCAATATATTTGTATATATTATTTTGTGAAGATAGTAAGCCTAGTATTATATTACATATCAAACACCTTTTTATAAGTAGCCTTTGTTGACAGTATAGTTTCATTTTGTATCGGACCTAGGGAGGAAGGTATTTCTGTCCTTGTCTGTACCACGTAGAACACGATGCCAACGATTTACAATGGACAGTTGAATTATATAGAGAAACTTGGCCTTGTTGCAAATTTCACACCCACTGCACATCACGAAAAAATACTCAGCCACGAAACAAACAAATAAAATAAAAAATACAATTGCGTAACTGCTAATGGATAGAGCAAGAGGAAACCCGTCCCGGTATCTCACTATCATCTTTTCCCTCCACACACACACTAGCGCCAGACCTGTCATGTTTTTAATGATAATTTTATGCAAATGCCATAGAGGAAAGGTCACTCCTCCTCTTGTACCTGTCTCCTCGCTACCCTTTCTCCTTCTCAACGTACTGTTTTTTTTTCTCCTTCTCAACCTCCGCCTCCTCCCATTTTTTATCCTCCTCCTCCTGGTATTTACCAATAATAGACTCAAGGCTATTGTCCCGTCGCACCACATTGTGTCTTGATTTAGATAAGATGTCGCCGTTACTGAGGCTGGTCATAGTCTGAAACCCCTTGTGGGTGTGTGTATTTTAATGCAGGTAGCTTGGTGTTAGTTCAAATCGGTCCTTTGCAAGTAGTGGCCAGTTATTCCATGCAGTTAGGATGACACAAATTACCACCAAAGCCAAAATATACAATACTTTCAGTTAGCTAAGTAAGAAATACATTAGTTGAATTATTGTTCCAGGGTATTACTGTAATTCTACAGTAGTGAGATTGTTCCTTTCTTAATTCAGTGGAGAGAACGTGTTATTCCTCCTGTAAATGATCACTGTTATTCTCTAGGCCATTTTCCTGTACAATAAATACCCCGTCCTGACCCTCTCCCGTGTAGGCACCATGATTCCTCGGAGTGGTGGTGACTACGTGTACATCCTCGAAGCGTTTGGTGAGATCCCAGCCTTCCTATTCCTGTGGGTATCGCTGGTGGTGACTCTGCCCGTCAGCAACACCGTCGTCTCACTCACCTTCGCCAACTACATCATCAAGCCAGCTTTTGCCACCTGTAGAGTCCTGCCTGACGTCCCTGTCCGTCTTATTGCTGCCCTTGTCGTCTGTGAGTCTCGTGTTTTTTTACCTCTTATAAACAACAGTAACTTGCCACCTATACTTGCAGCTATAGCAACTAAAACTGTGAAGGGGGTCGAAAGGTATAAAAAGGAAGATCATGAAAAATACTACATCAGACAATTTTGCACAATAAACACAGATTCCCTTTCAACATTCTGTACATTAATAAGTCAGTGCACTCTATGAGAGGTACACATATTTACGCTTATACATGACCTGAGATTAATAAAAGCACAAGGGTACATTGAACAAAAAACGTGCGAGAATAGAGTAAACGCAAGAGAAAGTTTACAGCATACCAAAACGCATCAGACAACCTTCGATTTTATCCAGGTTTCTTGACGTGGTTGAACTGCACCAACGTCAAGTGGACCAAGAAAGTTCAGGGTGTGTTTACGATGGGCAAGGTGTGTGCACTTATCCTCATCATTGGGGCTGGCATATACCACCTTGCGTCTGGCCACACCGAGCTTTACCAGGACCCATTCCAGGACTCCAAAACCAGCATCACCTCTCTCTCTGCCGCCTTCTGTCAGGGGCTCTTCTCTTTTGGGGGCTGGTGAGTGTTGGGGCGTAGTAGGTACATAGTGGGGTGATGAGTGGTGGTGGTGAAGGTGAATATACGTAGTAGTGATGGTGGTGTGTGTGATGAGTGGTGGTGGTGAGTGATTGTGGTGGTGGTGTGTGTGGTGAGTGTTTGTGCATGATGTGTGTTGGTGGTGGTGAGTGGTGGTGGTGTCTGTGTTCAGTGTTGGTGGTGGTGAGTGGTGGGGGTGTCTGTGGTGAATGTTGGTGGTGGTGGTGTTTTGGTGGTGAGTGTTGGTGGTGGTGAGTGGTGTCTGTGTTGAGTGTTGGTGGTGAGTTGTAGTGACTGGTGGTAGTAGTGTTAGATGATGGATGTATTTCTTTTTAGTTATCATATGGAGATCACAAGTAATATCTTTCTCCAAACAATTGCAAACAACAAGTCAGCATTATTTTTGTTAGTATGATCCTTTTTCCTTGCCTACTTTCGAGGAATCAAGACACTCTAAAGTACCAAAAGTATACAATCCCTTTAACAACATCCATCGTTTCCCAGAGTGTTGGAGGAAACATTTGTGAAAGTTAATTAGAAAAAAGGAAACAGAAGAATAACGTGACATAACATACGAATAATAAGGTCATGAGAAATACGAATCTTCTCTTACTTCCAGGAAAAAAGGAAACAGAAGAATAACTTGACATAAAATACGAATAATAAGATCACGAGAAATACGAATATTTTCTCTTATTTCCAGGAATTGTCTCAACTTCGTGGTGGAGGAACTCAGGAATCCCTACAGGTTAGAACTTTACATTTTTTTTTGTTACACGATGTATTTGAGTCGATGTTATCAAGGGTAAAAACTCTTATTTTATTTTTTATTGTATTTTGCATTGGAGAGCTACTGATTCTTCCCAAACTACCAAAGGAAACAAATCACTTCAATGTTATTTTAATATGGGATCTGTATTTTATGATCTAGTTTGGAGTATTCAGTAGCCCTCAAACTTACTGTGACGGTGATGTGAGATGATCGATAATTTGATTTATAATATGATAATTATAAACTTACCTTGCCCGGTTTAATTTATGATCTTCGTTGGTTGGCTGCAGCGAAGAAAAAAAGTCAGGGTTATTTCCCCGTTTAGGCCTCAACCACCCCCGCACATAGAATTTTTAATGTTCTGGGGTTCTTCCCGATATATATGTATTTATATAGATAAACAAATCTACTGGTGCATTCAAACAACCAATTGCAATTTTCTATATTTATTTAACTCCAGTAGCCAACATGAATAATTAAATTTTCACACACACGCATACACTCACACAATGCTAGCTAGCTACTCGCTCAACCGCACTCTCACTCGCGTCGCTTCGTCCCGCTCGTATATGTGACGATTCTCTGGCGATAGTCTAGCTTACGTTAACACTGTAATAATTCTATCAATGCTAACACTCAATTTATATATATATCACAGGTGCTGTTTTCTGGACCTCCTACTCAATTACTTTAATATCAATGAATTTTCAAGCTAACGCAAGTTTGGAATATTTTCTAATGTCTCACACTTGGTAATTTATTTTCAGAGTCTCGCAACACACACTCGTAATTTTTCAAGACCAGCTCCCCTCTCACCTTTAATTTTTACTGATCTTCGTCGATGCGATTGACCAGTTATACAACTATAAAGCCTTGTGAATCGTGGTAATATCCAACAACTCGACGTTTACGTTGTTCACTTCCCCACTCAACACATGGAGGTTAATTAAGGCAAGCAAGGAGCTAGCTATACGAGTGTTGTCTCTTCAAGTGTCCTCTCCAAACTGACTATATTTTCCAACATTAACTGAGAGGCTGGAAGTTCAAATTTTTCCTGGATCCTCCCCCCTATCTATGTTCGTTTTTCCTAACTGGCTACGATTTACATTTTATCCACTCATTCCTTAGTTATACATGCAATTTCAATTTACCTATGGCGTACTATTAATTCCCGATAATTCCCTCCACTTCACGATCATTTGCAATACAATAAGTTACCCTGGTAGCATAATTTATTAATACAAGATGTAGTTAAGATGTAGTTTAACCTACGAACACCTTATAGGAGTGGACGTGGCAAATTGAAGTTAAGACCTGACCTCCTTACCTTTTTTAATTAAGGCTACTACCTGGCCTCTGGCTTAGGCTGCAGATTAAGACTGCACCCACATCAACCTGGGATTAACCCACTCCTACATCCTTTGTTCTTCTCATGGAACCTTCCACTACTCTAGAACATACTATGCCTTGACACAAATATGGAATTTCCCACTCTGTCAGCCTATTAATTATGCTTACATACGCGATAATTTAAATTACGTTACGAGTCTATGGCTGACTCGTGACACTTACCATCAAGAGTTTCTCACCTTAATTTAAAACTACATGGTAAAAGTGGTCACTTCTATGCTTGAGTTAGTCACATGCGTCGAAACTTGTGTCTTCGCCTGTACACAACATATATATATCACCAATATAAACAATAAACGAAGCGAAGAGGATTGGAAAGAGTCACTCGATCATTATTTTAAATTAATGATGACTGTAATTACAACTGACTAATCCTACCTTTAGAAATCTGCCACTGTCCATCCTCATCTCCATGCCCATCGTCACCCTCGTCTACTTCTTCGTCAATGTGGCTTACTTCGCCGTTCTTGAACCCTCCGAAATCTTCGCCTCAGATGCCGTTGCCATCGTAAGTGTGTGACCCAAACGTCATATATATAGTCATTAATTAATTGATTAATTTATATATTTATTTCATCGCGATAAGATGAAAGTTTTTTCTGCATGCTACTGTATTCATGTGAGACTTTTAAATTTCACTTATACATACACAGTATATATATCTTTAATTACTTCCTGGTGCCGTTGACTCTTTTCCTTTATACATATGGTATATAACACCTGACAGAAAACAATCCCAAAACATTACTCACTGATGCCTCATTGGTGTCATTATCAGTCGTTCGCCAGCCGTGCCCTTGGAGTGGTGATGTACGCCATGCCAGCCTGTGTAGCACTCTCCACCTTCGGCACTCTGAACGGCCTTCTCTTCTCCTGCTCGCGTCTGTTTTTCGTGGGTGCCAGGGAGGGCCACTTGCCTCAGTCCCTCGCCCTAATCAGCACCAAACACTACACCCCCGTCCCCGCCCTCGTCTTCCAGGTGTGTGGGACAAGTTTAGGATTCTTCGAGTGATTGGGATAAGTCAAGCCAAGGGAATGATTATTTGGTTTTTGCCTTTCAGTATCCAAGCTTTAATATTAACACCTCAAAAGACATTACTCATACTCACTTTCATTAGGCTTCACTCATTATGGTTGTTGTTAGTTGGAGTCTCACTCGTTTCTTTAATTGCGGCTGTACAGTCGGCGGCAAAAGTCCTGTCGCCTCACTTGCTTCACCGAGGCACACAATGTTCATAGACTCGAGATTATTAGGTGTAGAAAACATGCGTATTTCTCGAGTCTATGAACACTGTGCGTCTCGGTGAAGCAGGTGAGGCGACAGAACTTCTGCCGCCGACTGTACATTCGCAATCCAAAATATGTATCCAGGCTTGCTTCGAGTAGCCCGATCGAGTATTAAGCCAGCTGAAGCAAATACGAAACAGGATAAGCGTTGTAATTGGTTCACTAGTATGTCAAATGATTCGAAACTTCAAGAAGACCTGGATACAAGTTTTGGATTGCGAGTGTACATTAAAACTGCTATAAGAATTTTTTTTCTTAGATATGGGTTTGTCTGACATCAAAAGCATTATTATGGTCAGTTACTCTCATCATTTGGAATACCTACCAGACCTCTCTTGACCCTATCTGACCTGTCCTTCCCGCAGTGTGTGATGACCCTCCTTATGCTCTCCTCATCGGACACCACGGCACTCATCAACTGTGTGTCCTTCTCCATATCCCTCTTCGTCTTGTTCTCCATCACGTCACTCCTCTGGCTGCGGTACACACAACCGAACCGCAAAAGGCCCATCAAAGTGAGACCCAGATGTGAAAGAAGTAAAGTCACGTACAATAGTACAGTAATGCAAAACCTTCCTAATGAAACGACGGCCACGATAATGTTGCTATTGGCTTTTTTCTTTTTAGAACCTTTTAGGTGGCCAAGTTTCACTATTTTGATGCAGGACCTTTGATCGTAATTTTTCGTTTTTACTCTCGTGTAGATCTGGCTTTGGGTGGTGGTGCTGTTCTTCTTCGTGTCGTTGTTCCTGGTAATCTTCCCGGTGATAGAACGACCCGTAGAACTTGGACTTAATCTTGGCGTCCTGGTGGCGGGTGTTCCTGTCTACTTCATCTTCGTTCGAGCAGCCCCAAGATCCAAGAGATTTAACAGGTTCATGGGAAACATCACCTACGTCTGCCAGCTCCTATGTTTGGGTCTGCCGGAGGAGAAGCAGGAGTGACCAGTGTGTATGGTTGGAAAGGTGTTGGGGGGAATGGATGACCTTTCGGGGAAAACGCAAAGCTGGGTACGAGTATACAGGGAAGGAACCAGGCGAGTGTGGGGATTTGATCTTGGGGAGAAAGGCTGGGTAAAGAAGGATTGTGAAGGGACAAGAGGCTGGGTTAGGAAGAGATTGTAAAGAGAGAGGGGCTGGAAAGGGAAATTTTGTGACGGTCAAAAGGGTTGAGTCGAAAAGTAACGTGAAAGTAACAGAGGTTCGGTAGGGAAAGGTGTGAAGGGAGCAGGGGTGGTATAGGGAAAGGCTGTGAAGGGGAAAGGAAAGGGGTGGGGTAGGGTGGTGTTGTGAAGGGGAAAGGGGTTGGGTAGGGTTGTGTTGTGAAGGGGAAAGGGGTGGGATAGGGAAGGGTTGTGAAGGGGAAAGGGGTTTGGTAAGGAAGGGTTGTGATGGGGAAAGGGGTTGGGTAGGTAAGGGTTCTGCTAGAATCATGGTCTGGGTTGGGAGGCATCGTGGAGGGAAGAGGTGATATAGAGGATACCAATTCTGTCGCATTGCTCAATACAAATCCGTCGAAGACTACGAAAGTATACATAAGTGAGAAATTGTGCATAATTAGTACTTATATCACAAAAGAGTATCAGTGTGTTGAATGAGAGAATGTGAAATATTATATGAGAGGCAGTATGTTGATACAAGTTTACTGTGTTTCTTTTCTTCGTATGTGTGCATTTCTAACTTAAAGAAAGTAGTCAAGATCTTAATCTGTATGTGAGTTTTTTTCTGTATGTATGTCTGTCTGCTCATCTGTCCATTTAAAAACAAAACAAAAACTTTATCAGAAACAGCTAAAACAGTTGAACTGAGATGTACCAAAGCTTCAAGTGTTGTTTATCCGACTGTAACTTTCTTTAGATGATTACCTCTTGGGTCATGTTGCTGGAAAACAGTACCCAAGGCCTACTCTCTATTAGTGTCTTTCTGTCTCATAAATAGGTTAAAAAAGAAGAAATATATACTAAAGTAACGCCACTAGTGATTGAAGGATTTTGGCGTCTGTTTCATCCCGATCAGTTACTTTCACGATTTCTTGTTCTTTCATCAGAATTTATCTACTTTTCTACCTAACTTTCACGATTTCTTATTCTTTTCTCAGAATTTATCTACTTTTCTACTTAACTTTTGTGTGGTGTTGAGGGTCGTCATCAGATGGTGGCAAGAACGTGCTGGAAACAACAGCATGCCAACGATCCTTAACTTTCCCTATCCTCCAACCAGGAAGATGCCATGGTTGACCTTAGAATTTTCTGTGAATCTATCATCTAGTTTTTAAATTTAGTTGCGGTGTTTGAAAAGCCAGAGTATGTTGTTACCTCTAAGGATCAGATGACAAATTAACTTTCTCCTTTCAGTGGGTTGTGGTCCATTATAATAGAGCTAGTTCTATGCTCAGTAAGGTTGTGTTTTATTCTCCATCAAATGTAGGGCCAACTTACTCATTTGGAATGCAGGGGTAAATTTTAGACGAACTATTGTAAATCTCAAAATTGAAACTGAATGCAGTGTTGCAGTCTAATGAAGAAATTTAAGTTGTTTATGTTACTTAAGTTGTTTAATTAAGCAGAACATTTTCAAAAGCAAATTTTTTGAATCACACTGTATTACTATTGTTTTCATGCAGTCAATAGCTAGTAATTATGGTATGATGATCTGAGATTAGCCACAACAGGTCTGTAACACATCAATTTTATATCCAGTATTGTTGTATTTTAGAAGAGAAACAAATTGTCTTTTTTGTATGTCAATAAAAATGTCCAAAGTAATGTGCCTGTGTATCCTAAAGGTGGTGATGTACAGCTGAGCAAGTAGAAAGTGCAAAGATAATATGACTCATGTATATTGCAACATCATCACCACCACTCAAAGTTCAGCCAATCACGTTCCATCTTACGTTGGCCCTGGATTCCTAGTGATTCATTCATAAAGATACAAGGGCTTACTGCAAATAACTGCCATATGTTGCGCTATAAAGCCATATATTCCTTGCACATTCCACTTACTTAACTGTACATACATATACGGGTTATATGATGGACGTTAACACCGAATCAGTTGTACATATCTCGTTTGATGAATCAGGACGAATTACATTTGACCTGAAGGATTTGGATGGAGGATGATGAAGGAAGGAGTCAGCATACCAACCATGATCATCAAAAAATCATTCATGAAACTACAGTGTGAAATGTAAGGTATGAACATGCAGAAACATTACTGTTATGGTTTTGTTTATTATATATACACTT
Organism: Petrolisthes cinctipes; assembly: GCA_033782935.1. Taxonomy (NCBI): domain Eukaryota; kingdom Metazoa; phylum Arthropoda; class Malacostraca; order Decapoda; family Porcellanidae; genus Petrolisthes; species Petrolisthes cinctipes. The sequence goes on along the minus strand of JAWQEG010002254.1, from coordinate 386,400 downwards.
ACATATTCTTTGCTCTATCTACATACATCAGTTATTAATTATGGAAAATGAGAAAGCATTAATTAATAAAATTATAATAACGGAATGATACACATAAACCTTTGGCTGTGAACAATGTACAGTTGGGCAAGTAGAAAGTGCAAGAAAATCTGGCACGTATATGGCAACATCTTCACCACCACTCAAAGTTCAGCCAATCACGTTCCACCTTACATAGATTTTGGGTTCCCAGTGATTCATTGATAAAGATACGAGGGCTTATTATTAAGAACTGCCAGATGTTGCCATATACAACCATCGATTTTTTGCACTTTCTACTTGCTCAACTGTACACTTAGATGTAAACATTTCCTAAACATATTTCATAACACGCTATCTTATTTAAAAACTTTACAACCTCTTTCACCGCATCCTTCTTCTTTGAGCTGAGTTCGATCCTCACCTTTGCTCGTAAACCAGGTGACAAGGGGTAGCGCCCTCCCGTAACCAAAGGACTGGCTAGCTGCATGTCCAGTACGGCCTTGCTAGGGTGGAACTCATATTAATTTCCCTGCCTTCCGTCTGTACCATGATCTCCCCATACCCACCTCTCCCACCTATACATTTTACTCACGGTCAAATCAAAATATATTATTTTCCTCACCAACACTTTCACTCTCAATTTATTTTCTCCAAAAGTCAACGTTCCTTTTATTTTATCCACCAAACGTTATTTGCATTATAACCTCCTACCATACACACTGGTCACTCCTGCTTCTCCTCCGGCAGACCCAAACACAGGAGCTGGCAGACGGATGTTAAATTTCCCATGAACCTGTTGAATCTCTTGGACCTTGGGGCGGCTCGCACGAAGATGAAGTAGACAGGAGCACCCGCCACCAGCACGCCAAGATTAAGTCCAAGTTCTACGGGTCGTTCTATCACCGGGAAGATTACCAGGAACAACGACACGAAGAAGAACAGCACCACCACCCAAAGCCAGATCTACAAACAGAGAAAAATAGGAGGGCGAAGAGTGAATGTGAATCGTCTTGTATTAAGGGGGAAGTTTTGTTTTGGTAATTCTGAAGCAACTGAATCCTCCAAACTATTCCAAGCAACAGAACACCATTATTTTTGCTTTTCTGGTCCCGTTTCCTAGCATACTTTGGAGGAATCAAGGCACTCCAATGTACCAAAAAAGAATGACCACCTTAACTGTTTATGCATATTATCACTTGATGTCTGCGTTGCCCTCTACTGACAATGATATCTTTTAATTTATTATATCAGTAAATGCAGATACATTTTTAATAGTTATGACATATTAGAAGTGTGTTTATTACTGAGATAAATTCAATAAAAAATATCGTACTGAAGTTGAGAATTAATCTGTGTTTTTTCAGAATCTTGATATATGGTTGTATGTCAAAACTTCTTATAAGGAATTTGTTTTCTGTGGCGAGTATACAGTTAGAATAATATAAATACAGTGCTGCAGGGATAAAAAGTAAAATATTGTTTAGAATTGGTCAGATGTAGCTGGAGAAACCACTAACTTCCATTTCATCAATATCAACTAATGCCCCTTAAGTCAGCCTGAGGGGAATTATTTTTGTCAGAATTTAGTGTTTTTAGTGGTGTTGATTTCCTTGGTTAATCTCACCTTACTTAATATTCCCTGCTGTTATTTCCCACCTTAATATTCCCTGCTGTTATTTCCCACCTTAATATTCCCTGCTGTTATTTCTCACCTTGATATTCCCTATTATTTCTCACCTTGATATTCCCAGCTGTTATTTCTCACCTTAATGTCCCCAGCTGTAATTTCTCACCTTAATCTTCCCTTCTATTATTTCTCACCTTGATATTCCCTATTATTCCTCACCTTAATCTTCCCTTCTGTTATTTCTCACCTTAAACTTCCCTCCTGGTATTTCTCATCTTGATATTCCCAGCTGTTATTTCTCACCTTGATATTCCCTTCTGTTATTTCTCACCTTGTTATTCCCTGCTATTATTTCTCACCTTAATCTTCCCTTCTGTTATTTCTCACCTTGATATTCCCTATTACTCCTCACCTTGATGGGCCTCTTGCGCTCGGGTTGTTTGTACCTGAGCCACAAGAGCGCTGAGATGGACATGAAGACGAAGAGCGCCTCAGAGAACGACACACAGTTTATGAGTACCAACGTGTCTGAAGTGGTCAGCATACACAGGGTCATCAAGCACTGTGCAAAGAAAGTAGTGGCCAAGGTCAACACTGGAGGTCCTGAATCTGGGATGTTACATAGTAGAAAAAATGCTCGTCATATGTGAAATATATTCATCACGTAATGGAAAAAATACTCGTCACATAATGGAAAAAATACTCGTCAAATAACGGAAAAAATACTTGTCACATAATGGCAAAAATACTTGTCACTTCCTCTGGGGTCTCACTCAACTCAAACCTTGCCTTTTCACGTGTTCCGCTGTTGTTTTCTCTGTGTCTCACCTGACAGATGAGGGCTGGGATGGGGGTGTAGTGTTTGGTGTTGATGAGTGTGAAGGCCTGAGGCAAGTGGCCTTCTCTCGCGCCCACGAAGAACAAACGCGAGCAGGAGAAGAGAAGGCCGTTCAGACTCCCGAAGGTGGAGAGCGCTACGCAGGCTGGCATGGCGTACATCACCACTCCAAGGGCACGGCTGGCGAACGACTGAAAGAGGTGAAGGATGTAGAGGACAACTGGCGACTCTTTATTGCTGCTGTTATCTATGGTGTTTAGACGTGACTGGAGGCTCCTGCGACTAGAGTGAGAGAATTGAAGTGTTGCTAGACAATATTGAAAGGTTTTTGTATTATCGAAGTCGCCAGTTCAAGTTATTTATTCGACTGCAGGAAACGTCAGTAACAAAAACCAGTACATCGAGTCCAAATTGATTTAGTCAGTCGTTTAATTTGGTACTAGTCTATTTCCTGGCATGGTTTGGAGTACTTCATAGCCTTCCCATTCGTTTACAACAGATTATTTCCATTTAAAAATATATACTAACTGGAGTCAATACAGTACCTGAGTCAGCCAGCTTTTACTTTGCGAAATAATAATAATTTCACTTAAAAATGTCTCCACCGATATTTGTTCGCTACTTGTCTCCTGCGAGGACTTACGAGAGCGACGGCTTGGGAGGCGAGGATCTCGTCCGCCTCGAGAACAGCGAAGTAGGCGAGGTTGACGAGGAAGTAGACCACAGTGACGAGGGGCATAGAGATGATGATGGCCAGCGGCAGGTTCCTGGGGGGCTGTGATGTAAGAGCTCTCATCGAATACTTAGTTTGTCTGACTGGGTCCTTTTAGAGTACATCGTGCACATGTAACTTTGTCGTGTACAGTAGTGTTGTGAAGTAGTTGGTGTATAGATGGAGGTAGACTGGAGTTATGTTATACGTGGTGGTTATGGCACGTAACATAAGAGTAATATTGATGTCAAATGACTAGGGTAATGCCTTTGTGTCTCATTAGAATACACACTGTTACATATCAATTTCAGTGCATTTTATGAAGCTGCAGGGAAGTGTATTGAACAGAACTCCAGTATTATATTGTCTTGTATTGATGTAAACTAAGTGGTCAGTGTTAAATGTTTTAAATATGCTTTATCAAACACAAAAATTTGCATGGCGGAAACGAGAATAGTGTAATGTATTGTATTCATGAGGTCAGTCAAAATGTACAGTAAGTGTTAATACCAAAAGAAAATAAGTAAATAAATAAATAAGTAAATAAATAATATACAAAGAAAAAAAATGACAAATCTAGTGAATGGAACGTGACTTTTTTAAGCTTATCTTATGTAGTACTGATAATGTTAATTTACTCTGACTTGTTCTTCCTTTAAAATCGTCTTCATGCAAGTTATGAGCTTTAAATAGATTTGTTTATATTCATTATTGTCATTGTTAACACGAGAGGAGTCGAGACAGAAATGAAAGACTTACCTGTATGGATTCTTGAGTTCCTCCACCACGAAGTTGAGGCAGTTCCTGTTAATGAGAGAAGAGGGTTGAATTGTGTGGGTATATTAATTAGCTCACGATCTCTATTCCATTCTCACTCACACTACACATCACCTCACCATGACCTCACTCACGCCACACCTCATCATCATTCACACTACACCTCACCATTTTGTCATTCCATTCTCACCCTGACCACCCAACTCTTTTTCCTTCATTTTCATTATTCCCACAACCTCTATCATCATCCCCTCCATCCATCACCACCACCAACACCCTCTTCCTCTTCCACTAACACCACCACCACGACCACCACCACCACCAACACCCTCTTCCTCTTCCACTAACACCACCACCACCAACACCAACACCCTCTTCCTGTTCCACTAACACCACCACCACCAACACCACCCTCTTTCTCTTCCACTAACACCACGACCACCACCAACACCCTCTTCTTCCACCACCACCACCACCACCACCACCAATACCAATACTACTTCCTCCAACTCACCAGCCAGCGAAGGAGAAGAGTCCCTGGTAGAAAGCTGTGGAGAGTGAGGTGACGCTGTGCTTGGTGTTCCGGAAGGGGTCATCAAACAACTCCGTATGTCCAGAAGCCAAATGGTACATTCCGGCCCCAATGATAAGTCCCAGAGCACACACCTTGGCTGCCGTGAAAGCCCCCTGCACGTTTTTGGTCCACTTGACGTTCGTGCAGTTCAGCCACGTCAAGAAACCTGGAAGTTGTTGGTATGATGTGAGCTGTTGAAAGGGAACTGTCACCCGTGTACTCTACTCACGACGACGACGGACTCCGTACTGGGACCTGATAAACTAAATATAAAACAGCAAAACTACTGTATTTCAAAATCATAAGACAAATGTGATCACTGAAATTAATATGAGTGATCTAGACACTGTCTGCCAGAACTGACCTTGCATTATAATCAATGGAGTTTGTTTATGCAGATGACACAATCATGAAATAAGTTTGAAGCCTGCCTGCCAGTTTGCTAGCACTCATTAAACCCCCTCTATAAAACAACATGGTCTAATTCCGTTCGTCATAACTATACCAGTGTACAGTACACAGCCCGATGTAGATGGATTATTGTTCGAGCCTCGAGGTGCCACAAGAGAGTGAACTTAACCATAGACTTACAGAAGGAAGGAAATGTCCCACAAGAACTGAACTTTACTCACAGACAACGAGGGCAGCGATGAGCCGAACCGGGACGTCAGGCAGGACATCACAGGTGTCGAAGACTGGTTTAATGATGTAGTTGGCGAAGGTGAGGGACATGACGGTGTTGCTGACGGGAAGAATCACCACCAGTGACACCCACAGGAAGAGAAAGGCTGGGAACCCTCCGAACGATTCCAGGATGTAAGTGTAGTCCCCACCGCTCCGAGGAATCATGGTACCTGGACAGTGTGGGATGAGGACAGAAGTTAAAAGGACATTACAGAGATCTAACAGAAAATGTAAACAAAAAGTCTGAATAATTATACAAGCAGAAGGTTCCAGTACCGAGGAGACGAGCCTGAAAATATTGAATTTGGGCACAATATGTTACACTTATATATTAGTACCTATCAAAAGATAAGCATAACCCTCTCAGAGTCTTCATATGCAATTCCCGTAGCTTAACAAAAATGTCTCTCATTAGCAAAATTAAACTGCATAGGTATGGTAGTTAAATCTGTGATTATTATGTTGTTGTGGTTTCAATTTGGTGAATATTGTTAGTGAGAGTGACTTACCCAGCTCGGCATAACAGAGTGCCCCCACCATAGATATGGCTCCTGACATGGCCCACACTATGAGCGCCATACCAACACTGCCACTGTACTGCAACACACCCTTGGGGGACACGAAGATCCCAGACCCAATGATGATACCCACCACGATACCCACACCGTCCATCAGACCCAACTCCTTCTTCAGCCTCATGTTCCCGTCATCATCATCTTCCTTCTCTTCCTCCTCATTCTTCTTGGTCCAATCAGTATCTCCGTCATCTGGACTGATTACGTCTCCATTAAAATCCGTTAATAAGGGCTCGTGGTCGATAGGCACCGTTGGATTAATGCCATTATTGACCATAGTTGTACTCCATACACAACCTGAAAAACAACAATCATGAATTTCACTCGAGTTGAAAAGTGTCCCTAAATAGTGTGCCACTACTGGTGATGATAATAGTAACGTGGTAAAATAAACTCAAGGTTCAGTCTTTGTCCAACAGATGAACAACCCAGCAAGGTGAGCCACCACTCGTCAGTCTGGCCGTCTGTCTGGCTGCTATAATTATAATTGTCGCCTCCAGGCATAGGGCTGTTTTTTTTTTTTTTTTTTTTTTTTTTTTCTATTCTGTGGTACCCACAACTTCATTCTAATATACATTATGGATCCTATTGCAACAAAATAAAAGAATGCTTAGGATTCGACATGTGATACCGGTATTTACAGTATATACTAATTCCACAGCTATACGATGCCATTTTGTGTGTGTGTGTGTGTGTGTGTGGCAGCTGCTGGTTACCTCACTCACACAAGCCCAACACATGTACCCAGAACCCGTCTGTGTCCTCCCCGTTGTTCCCCCTTGGGCTATACATGTATACAAGATTGAGTTTGAGGAAAGTCAGTGTAAGGCATCAACTGGGCATTAAAATATTGGTTTATGCAATGTGCTAAGTCAGGTTCTCACATGCGCAGTGCTCAACTCCCTACGCCACAGATCCAAGGTCACAACACACACACACACACACACACACACGCACACACTGATGTAACCAAGGAACTGAGAGACGAGTTTTGTGTACTTTCAGCCCGTCGGTTCCTCTGTATTTTTCACTGCGTATATTGACTTGACACTAGAGGTTAAGCGTAAAATCGGGGATGACAGTGACGATTAGAGTGGCAAGTGGTGGAAAGTAGTTCATTTTCACATGATAATAATGACATAATAATAATAATAGGTCTGGGATGAGAAGCAGGGTTATGTATTAAGGATAAAAACAATCATGTTCATGGTGGCAGTGGATGATATTGAATTTGAGTACTACTTTAACTATAAACATTAAGACTCAGCTAGTATTTTTGTTCAAGGATAAATATTACACTTTGAAAACAACAAATATCACGTGTCGAAAGTCTTGAAATGGTGAATGTTTAATTAAGTGGGTAGTGAGTGTTATTTGTTATCAGTATTATTCTCTGCATCATTATGGTATTAACTTACTCGAAGATTAACAGAGTTGAAGAGTTGTTTTTCATATACAGTGGGTCAAAGCACCTCCATACACAACATTTTATCAATATTATCTTTTCTTTTGTTTCGTTTCTCTGTACCCAGAAGCTGCCTGCCTCTGTGGGTGTCGTAAAGATGATGTGTTTGAAGGTGACACGAGGAAAAGAAAGAGGTGTCGGATGTAGTGAGGTGGAGGTGGAACAAAGGTGGCGGGTGGAATGAGGTGGAGGTGGAACAGAGTTGGCGGGTGGAATGAGGTTGAGGTGAAACAGACTTGGCGGGTGGAGTGAAGTGGAGGTGGAACAGAGGTGGTGGGTGGAAGGAGGTGGAGGTATAACAGTAGACACTACAAGTTCACACTACGTCTCGCCACCAACCAACCACGAGAACACTGAATGAAGGATAGCCAGTGGAAAAATCCTTACTGCCCCCTTGGCTTGACTGGTTCGCCCCTCCTCCTCCTCCTCCTCCTCCTTCTCCTGTTGCATCCTACCCACCCGTCTCCCCAATCAGGCCACTCTTTTCTACCCTTTTCCTCCAGATCCGCCCCTTTCCATCCCGGCCTCTCTCACTCTCTCTCTCTCTCTCTCTCTCTCTCTCTCTCTCTCTCTCTCTCTCTCTCTGGTATAAACACTCCTGCCGTCACTTAACTATTCTCCTTGACCATCTTCTTAATTAATCCATTTGGTGTATCCACTTCACAAACCACAAGTGACTTTTATAGGTTCAATATTGTTGTTGTTCTTGGTGTTTCATATAGTTTGGTCCAATTCCAAGTAAACCGTATAATTCTAAGATGTAATCCTTTGTGTATTGCTTGACGGAAGAGTTGGTAAGACCTTGGTCATAAGGAGTGGTTCTCTGATACAAGAAAATCGTCGAGTGTTTGTCAGGGAAAATTACACAAGTGGTAATGTGTAGTTTGGGTTTGTCACAACGTTTCAAAGTAAGAGTTGCGTGTAAGAATATGTATGTACAGTTGGACACATGAATGGGTGGTACAGCCCAAGTGAAAGATGGTCAATTTCTGCCAATATCAAGTTCTTTAGTGCCAAATAGGAGACATCAGGGGCAGAAGTCAGTATTGAGGATGGTAATAAAAAGCAACTACCTGATAATAGACACTGGTTACTCAAATGGGACAAGTATATTTCACCTGGGCTGTACCACCCATTCATGTGTCCAACTGTACCTTAGTTGATAACAGAGTCACGTTCATTAAGGTGTTACTACAGTGTTAGTAAATCTTGAGCAATTGATTCCTCCAAGCAATTCCAAGGAACAGGCTACTATTATTTTTCTTATCTGATCCTGTTTCCTGGTATACTTTGGAGGGATCGAGGCACTCTAGTGTACCAAAAGTATACTACCCCGCTAATTTAACATTCGCCCCTCCCCCACAAGGCCACTGGAGGCTTGGCCACCACTAGAAAGTGAATGGAGTTGTTGTCAGATAAATTTCATCATCAGGGAGGCTTTATACTTTAGTTGTATAAGATTAGTTTGTTTGTCATTCGTTCAGGTTGTTAGTCATCTGTTAGCCTGCTAAATAATTACGTGTGGTTAGTTAGTTGCTTGGTATAGTAAGATGGTTTGTCAAGAAATGAATTATGTTAATCAAACTCCACGAAAGTAATTAAGGTAATATTACCTGGTAAGGTAATATATCCTTGTGAAGGATTACTTTATATACTCGAACCTGTGCACAGAAACAGACCAAATCAGCCAAAGAAATGGTAGCTTGTTTCCCTGAACATTTTAGAGAAATCACTTGCTCCAAACAAGCCGGTTAAAATATTACCCTTTAAAGTCTTAAATAAATAAAGTAATGAAAGTTAAGTTTGATTACAACTCGAGGGGTCACATGAAGTCAGCTATAAAAAGCTTTACTTAGAGGAAGGGAGGGCTGTACTATGGTGCCTCTATGTCTTCACTTCAACACACGCGACCCGACCCCCAACACACCTCCACCCCCTCACTCCACCACACCCAACCCGACACCCAACACACCTCCACCCCCAACCCGACACCCAACACACCTCCACCCCCTCACTCACCACTCCCAACCCGACACCCAACACACCTCCACCCCCTCACTCCACCACTCTCAACCCGACACCCAACCAACCTCTATCACCTCACCCCACCACACACCTACACCCCATCACTCCACCACACCCCATTCGACCCACAAAACACCTCCACCCAACACCCTTGTCCGAACTGACAGTGATGCCAATTCAGAGCTGTTTTTTGTACTGATAATAATGTATATATTCTAAGGGAAAGTTACCCCTACCGGGAATCGACGCCTTGGACAACGATTGTAGAACAGCCCACTAGAGATTCAATACCAAACTGGGATAATGTACTCATATTTATTGACATGGCGTTGAGTAATTCATTGGGTAAATTGTCTGTGTGTGTGTGTGTGTGTGTGTGTGTGTGTGTGTGTGTGTGTGTGTGTATTTAAGATGTTGAGGGAGAAATTATAATGTTTATTACTAGTTTTTACGCACATAGACAATCGCTGTGAACTCAAATGCCCCATATTATATGTTTAACCACTTTGGAGCTTTACGCTATATGTGTTGTGAATATCGTAATAAAAAAACACTGAATTAGCAACTTAGGTACTGTGAGGGTGTATGTGTACCCCAGAGGCTTGCAGTTGCTAGCAGACTCGAGCAAGCAATCAGACAGACAGACAGACAGACAGAATAACCAGACAGACATTGAAACACACAGACAAACAGAATGAGTTGCCAGGCACTACTATCTTGTTTGGGAAACTCTCACTCTTGTGTTTTCGTTCCATTTGGTTGCAAACATTTATGATCACCATTTAATTTTATCTCTATCATCCATTGGTAATTTGACTGAGTTGTGTGACAGTGTGTCTCGGTAACTCATTCTTGTGTGCTTGAGTGAGATTTGGTTACAACCTTTTTATTAATACGATTTTTTTGTTTTCATCATGCGTTCGATTTGTAAATACTTATAATAATTTGTCAATATAACCCTCTAGCTCACTTACTTATGAGCTATATTAACCCATTTTAAGTACGGATAATACAATGGTGGTTTTTTTTTCGGATGCAGACTTTTCAAACACTTATACTTACTAATACGACACGATTCAGTTTTAGTGTTTAAATCTGATTGATCGAATTTGTGACCAACTAATTTCTTCAACTTCTGCCATTAAACATAAAATACTGAACTGATGCTTTGTTTGGCTGAGTTTTGGAGACTACGGATCTCCCACAAGAGACTATACCTACCCCAATAAGCAAACAGGAAGTATGGGAGTTCAGTTTTAGTGCACATGTGAGTGAACCCTACGTAATATTTATCTAATCCAAGTTTTTTTTTTTTTTTTTTTTAATTCAAGGTCTGTACTCCCAACCAGTCCCTCTTCCGTCGATTCCCTCCCTCCTCTAATAAGCCTCTCTCTCTCTCTCTCTCTCTCTCTCTCTCTCTCTCTCTCTCTCACACAATGATGTAAGTGGAAGAAAGAGGGTTAGTTGTGATGGTATAGTGGGTGATGAGGAAAATAGTGACAAGATATTTATTGATGTATATTGGTTAGCTTAGATTAATTAGGTTAGGTTAGGTTAGGTTAGGTTAGGCTTATGTCAGCTATTTTTATGGTGTCATTATCCCTTCCCATGGTCTTCCTACTTCCCTCCCTCCCTCCCTCCCTCCATACCCCCCCTCTCCCTCTCCCTCCCTACCCCCCCTCTCTCTCTCTCCCTGCCTACCCCCCTCTCTCTCTCCCTCCCTACCCCCCCTCTCTCTCTCCCTGCCTACCCCCCTCTCTCTCTCTCCCTCCCTCTCTCCCTCCATCCCTTCAAATGCCCCTCAGTCAACGAACCACTCAGCCACTCAGTCAGTTCAAGGTCAGTGGTAAATGCTATGCCTTCTCTCTCCCTTGCTAGGTCCATCTCTCTCTCTCTCTCTCTCTCCTTCAAAGCGTTGTTGTTGTTGTTGTTGTTGTACACGGGTATGTATAAACAGCACAGTCACATGTAAACATTTTGCAACCACTACAAATGAAACAGCCTCAAAAATGATGTGTAACAACCAGAGTTATTAGTTCAAAGTCATATTAGTTCGTACCCAAGAATTTCACTGAGATGGTTAAGTAGCAAATCGTGTGTGTGTGTGTGTGTGTGTGTGTGTCCTCCCGGTATAGCTTTTATTGGGCCATTTTATCCTTGTTGTCGTTTTGTTTATAAAGAAAAACATGAAACAAGGGACAAATAATGAGAGACAGACTAATCGTTACACTCATGAAGTTCTTTAGGACGGTACATACCTTAATTTTTACCTTATGTTTACTTTATCTTTACTTTATTTTTCTTACCTCAGCACATTTTACCTTAAATATTACCTTAGTTTAGCCATATATTTCTTACCTAACTCCATGTTTACCTTACTTTTACCTTAAGATTAGTACCTAATTGATCTTACGTAACCACATATTTTAAAGGATTGCGTCAAATTCGTGGCGTCCTATCCATGTCTTTTGTCTTTCATTTAATTTTTTTTACTTTTACTTTTTTATGTACAGTCGGTGGCAAAAGTCATGTCACCTCACTCAACTAAAATTGAGGGATAACACAAATGAGAATCACCAAAACAAACACTTTCACCAACACAAAGCTACGAAAATTTAGGGGATAAAAATTTAATAAGCTTCTGGTTCCTCAATTTGCTATGTAGCCTGTGAAGTTAGTTAGGTCTAATACACAATCACAGGGTTCTTTAATTAATGCATTAGTCAGGGAGGGTAATTAGAAACGTACTATAGAATCTAGAACTATATATCTATATACATAAAGCCAAGATTCTGTCTGCGTGTGTGTGTGTGTGTGTCCGCGATGCACGCCTAAACCGTCCAACTTTGTGTCCTCAAAATTTGCATGTAGGTGAGTCTTGATCCCCTTCAGGTTTAGGGGGGGTCATACAACGAAACCACATATAACGAAACGTGGAAGCGAAATAATAATAAATTACAGGGGAAAAATCTACGGAATCACCATACCACATTTCAGCCTTCCGCAAAAACACGGTCATTTTTAAAGTTTCATTTAGGTAAATTTTTTCTTACAGAATTGTAGAGCTTGATTTTACACACCAGAATCTGTAAACTAAAGTTTCCTAGGTCCACTGGTTTGCGTACAGCAGCGCCATGAGTAATAAAGTAGTTACCCCTAAAACCCCCCTAAAAATGAGAACACGTGTTCTATTATTAAATTATGTTCACGATTTCTTTTACTTTTGTCAAATTGATTTTCATTATTGCCATATTTATTTTCACATACAACAAAACCACAAATAACGACACGTGGAAGCGAAATAATAATATAGATAAGAAAATACATGGGGTGGGGGGGAAGCAAAATAGTGTCGGATACTGGTCCAGAAATCAGCAGCTCATGAACATATTTTAGGCTACAGCACGGATATTATTCGATTTGTTTATGCCTTATCTCAGTAAGTATATTGTCGTTCACGATTTATTTTACCTATATTATTACATTTTATCCATTTTTATGATTGATTTCTACCATATTGGTATAATATTTTGGTAAATATTGAATGAATTACCGTTATTGCATACCGTTTTTCTACCTTCAATACCCACTTATTTAGACCATTCTAAGACTATTTTCTTCTATGGCATTTCCTCCGCAAATGCCCCATTTCCAAGATAGGGCATATTCAAATGGGGCATTTTGAAATTAGCCTGACCTTACCTGACCTTACCTAACCTAACCTAGACCACATCAGACTACCGGGACCTAACCTGGGCAAACTACCGGGACCTAACCTGGGCAAACTACCAGGAAAACGGTAATTCTTTCAATAATTACCAATATTTTTGTACATTATTTTCTTGAGCTCTTGATTCCTGCTCCAGTATCAAACACCATTGTCATATTGATTCTCATTATTGTCCTATAGAGTTTCACTTTTGTCAAATTGATTTTCATTATTGCCATATTTATTTTCAGATTGGTAGAATATTTTTGTAATCCAGTATCAAACACCATTGTCATATTGATTCTCAGTATTGTCCTATAGAGTTTCAGTTTTGTCAAATTGATTTTCATTATTGCCATATTTATTTTCTGATTGGCAGAATATTTTTGTAACTTATTTTCTTGACGTCTTGATTCCTGCTACGGTATCAAACACCATTGTCATATTGAATCTCAGTATTGTCCTATTGAGTTTCAGTTTTGTCTAATTGATTTTCATTATTGCCAAGATAGGGCATATTCAAATGGGGCATTTTGAAATTAGCCTGACCTTACCTTGCCTGACCTTACCTTACCTGACCTTACCTAGACCGCATCAGACTACCGGGACCTAACCTGGGCAAACTACCGGGAAAACGGTAATTCTTTCAATAAATACCAATATTTTGTACAATATTTTCTTGAGCTCTTGATTCCTGCTCCAGTATCAAACACCATTGTCATATTGATTCTCATTATTGTCCTATAGAGTTTCACTTTTGTCAAATTGATTTTCATTATTGCCATATTTATTGTCGTCAACCGGAGTCGTGAAAAATGTCGTTTACCAGGAGGCACTTCAGTAAAATGCTTAGTGACGCAATTAATAGAAAAAGAAGGAAATATTATTAATAATGCTAATATTAGAATGATGGAGTTATTGAATGAGGGAGAAAGATTGATATAATAAACATTTAAAAACGACTAATACCTCCAATTATTCACCCACCCACCTCTATTACTATTCATCCATCCATCCATTTATTTTATCTAACCACTAAACCATCCCTCCCTCTCCCCCTTCCTTCCCTCCTTCCCTTCCTTCTATCCACCCACCACCCGATCTGCTCCAAACCGCCCGTTGGGCGGTGGAAGGGCGGCCGCAGGCCGCCAGCCCTCCGCAGGAGCTAGCGGCTCCTAGCCGCCCGAAGGGCGGCGGAGCAGCTAGTCAACAATAACCTACACGTGGCGACCGGACTTATGTCGTCGGCTGTACAAATTATCATATCAATCTCTGAACATGTGACGTGGTGTTGTCTGGTGACGTGGTGTTGTCTGGTGACGTGGTGTTGTCTGGTGACAAGGCTTTAATTAAGGGGGTGCGGGAGTATAGGGGGGGACAGGCTTTGGGGGGGTTAAGGGGGTGCAGGAGTAGGGGACAGGCTTGGGGAGTGGGTGGGGGTGGTAGAAAGCCTGTCCCCTATTCCTGCACCCCCCTAACCACCCCCCGAGCCTGTCCCCCTACTCCCGCACCCCCCCAAACCCTCCCAAAACCCCCACACTCCCCTAAACTATCATCACCAGTGGATATAATATGCCTGGATACCCCAAGAATTTCTTCCATTTAATGTAGGTAACTGTACAGTGTGTTAATTAAGTCCTATACATTTTTCCTTTAATTAATTACAGTGTGTTAATTAAGTCTTATACATTTTTCCTTTAATTAATTACAGTGTGTTAATTAAGTCCTATACATTTTTCCTTTAATTAATTACAGTGTGTTAATTAAGTCTTATACATTTTTCCTTTAATTAATTACAGTGTGTTAATTAAGTCTTATACATTTTTCCTTTAATTAATTACAGTGTGTTAATTAAGTCTTATACATTTTTCCTTTAATTAATTACAGTGTGTTAATTAAGTCTTATACATTTTTCCTTTAATTAATTACAATGTGTCAATTAAGTCTTATACATTTTTCCTTTAATTAATTACAGTGTGTTAATTAAGTCATACATTTTTCCTTTAATTAATTACAGTGTGTCAATTAAGTCTTATACATTTTTCCTTTAATTAATTTGAGTCTGTGTGGGAATAGCAGCTGTTAAGGGGATAGTATGCTTTTAATTGATAGACTGTAGTGCCTCGATTCCTCCAAAGAAAAATAATGGTATCCTGTTGCCTATATTTTGGAGTAATCAGATTTACCACCCAAAACAATGTGTTATATACCCCATTAAAATGGACTGTAATGCTAATTGGTCAATAGAAATAACACACAGATTATTATATTATGTTGACGGTGATAGTACATGTTATATTTTAGCCCTACGTATTCTTAATAATAATAATAATAATAATAATTATAATAATAATAATAATAATAGGTTAGTGATATATAGTTCTAGATTCCAGTACGTTTAAGGGGGTGCTTGGGGGGGGGTGCAGAAATAGGGGGACAGGCTTGGGGTGGGTAGAAAGCCTGTAACCTATTCCCGCACCCCCCTAACCCCCCCAGCCTGTCCCCTTACTCCCGCACCCTCCAAAACCCCCCCAAGCCTGTCCCCCTATTCCCGCACCCCCTTAGCAGAACCCTGTGATTGTGTATTAGACCTGGTGGCTTCTGATGACTCCGGACTCTGCCACGAAACAAGCTCCTTCAATGTAAGTGGTGTTTCATGGCAATGTTTGAAGGACTCACTAACCTTCAAATTTCTAACTACATCACAGGAGTCCTTAAATGGGAAAAGGGTATCATATTATTGTACCGTAAACTGTTAAGGAATTAAAAGGATATTCTGCAATGTTTGTGATGTTGGTGAAGTTGAATATACTGATTCCTGAAAACTGTTCCATTGCAATCTATGGGATAAGTAAGGAATTAATATGCTTTTGGAAGTTTGGAGCGCCTTGATTCCTCCATAGTATGCCAGGAAACAGACCCAGATGAATAATAATAATAATAATAATGGTATCTTGTTGCCTGGAATAGTTTGGAGGAATCAGTTGCTCCAGATTTACCACCCCAAACAATGTACAGCCACAATCAAATAACCACCAACACTTTCCTTCCATCGTACAAATAAATCACTATCATATCATAATATAATCATACAACACCTTACGTCAACTCAACCCCCTCAATTATTATTTTGTAGTGCTGCAAAATCATACACGTGTTGTTCTTTATTAGCAAGATTTTTACTACGATGGAAGGAAAGTGTCGGTGGATATTTGATTGTGGCTGTACAGTACACTATACTCTCTTCAGCAACAGGACACCATTATATTTTGGTAATTGGCCCTGTTTCCTGGCATAGTAAGAAGGAATGAGTAGCCCTCCAATATATATAGCCTCCGAGTAGCCAACAGTACCTGGTCTCCATAATTGTCACATTTTCAGGTCAACCTTAACGGGAGATTCTCTTGTTGGTGAATTGGAAGGTCTGTGATTCCTCCAAACAATGCCACGAAACAGAAGATCCCCTATTAGTAACATAGAGGGCATCTGTTTTCTGGCATATTAAGGAGGAATCAGTAGCCTTACAATTTATCAACAAGAGGATCTTCCCTTTAGGACCCTGGGATCGTGGTAGAGAGTTGGTGGCTTCTGATTCCTCCTTACACTGCCACGAAACGATCTCCTTCAATACAGATGCAGTTTCCTGGCAATATTTGAAGGTCTCACAAACCTCCAATTTTCTGATATCATCACTGGGTCCCTTAAGTCTGGAAACGTCAGCTTTATGGAATTAGTCCAAGGTCCATCATTTCATCGAATACAGACAAAAACTTTTGCTTCATTAAGGGATTTTTGTCTATTGCTTCCAATGTCTTTTCTTTCACTTCTATTAATAACTCTTCCATGTTTTCTGCTTTGTTAAAATCTGGTGTGTCTTCAGGTTCAAGTAACACGAAGGGAACTACAGCCATAGCATAGATGGCCCCTAGGCCATTCATGGACCAAAACTCCTTTAGAAGCTCAGACCGGGTAAAGATCATATTCATACCAGCAGCCTCCATGACGGTATTGAAGGTG
This sequence comes from Petrolisthes cinctipes, assembly GCA_033782935.1. Taxonomy (NCBI): domain Eukaryota; kingdom Metazoa; phylum Arthropoda; class Malacostraca; order Decapoda; family Porcellanidae; genus Petrolisthes; species Petrolisthes cinctipes. The sequence continues at coordinate 369,376 of JAWQEG010002254.1, read as the reverse complement.
TCATAGTAGGTGTCCAGGAAGGTGTTCAGATTAGGTATCCTTACTTCCCCATTCAGACTGGTGTACATAAGGTAAATGAGGTCGGTAGCAGGCGAGGAGAGGCGATTAATTTGAAGATCAAGTAACATGACCTCAACTGGCTCGCCATCATCATTGTACCTGTGAACAGACAAACATATCCATATTACATATTTATTCGAGTACAGTATATATATTTTGTAAGTTTGTTAATTTATCTGTTGTCATTAGATATCCAAGGGGATGTATGTGGAACACTCTAAATCACACTTACAGGGGTAACATCTTATCATTAATCCAATGGTAAATACTAAAGTTGATAATGGGGCCAACGTGATCAAATTTGAATGAAATTTTGGAAAATATTTGGTGCTTTTTGCTGCATAACGTTGTTTGCTGAGGTCATAGTTTTTATGAGCATTAATGTAAGTTTTTCCTTTTCATTTTTAATTCTGTCCCAAAAAATGATTAACTTGTTAATTGATATATTTAATCATTATCTAAAAACTACATCCCAGTAGAAACGTGCTACTGCAAGTATCTTCTATATATTTGAGAAAGTGTGTGTGTGTGTGTGTGTGTGTGTGTGTGTGTGTGTGTGTGTGTCATAACTTATTTTTTGACTAGTGTACTTAATCCATGCCATTTGTCATTATTAGTACAGAAATCATTGTGGTCAAATAAACAATCAATTGGATGACAAGGTTTGGTTAAGGGAGCTTAATCTGTTTTAGATTTATGTAAAAACTTTTATACAGGTGGCCTCTCAACCATTCAGTCAAAGGTTTACTTTCAATCCAGGATATATTTGCTCACCTGAAGAGCACGTTGTTATTCCAACAGTCGCCGTGACACACAACATTGTATTTGCTTCTTCCTAAGTGTTTCTTCATAAGTTTTACGAATTCTAATTTGAGAGACTTTACCCAGGCAATGCTTCTTTCATAACCACCAAATCTCTCCAGCAGCTCTATGCTTTGATCTAATTGCCGGTCGAATACATCTCTGAATCCCATACTTTCATCAGCAAAAATATCTGGCACAAGGAAGTCATGTGATACAGCCAGGTCCTGATCAGGAGTTTTGGCCTGAAGGAGGCGCGACGAGGCGTGTAGACGACCCAACTCCTTAAGGATGAGAGTAATGTGAGCCACGTCCAGGCCACGCCTACGGTCAAACATCTGATATCCTTGAGGACGAAGATCTTCCAGTAATATTACTTCTTTAGTTTTATCCATACAACCATGGAAACACTTTGGAAATCTCAAAGCTTTTTGTCCAACTTCAGTCAGAACTGAGTTCAGCTCTGGTACAAGATTTAAGTAAAATTCAGACTCTTTACGGAACATTACGGAGGTCATTTTCTCTAAATCTTTTACATGTCTGCATGGATTAAGTTTGGCAATGTACACGACCTCCATATTCTCTTCGTTGAGTGAGTACTGGACCTGGACACTACTGACGACGCATGCATAGTTATCGCCTTTTTTGGTGAAGTCCACCATTGACCAGGACTTGAGGAGGGCATCGCTTCCTTTGTCCAACCTCAGTGCGGCCTTTATTTCTTCCTCCGTCACCAGACTTTGGGGTGTGACGACTTTTGTTGCAAGCTGCTCCTCGGCTGCTGAAATTTCAAGAGTGTATTACCATCTGACCAAGGCAGTTCTTAGAGCATACAATATCTACGTATAGGAAAGAGTGTAACTTGAGAATATGTCATTAATAACACTAACATTGTGTTTGCCAGTACCATGTGTCTAATAAACACTTCCTCTGCTTAAACCACTCAGACTAATTCAGCATACTTAGTCTCAAAGACATTCTTTTCCAACTTATATTCCTAACACAAGAAGCATGTGGCTTAATTCTTATTGATGTATATTCGTATTAATTCTCAACTCAGTGGTAGTGGGTGAACATTGAATTGATGAACCAGCACCCAGAAATTATTACACACCTGTTAAAGGGAGATTCTCTTGTTGGTAACTTAGAAGGCTACTGATTCCTCCAAACTATGCCAGGAAACAGATCTCTCAGTAAAGTAACATCAACGTCACCTGTTTCCTGGCATAGGTTGGAGGAATCAAAGACCTTCCAATGCACCTACAAAATAATCTTCCCTTAATTAATTGTAGGGTTTGGGTTTCTTAGGCTTTGGGTCAGCCACTTTCATGTTTTCTACTTTCCTTCTTTCCTTCCTTCCTTCCTTACACTTTCCGATCTATACTGCAGCCCCGTAGGGGAGTATTGCCTGTAGTAATGTGGGAATACTTTACGGGTTTTCGTGCCCCTTCGGCCCCAGTCACCAACTTTCAGTTCTTCAACTATCCCTCTTTTCTTTCTATTTCCTTCCTGTTTCCTGTCACATTTTTCCATCACCTTTTTCTGGTGTAATATGACCTCACTTTTTCGGAGCCTAATATCAATCAATCAATAAATCTATATATACTGTATATACTGTAGCTATGTCTATTTACTAAAAACCTCTCGTGTGTGTTGGAGAATATCGTTTGACAACTCAGTGTCACCGACTTGCTAGAAGAAGTACCCTATGCAATTGTTCTCAGCGTCTCTTCATATTCTTACGAGGTGGACAGTGTGGTAATAGAAACAAATATTTCACCATTGCCGATTTTCCATTCTTTACCAGTGTTCATAACTAATGCTTTAGTTTTCTTTCTTTTCTATGAAAAATACGCGGCGCGGAATATGCATTTATATTATACCGTTAAAAGAACGATTCGAGAAAAACAGTAATCATAGACTTGTTGAAATTCAAGAAAAATATTATATTATTATCTACAAGAGCATCGAAATCCAATTTATTATCAGCTTCGTACCATGATCAAAAGAATGCATACATACTTTTAGTTCCACACACTCTCATTGTTTTTTGCCGTATACAACATGTCCTCTAAGTGTTTTATTTTGGGTATGAAGAGCTAATCCGTATGCATTCCTGGGAGGCTGTACGTCGTATGGCACTCTAGAATTAAAAAGATCAAACTATCTCTCAGCTAGACATATGAAATCCTTTCCTTCCAAAGTATGAGGTGGGGAGCATCATCAAAAACCTGGACCTGTCTCTCACAAGCAACAGAATTTGTAAATGATGTGATATCTACACTGATACCCAGATTTTTCCATAGACTCAAATTTGTTGGAGAATGGTCATTAACTATTGCAACAACAGGAAAATCTGAGTAGGTGCGCAGCTGTGCCCGTCAGGTTAGAGTTCGTGAGGGGCACGTGACGTCATGAGTAGGGAATGTGATCCATTTCCGGTCGACCGCGGTTAGACCTTGTCTTCTTTTGATCATGCTTCGTACAAGCCCAAAAAAACATATCGGTCGCATGTTAGATAAACTTCGATCATCATATAGTTATTACACTGAACCAGTTACAATGATAACAAGATAAATTACAAGAGCAACATAAAGGGAAACAGGAACACAGTGTTAACCATTAAAATCTAGAAGTAATGTCTCCCTGCCTCTCATCAGAAATAGTATGGTACTTGGCTCACATCTAATAACACAAGACATTCAGTTAGCAACAACAAACTCAAGTGAACGTATGTAGCCTACACTTCTGATTGATGGTCAGAAGTTGGATTCCCTCTTACGGTAACTTGTTGAGCGGCCACACGTTACACTTACCTGGCTTTGACATGATGTGGAGGAATACGTGGGTTAGGAGAGTACGTAGTCTTGTGTATTGTGTGGTGAGGTCCAGACTGAGTAGTGAGTAACAAGTTGCAGTCCGACCCACATAGAGAGAACTTTCTAATATACTGACTGAGGGGTGCAGTTGCCAAGCAGCCCTTTACACACACCTACACACCTACACACACACACACATCCCTATCTGAAACGCACACATTCATAAATATCGTACCCTGAAACATACAAACACACATACACGCACTCACAGAATTAATCGTATACACATTACGAATGGCAAACACATAATTACATGATATTTGTCATGTTGTGTCAAATAACCTTCACAACTTCACTTTTAATTAACACACACATACTCTTTTTACTCTTTATATCTGTATGTACAGTACGTACTCGTATCTATCTCTACCTTTTTGGATAATAAATAAATTAATAATAACCAATAAGTTTTTCATGCTATCGGCAATACAACTTTCCTTTGGATCTGACAAAAACATGGCATCAATATGAAGCTTAGAGTGAAAAAGTCAAGGTTGACAACAAGGCTGATAACGTGACAGGAAGACAGCAATTGTATTTGAGTGTGATGTTCAGGAATGTAGTAGGATGATGATTGTATGACTGTGTTTAAAATAACGCCACTTAGAGAGTTGGGAATTTAAAGTACAGATGATAAAACAGGTTCCATCACTGTGTTATCGGTAACTTGAACACACAATTTAACACTTGGCAATCTGACTGTGATGCTTGGTAATAACTCTTCTGTCATGAAGGGAAGATTCTCTTGTTGGTGAATTGTAAGATCTGTAATTCCTCCAAACTATGCCAGGAAACAGATGACTCTAATGTTACTATAATGTTCCTAGTATAGTTAGGAGGAATCAGTAGCCTTCCAATTTACCAATAAGAGAATCTCCCCTTAAGATTATGGAGGAAGCAATTCTGAGTACATACTTTCTATGTGACTCTACAGTATAAAAATTACCCACCGCTGCATTACAGAGATTAAAAAATATCAGGCTGGATGAAGGACATATGTATATTGTTCAGTAAAGATGATCCAACATTAGGTATTGAGTTATTGCTTGAAAGATAATTATTTACATTTATTTATGCTATGATATACTAGCCGTCTTGTTAGCAAAGGCTTTAGTAGCAGGACAGCAATCCATATTTCTAACCTGCTAAATCCTAATCCTTCTTATTATATAATTTTCTCAAACTTCAAAAAACTGTTTGGGTGTATGCAATATTCTATATGAGTTTTTTTCTTTTAGTGTGTGTGTGTGTGTGTGTGTGTGTGTGTGTGTGTGTGTGTGTACATCAACAACAATAATCTTGTCAAACGTGACAGTCAGTCTATGCTGGGACAAACAAACAACACTACAAGAATAATTCCTTTCGTCCAGGGGGTTAGGAGGACGTTTCTTGGGGTCGAACAAGGAGGGTTACTACCTCCTCCAATCTGTGCCACGAAACGGATTCATTTAGTATACTCGTTTTTTAATTTTAATTTTTCGTATAGGTTGAGGGAATGAGTAGCCTCCAAGTCAATAACAATAGAATCCCGGCCCCTTTGAGGGAAGTATTTGTTTGGGAGTATATTATTGGGGACTGGTTGCCTGGTCAGAGTCAGTATGTGCAACGGCAAATTATTAAGTGAGTTAGATACACTGAGTATGTTGAGTACTGTCTAGTTATCATGAAAATGTACTTAAAAAACAGGTCATAGCATTTACCCTTCTTACAAAAATCTGATCAATGTCTCTCTGTCCACATGATATCTCGGAGACCTGCCTGGGTTCATTTGGTTGAATATGAGAACACTGGCTGAGGAAACCTTTCTAAGGATAGCATTGATTATTTATTTCCGAATTTCCTTTTCCCTGGCCTTTAAAGCTTGGAGGAATCGGTAGCCCTCCAATTCAGTCAAAGCAGATGTTGTATCTTTTTAATATCGTGGAAGTATTGGTCTAACCTCCTTCGAAATTAAATCAATGCTATTCAGCCTTTCTCGCATCTTATTATGCAGTTTATATAGCCAAAGCAAACAAAATTATGTTCATAAACAGAACAAAAATTATCTCTTTTACACAAAAGTTTGCCTGAGGTGTATAAAATCGTCAGGCGTTAACCACACATAAAGAAAAATAATAAAGCAGTCGACAAATTAAAAAGATTGAGTTAAACGACTTAAGGGAATACTCAGGTGGTAAATTTGTAGTTCGTAATTCCGCCAGAGTGGAGTATCCTGATGATTAAGACTGTAAAAATGAAAGAAAACAGCTCTAGGCCCTGAAGACTCTATGCAACGAAGGAGAAGGTGATAGAGAGGAGGGACACCAAACAAACTCGGGGATAACAAGTTAAATAGGGACATATTTTACTTGTTTGCTTGTGACATGGTGAAGAGAAATTTGCGAGTCAGCTGTGTACTTGTGTGTGTGTTGGGGTCGTGAGGCAAATGGTAGGCCTGTTGGTGGGTGGTGAGTGTTGTAGCCACCAACTATAAGTTGTGCTGCTACCTATAGAAGGACTACTGTGTAAGGGCCGCTGTCAGGGTTTCTCCACTACAACTTCTCAGCCTAAGGAGCTAGTGTCTACAACTCTCTTTAAGTAGAAGTGCTAGTGTCTAAAACTCTCTTGTTGAAGGGCTCAAGGAAGAGAGAGATGCGGTGAATAGTTCCCAATGATTTAATGTCAAAAAAAGTTAACACTATATACATTTTACTGCGGACCTAACGTTAACAAAGCTAAGAGTATTTGGTTATGGTATTAAATGTATAATACATATGTTGTAAACAGGAAATTTTGCATGAGTATGCAGACAATGATATTACACAAAATGGCAAAGAGGATATGCTGAAAGAAATTGCATAGGCTATCTGCATGAAGGAATGTAATGGTAAAAGAATCACAATACAGGGCAGGCAGATAATTAGAGAATGGTTACACACTCAATAAAAGAAAATGGACCTATTTTATAGTACACTACAGGCCAGCCTGATAGGATAATCCTTTGCACTTAATTAAGAGACTTACAGTTGCCAAGTATCAATTTCCTCACTCCACCATCACCTTCATCATTATTATCACCATCATCATTATTATCATCATCAGCATCATTATCACCATCATCATCATCATCATCATGGGTAGTCTTCAACACTCCACGAACACCATCATCATCATTATCACCGTCATCATTATCACCATGAAGGGCAGACTTCAACACTCCACCATCACCATCACCATCACCAGTGGTTATAATATGCCTGGATAAGCCAAGAATTTCTTCCATTTAATGTAGGTAACCGTACAGTGTGTTAATTAAGTCTTATACATTTTTCCTTTAATTAATTACAGTGTGTTAATTAAGTCTTATACATTTTTCCTTTAATTAATTACAGTGTGTTAATTAAGTCTTATACATTTTTCCTTTAATTAATTACAGTGTGTTAATTAAGTCTTATACATTTTTCCTTTAATTAATTACAGTGTGTTAATTAAGTCTTATACATTTTTCCTTTAATTAATTTTAATCTGTGTGGGAGTAGCAGCTGTTAAGGGAATAATATGCTTTTAATTAATAGACTGTAGTGCCTCGATTCCTCCAAAGTATGCCAGGAAACAGACCCAGATAAAGAAAAAAAATGGTATCCTGTTGCCCATAATAATTTGGAGTAATCATTTGCTCCAGATTTACCACCCAAAACAATGTGTTATATACCCCATTAAAATGGACTGTAATGCTAATTGGTCAATAGAAATAACACACAGATTATTATATTATGTTGACGGTGATAGTACATGTTATATTTTAGCCCTACGTGTTCTTAAAAATAATAATAATAATAATAATAATAGGTTATTGATATATAGTTCTAGATTCTAGTACCTTTAAAGGACCCTGTGATTGTGTGTTAGACCTGGTGGCTTCTGATGACTCCGGACTCTGCCACGAAACAAGCTCCTTCAATGTAAGTGGTGTTTCATGGCAATGTTTGAAGGACTCACTAACCTTCAATTTTCTAACTACATCACAGGAGTCCTTAAATGGGAAAAGGGTATCATATTATTGTACCGTAAACTACTAAGGAATTAAAAGGATATTCTGCAATGTTTGTGATGTTGGTGAAGTTGAATATACTGATTCCTGAAAACTGTTCCATTGCAATCTATGGGATAAGTAAGGAATTAATTTGCTTTTGGAAGTTTGGAGCGCCTTGATTCCTCCAAAGTATGCCAGGAAACATGCCCAGATGAAGTAAAAGGATAATAATGGTATCTTGTTGCCTGGAATAGTTTGGAGGAATCAGTTGCTCCAGATTTACCACCCCAAACAATGTACAGCCACAATCAAATAACCACCAACACTTTCCTTCCATCGTACAAATAAATCAGTATCATATCATAATATAATCATACAACACCTTACGTCAACTCAACCCCCTCAATTATTATTTTGTGGTGCTGCTAAATCATACACGTGTTGTTATTTATTAACAAGATATTTACTACGATGGAAGGAAAGTGTCGGTGGATATTTGATTGTTGCTGTACAGTACACTATACTCTCTTCAGCAACAGGAAACCATTATATTTTGGTAATTGGCCCTGTTTCCTGGCATAGTAAGGAGGAATGAGTAGCCCTCCACTATATATAGCCTCCGAGTAGCCAACAGTACCTGGTCTCCATAATTGTCACATTTTCAAGTCAACCTTAAGGGGAGATTCTCTTGTTGGTGAATTGGAAGGTCTGTGATTCCTCCAAACTATGCCACGAAACAGAAGATCCCCTATTAGTAACATAGAGGGCATCTGTTTTCTGGTATAGTTAGGAGGAATCAGTAGCCTTACAAGTTATCAACAAGAGGATCTCTCTTTTAGGACCCTGGGATCGTGGTAGAGAGGTGGTGGCTTCTGATTCCTCCTGACACTGCCACGAAACGATCTCCTTCAATACAGATGCAGTTTCCTGGCAATATTTGAAGGACTCACAAACCTCCAATTTTCTGATATAATTACTGTGTCCCTTAAGTCTGGAAACGTCAGCTTTATGGAATCAGTCCAAGGTCCATCATTTCATCGAATACAGACAAAAACCTCGGCTTAACCAAGGGATTTTTGTCCAATGCTATCAATGTCTTTTCTTTCACTTCCATTAAAAACTCTTCCATGTTTTCTGCTTTGTCCATATCTAATGTGTCTTCAGGTTCAAGTAATATGAAGGGAACTACCATCATAGCATAGATGGCCCCTAGGACATTCATGGACCTAAACTCCTTTAGAAGCTCAGACCGGGTAAAGATCATATCCATACCAGCAGCCTCCATGACGGTGTTGAAGGTGTCATAGTAGGTGTCCAGGAAGGTGTTCAGATTAGGTATCCTTACTTCCCCATTCAGACTGGTGTACATAAGGTAAATGAGGTCGGTAGCAGGCGAGGAGAGGCGATTAATTTGAAGATCAAGTAACATGACCTCAACTGGCTCGCCATCATCATTGTACCTGTGAACAGACAAACATATCCATATTACATATTTATTCGAGTACAGTATATATATTTTGTAAGTTTGTTTATTTATCTGTTGTCATTAGATATCCAAGGGGATGTATGTGGAACACTCTAAATCACACTTACAGGGGTAACATCTTATCATTAATCCAATGGTAAATACTAAAGTTGATAATGGGGCCAACGTGATCAAATTTGAATGAAATTTTGGAAAATATTTGGTGCTTTTTGCTGCATAACGTTGATTGTTGAAGTCGTAGTTTTTATGAGCATTAATGTAAGTTTCCCCTTTTCATTTTAATTCTGTCCCAAAAAATGATTAATTTGTTAATTGTTAATTGATTAATATTATCAATATCTTAAATCTCCATCCCAGGAGAAACGTGCTACTGCAAGTATCTTTTATATATATTTGAGAAATTGTGTGTGTGTGTGTGTGTGTGTGTGTGTGTGTATGTGTGTGTGTCATAACTTATTTTTTGACTAGTGTACTTAATCCATGCCATTTGTCATTATTAGTACAGAAATCATTGTGGTCAAATAAACAATCAATTGGATGACAAGGCTTGGCTTAGGGAGCTTAAGGGACCCTATGATGTAGTCAGAAAATTGGAGTTGTACGAGTCCTTCAAATATTGCCACGAAACACCACCTATAAGGAAGGAGCTTGTTTTGTGTCGTGATCAGGAGGAATCGGAAGCCTCCAGTTTTCAAACACGATCACAGGGTCCTTAATCTGTTTTAGATTTATGTAAAAACTTTTATACAGGTGGCCTCTCAACCATTCAGTCAGAGGTTTCCTTTCAATCCAGGATATATTTGCTCACCTGAAGAGCACGTTGTTATTCCAACAGTCGCCGTGACACACAACATTGTATTTGCTTCTTCCTAAGTGTTTCTTCATAAGTTTTGAGAGTTCTAATTTGAGAGACTTTACCCAGGCAATGCTTCTTTCATAACCACCAAATTTCTCCAGCACCTCTATGCTTTGATCTAATTGCCGGTCGAATACATCTCTTAATCCCATATTATCATCAACAAAAATATCTGGCACAAGGAAGTCATGTGTTACAGCCAGGTCCTGATCAGGAGTTTTGGCCTGAAGGAGGCGCGACGAGGCGTGTAGACGACCCAACTCCTTAAGGATGAGAGTAATGTGAGCCACGTCCAGGCCACGCCTACGGTCAAACTTCTGATATCCTTGAGGACGAAGATCTTCCAGTAATATTACTTCTTTAGTTTTATCCATACAACCATGGAAACACTTTGGAAATCTCAAAGCTTTTTGTCCAACTTCAGTCAGAACTGAGTTCAGCTCTGGTACAAGATTTGAGTAAAATTCAGACTCTTTACGGAACATTATGCAGGTCATTCCCTCGAATTCTTTTACATGTCTGCCTGGATTAAGTTTGGCAATGTACACGACCTCCATATTCTCTTGGTTGAGTGAGTACTGGACCTGGACACTACTGACGACGCATGCATAGTTATCGCCTTTTTTGGTGAAGTCCACCATTGACCAGGACTTGAGGAGGGCATCGCTTCCTTTGTCCAACCTCAGTGCGGCCTTTACTTCTTCCTCCGTCACCAGACTTTGGGGCGTGACGACTTTTGTTGCAGGCTGCTCCTCGTCTGCTGAAATTACAAGAGTGTATTACCATCTGACCAAGGCAGTTCTTAGAGCATACAATATCTACGTATAGGAAAGAGTGTAACTTGAGAATATGTCATTAATAACACTAACATTGTGTTTGCCAGTACCATGTGTCTAATAAACACTTCCTCTGCTTAAACCACTCAGGCTAATTCAGCATACTTAGTCTCAAAGACATTCTTTTCCAACTTACATTCCAAACACAAGAAGCTTGTGGCTTAATTCTTATTGATTTGTATTCATATTAATTCTCAACTCAGTGGCAGAGGGTGAACATTGAATTGATGAACCAGCACCCAGAAATTATTACACACCTGTTAAAGAGAGATTCTCTTGTTGGTAACTTAGAAGGCTACTGATTCCTCCAAACTATGCCAGGAAACAGATCTCTCAGTAAAGTAACATCAACGTCACCTGTTTCCTGGCATAGGTTGGAGGAATCAAAGACCTTCAAATGCACCTACAAAATAATCTTCCCTTAATTGTAGGGTTTGGTTTTCTTAGGCTATGGGTCCGCCACTTTCATGTTTTCTACTTTACTACTTTCCTTCCTTACACTTGGGCCCAAAGAAACATATCGGTCGCATGTTAGATAATCTTCGAGGATCATATAGTTATTACACTGAACCAGTTACAATGATAACAAGATAAATTACACGAGCAACATAAAGGAAAACAGGAACACAGTGTTAACCATTAAAATCTAGAAGTAATGTCTCCCTGCCTCTCATCAGAAATAGTATGGTACTTGGCTCACATCTAATAACACAAGACATTCAGTTAGCATCAACAAACTCAAGTGAACGTATGTACAGTCGCCGACAATAGCGACGCAACTCTCCTTGAGGTACACTGAACCAAAATACAAGCTTTTCTTTCCATACTATGATATGTTTCATATATTTAATTTAAAACTAACTCTGCCTCCTCTCACCCGCTGTCTTCCTCCTTCCCTCACACTGAAGCAGATGAACGTATACATGTACACTTCTGATTGATGGTCAGAAGTTGGATTCCCTCTTACGGTAACTTGTTGAGGGGCCACACGTTACACTTACCTGGCTTTGACATGATGTAGGAGGAATACTTGGGTTAGGAGAGTACGTAGCCTTGTGTATTGTGTGGTGAGGTCCAGACTGAGTAGTGAGTAACAAGTTGCACCCCAACCCAGACAGGGAGAACTTTCTCACACACTGAATGAGGGGTGCAGTTGCCAAGCAGCACTTTACACACACCTACACACACACACACACACACACACGTCCCTCTCTGAAACGCACACATTCATACATCCCTTAATGAATTATTATTGAATTATTATTCATGAATTATTATTCATACATATGATATACTAGCAGTCTTGTTAGAAAAGGCTTTAGTAGAGGGACAGCAATCCTTATTTCTAACCTGCTAAATCCTAATCCTTTTTATTATATAATTTTTTCAAACTTCAAAAAACTGTTTGGGTGTATGCAATATTCTATTTGAGGTTTTTTCTGTGTGTGTGTGTGTGTGTGTGTGTGTGTGTACATCAACAACAATAAACTTGTCAAACGTAACAGTCAGTCTATGCTGGGACAAACAAACAACACTACAAGAATAATTCCTTTCGTCCAGGGGGTTAGGAGGACGTTTCTTGGGGTCGAACAAGGAGGGTTACTACCTCCTCCAATCTGTGCCACGAAACGGATTCATTCAGTATACTCGTTTTTTAATTTTAGTTTTTCGTATAGGTTGAGGGAATGAGTAGTCTCCAAGTCAATAACAATAGAATCCCGGCCCCTTTGAGGGAAGTATTTGTTTGGGAGTATATTATTGGGGACTGGTTGCCTGGTCAGAGTCAGTATGTGCCACGGCAAATTATTAAGTGAGTTAGATACACTGAGTATGTCTAGTTATCATGAAAATGTACTTAAAAAACAGGTCATAGCATTTACCCTTCTTACAAAAATCTGATCAATGTCTCTCTGTCCAAATGATATCTCTGAGACCTGCCTGGGTTCATTTGGTTGAATATGAGAACACTGGCTGAGGAAACCTTTCTAAGGATAGCATTGATTTTTATTTCCGAATTTCCTTTTCCCTGGCAAAGCTTGGAGGAATCGGTAGCCCTCCAATTCAGTCAAAGCAGATGTTGTACCTTTTTAATATCGTAGAAGTATTGGTCTAACCTCCTTCGAAATTAAATCAATGCTATTCAGCCTTTCTCGCATCTTATTATGCAGTTTATATAGCCAAAGCAAACAAAATTGTGTTCATAAACAAAACAAAAAATTATCTCTTTTACACAAAAGTTTGCCTGAGGTGTACAAAATCGTCAGGCGTTAACCACAAATATATAATAATAATAAAGCAGTCGACAAATTAAACTAGGTTGAGTTAAACGTCTTAAGGGAATACTCAGGTGGTAAATTTGTAGTTCGTAATTCCGCCAGAGTGGAGTATCCTGATGATGAAGACTGAAAATGAAAGAAAACAGCTCTAGGCCCTGAAGACTCTATGCAACGAAGGAGAAGGTGATAGACAGGAGGGACACCAAACAAACTCGGGGATAACAAGTTAAATAGGGACATATTTTACTTGTTTGCTTGTGACATGGTGAAGAGAAATTTGCGAGTCAGCTGTGTACTTGTGTGTGTGTGTGTGTGTGTTAGGGTCGTGACGCAAGTGGTAGGCCAGCCTGATAGGGCAATCCTTTGCACTTAATTAAGAGACTTACAGTTGCCAAGTATCAATTTCCTCACTCCACCATCACCTTCATCATTATTATCACCATCATCATTATTACCATCATCATTATCACCATCATGGGTAGACTTCAACACTCCACGAACACCATCACCATCATTATCACCGTCATCATTATCACCATCAAGGGCAGACTTCAACACTCCACCATCACCATCACCACCATCACCATCACCAGTGGATATAATATGCCTGGATACCCCAAGAATTTCTTCCATTTAATGTAGGTAACAGTACAGTGTGTTAATTAAGTCTTATACATTTTTCCTTTAATTAATTACAGTGTGTTAATTAAGTCTAATACATTTTTCCTTTAATTAATTACAGTGTGTTAATTAAGTCTTATACATTTTTCCTTTAATTAATTACAGTGTGTCAATTAAGTCCTATACATTTTTCCTTTAATTAATTACAGTGTGTTAATTAAGTCTTATACATTTTTCCTTTAATTAATTACAGTGTGTTAATTAAGTCTAATACATTTTTCCTTTAATTAATTACAGTGTGTTAATTAAGTCTTATACATTTTTCCTTTAATTAATTACAGTGTGTCAATTAAGTCTTATACATTTTTCCTTTAATTAATTACTGTGTTTTAATTAAGTCTAATACATTTTTCCTTTAATTAATTTGAGTCTGTGTGGGAGTAGCAGTTGTTAAGGGGAGTGTATGCTTTTAATTAATAGACTGTAGTGCCTCGATTCCTCCAAAGTATGCCAGGAAACAGACCCAGATGAAGAAAAATAATGGTATCCTGTTGCCCATAATAATTTGGAGTAATCATTTGCTCCAGATTTACCATTCAAAACAATGTGTTATATACCCCATTAAAATGGACTGTAATGCTAATTGGTCAATAGAAATAACACACAGATTATTATATTATGTTGACGGTGATAGTACATGTTATATTTTAGCCCTACGTATTCTTAATAATAATAATAATAGGTTATTGATATATAGTTCTAGATTCGAGTACGTTTAAAGCAGTGGTTCTTAACCTTTTTCAATACATGCACCCCTTTCAAATCAGCAGTCAGTTCTTGCACCCCTCTATTGCTGAAATAAAAAAAAAATGCTAAAACTGAAATACGTGGTTTTAATAAGTACATTTGTAGCCATCACAATACATTCCATGAAAGTATTGTAATGGCTACACCGCTACAGTAATGATTTATGTTATATAAACCGTCCATTTAAATACATGTGAAGAAGGCAAAATCAGAAATGATTCACAGCCAATCCTCCACCCTACTGTATATGTATCAATAAGAAAAAGTTATTAAAACAGGGAAACCATAAATCACTCAAACAGAGGTCTGTGTGTTAATGGTGCGGGAGGGTGGTGACGATAACCTCCCTCCCTCTGTGTCACCGACGTGTCCTCACTCCCTCTGTGTCACCTATACGTGTCCTCCCTCCCTCGTCCCTCCGAATCACATACGTGTATCCTGTACTCGAGTCTGCTGCAACGTTGGCACTTCATTAGAAAATTAGGTGTAGGTTTTTCTCTAGCTCAAAACACTGCTGTAGCAAAAAGATTATTATTTTTTTTTTGCAGAAAAAAATAACATGCGTATATAAAAATATAATTTGGTTTAATTATGCCTATCCTCGCACCCCCTAGGAACCGGCCTCGCACCACCTAGGGATGCGAGCACCCCTGGTTAAGAACCACTGGTTTGAAGGAACCTGTGATTCTGTATTATATCTGGTGGCTTCTGATGACTCCGGACTCTGCCACGAAACAAGCTCCTTTGATGTAAGTGGTGTTTTATGGCAATGTTTGAAGGACTCACTAACCTTCAATTTTCTATCTACATCACAGGAGTCCTTAAATGGAAAAAGGGTGTCATATTATTGTAAACTATTAAGGAATTAAAAGGAGATTCTGCAATGTTTGTGATGTTGGTGAAGTAGAATATACTGATTCCTGAAAACTGTTCCATTGCAATCTATGGGATAAGTAAGGAATTAATATGCTTTTGATAGTTTATAGCGCCTTGATTCCTCCATAGTATGCCAGGAAACAGACCCAGATGAATAATAATAATAATAATAATAATAATGGTATCTTGTTGCCTGGAATAGTTTGGAGGAATCAGTTGCTCCAGATTTACCACCACAAACAATGTACAGCCACAATCAAATAACCACCAACACTTTCCTTCCATCGTACAAATAAATCACTATCATATCATAATATAATCATACAACACCTTACGTCAACTCAACCCCCTCAATTATTATTTTGTAGTGCTGCAAAATCATACACGTATTGTTATTTATTAACAAGATATTTACTACGATGGAAGGAAAGTGTCGGTGGATATTTGATTGTGTCTGTACAGTACACTATACTCTCTTCAGCAACAGGACACCATTATATTTTGGTAATTGGCCCTGTTTCCTGGCATAGTAAGGAGGAATGAGTAGCCCTCCAATATATATAGCCTCCGAGTAGCCAACAGTACCTGGTCTCCATAATTGTCACATTTTCAGGTCAACCTTAAGGGGAGATTCTCTTGTTGCTGAATTGGAAGGTCTGTGATTCCTCCAAACTATGCCACGAAACAGAAGATCCCCTATTAGTAACATAGAGGGCATCTGTTTTATGGCATATTAAGGAGGAATCAGTAGCCTTACAATTTATCAACAAGAGGATCTTCCCTTTAGGACCCTGGGATCGTGGTAGAGAGTTGGTGGCTTCTGATTCCTCCTGACACTGCCACGAAACGATCTCCTTCAATACAGATGCCGATTCCTGGCAATATTTGAAGGACACACAAACCTCCAATTTTCTGATATCATCACTGGGTCCCTTAAGTCTGGAAACGTCAGCTTTATGGAATCAGTCCAAGGTCCATCATTTCATCGAATATAGACAAAAACCTCGGCTTCATTAAGGGATATTTATTTAATGCTACCAATGTCTTTTCTTTCACTTCCATTAATATCTCATCGATGTTTTCTGCTTTGTCCATATCTGGTATGTCTTCAGGTTCACATAACACGAAGGGAACTACGGCCATAGCATAGATGGCTCCTAGGACATTCATGGACCTAAACTCCTTTAGTAGCTCAGACCGGGAAAAGATCATATCAATACCAGCAGCCTCCATGACGATGTTGAAGGTGTCATAGTATGTGTCCAGGAAGGTGTTCAGATTAGGTATCCTTACTTCCCCATTCAGACTGGTGTACATAAGGTAAATGAGGTCGGTAGCAGGCGAGGAGAGGCGATTAATTTGAGGATCAAGTAACATGACCTCAACTGGCTCGCCATCATCATTGTACCTGTGAACAGACAAACATATCCATATTACATATTTATTCGAGTACAGTATATATATTTTGTAAGTTTGTTTATTTATCTGTTGTCATTAGATATCCAAGGGGATGTATGTGGAACACTCTAAATCACACTTACAGGGCTAACATCATATCATTAATCCAATGGTAAATACTAAAGTTGATAATGGGGCCAACGTGATCAAATTTGAATGAAATTTTGGAAAATATTTGGTGCTTTTTGCTGCATAACGTTGTTTGCTGAGGTCGTAGATTTTATGAGCATTAATGTAAGTTTTCCCATTTCATTTTAATTCTGTCCCAAAAAATGATTAATTTGTTAATTGTTAATTGATAAATATTATCAATATCTAAAATCTCTATCCCAGGAGAAACGTGCTACTGCAAGTATCTTCTATATATTTGAGAAATTGTGTGTGTGTGTGTGTGTGTGTGTGTGTGTGTGTGTGTGTAATAACTTATTTTTTGACTAGTGTACTTTATCCATGCCATTTGTCATTATTAGTACAGAAATCATTGTGGTCAAATAAACAATCAATTGGATGACAAGGCTTGGTTTAGGGAGCTTAATCTGTTTTAGATTTATATAAATACTTTTATACAGGTGGCCTCTCAACCATTCAGTCAGAGATTTCCTTTCAATCCAGCATATATTTGCTCACCTGAAGAGCACGTTGTTATTCCAACAGTCGCCGTGACACACAACATTGTATTTGCTTCTTCCTAAGTGTTTCGTCAAAAGTTGTACGAATTCTAATTTGAGAGACTTTACCCAGGCAATGTTTCTTTCATAACCACCAAATCTCTCCAGCAGCTCTATGCTTTGATCTAATTGCCGGTCGAATACATCTCTTAATCCCATACTTTCATCAGCAAAAATATCTGGCACAAGGAAGTCATGTGTTACAGCCAGGTCCAGATCAGGAGTTTTGGCCTGAAGGAGGCGCGACGAGGCGTGTAGACGACCCAACTCCTTAAGGATGAGAGTAATGTGAGCCACGTCCAGGCCACGCCTACGGTCAAACATCTGATATCCTTGAGGACGAAGATCTTCCAGTAATATTACTTCTTTATTTTTATCCATACAACCATGGAAACACTTTGGAAATCTCAAAACTTTTTGTCCAACTTCAGTCAGAACTGAGTTCAGCTCTGGTACAAGATTTAAGTAAAATTCAGACTCTTTACGGAACATTACGGAGGTCATTCCCTCGAATTCTTTTACATGTCTGCATGGATTAAGTTTGGCAATGTACACGACCTCCATATTCTCTTGGTTGAGTGAGTACTGGACCTGGACACTACTGACGACGCATCCATAGTTATCGCCTTTTTTGGTGAAGTCCACCATTGACCAGGACTTGAGGAGGGCATCGCTTCCTTTGTCCAACCTCAGTGCGGCCTTTACTTCTTCCTCCGTCACCAAACTTTTGGGCGTGACGACTTTTGTTGCAGGCTGCTCCTCGGCTGTTGAAATTACAAGAGTGTATTACCATCTGACCAAGGCAGTTCTTAGAGCATACAATATCTACGTATAGGTAAGAGTGTAACTTGAGAATATGTCATTAATAACACTAACATTGTGTTTGCCAGTACCATGTGTCTAATAAACACTTCCTCTGCTTAAACCACTCAGACTAATTCAGCATATTGAGTCTCAAAGACATTCTTTTCTAACTTACATTCCAAACACAAGAAGCATGTGGCTTAATTCTTATTGATTTATATTCGTATTAACTCTCAACTCAGTGGTAGAGGGTGAACATTGAATTGATGAACCAGCACCCAGAAATTATTACACACCTGTTAAAGGGAGATTCTCTTGTTGGTAACTTAGAAGGCTACTGATTCCTCCAAACTATGCCAGGAAACAGATCTCTCAGTAAAGTAACATCAACGTCACCTGTTTCCTGGCATAGGTTGGAGGAATCAAAGACCTTCCAATGCACCTACAAAATAATCTTCCTTTAATTAATTGTAGGGTTTGGGTTTCTTAGGCTTTGGGTCAGCCACTTTCATGTTTTCTACTTTACTTCTTTCCTTCCTTCCTTCCTTACACTTTCCGATCTATACTGCAGCCCCGTAGGGGAGTATTGCCTGTAGTAATGTGGGAATACTTTACGGGTTTTCGTGCCCCTTCGGCCCCAGTCACCAACTTTCAGTTCTTCAACTGTCCCTCTTTTCTTTCTATTTCCTTCCTGCATGCTTGCTGTCACATTTCTCCATCACCTTTTTCTGGCGTAATATGACCTTACTATTTCGGCGCCTAATATCAATCAATTAATAAATCTATATATCTATACTATAAATGGTAATCCGTCTCTGTTTGTCCTTTTATAACTCGAAAACAGTTACACCTACATCCAAAACCCATATATATTCTGAATCAACATCACCTGGCGCAGGTTTTGGTATGACGTAACATGACGTAACTCGACGTCAAAATTACGTCATCTATAAATCCGCTAAAATAACCCGGTTTCACTCCCAAAACTATATATTCTGATTCAGCACTGCCGGCAAAGGTTTTTATGACGTAACTTGACGTAAAAATCACGTTAAAATGTCAAATATTCTATTTACCGGTTAAAACCATAAAGAAGAGCTCGAATTTCCGTTCGAGCTGCTAAAATCGCACGCCAAATGTACCGCTCGAACAGAAGCTCGAACGGATTAGAGAGAGATTTATAAGGAGTTACAAGGACAAGTAGCACCTCAAAAGGTCTTACGACACATACCAAAGAGGTACTGTAGGTGTAGTAGCAGTTGCTAACTAATAGTGAGAGAAAAGTCTAGTAAAGAGAAGGCTCTCCCCACCCACCTCTCCCACCCGCATTGCGGGTATGGAAACGGAAATGTACCTAACCCGGAGGAAAAAAGGCCGGACTAGAAAATTTGTTTACAGGAAAGGAGGAAACAATCACTTTAACTCTAACAGGCTTGGCAGAACTTTGTCTAACTGTGTCTTGAACTGCTCTATCGAAGAACTATCAACTACCTCTGCTGGTAGCTGATTCCAGACATTGCAGATTTTATTTGTGAAGAAATTACCTAACGTATTATGGCGGAAGCGTTTCAAGTCTAGTTTCCATCCATGGTTTCTAGTTGCATTAGTGTTTAAGCTAAACAGGCACTGATAATCAATGTTTTCATATCCACGAAGGATTTTGAAAACTTCAATTAGTTGACCTCCCAAGCGTCTCGTCTCTAATGAGAAGAGACCTAGTGCCTGCAGCCTTCTCTGGTAGCCCATGTGCGTAATTGATGGGATCAGTTTGGTGGCCCTAGCCTGGACTCTCTCAAGCCTCGCAATGTCTTTCTTGAGAATCGGCGACCAGAACTGCACAGCATATTCCAGATGTGGCCGATCCAAAGAATTGTACAGAGTGAGGACTATCTCTTTGTTTCTAAATCTAAATTGCCTCTTTATATAACCAAGAAGCCTCTGGGCTTTCTTCTCTACTTCGAGGCACTGCTTGGAGAATTTGAGGTCACTGCTGATCAGTACACCTAAGTCTTTCTCCAAGTCTGTACTACTAATTTCACTTCCCAACAAAGAGTAACTGGCTCTCTGATTGGCTGGACCTATGCGCATCACTTTACACTTGTCCAAATTGAATGGCATCTGCCATCGTTTAGACCACTCTCCTACTTTCTCTAGGTCTTTATGTAGTTGTTCTACCTTTTCAAATGATAAAGCATTACACCCTAACTTGGTGTCATCATTAAATTTTGCAATTCGACTGACAATGCCCACATTTATATCATTAATGTAGATTATAAAGAGTAGTGGACCTAGAACTGAACCTTGAGGAACCCCACTTGTGACTGATGCCCAACTTGAGGCTTCCCCATTGATTACTACTCTTTGGCGCCGGTCAGTCAGCCAATTCTCAATCCATTTAGCAAGCATGCCCCTTATTCCCAGTGCACAGGTTTTGCCATCAACCTCTGATGAGGTACCTTATCAAAGGCTTTCTGAAAGTCCAGATAAAGGATGTCTATTGCCCGGCACTGGTCATACTCAGAAAGCATACCGTGGAAAAATTCAATCAAGTTGGTCAAACATGAATGCCGACGCCTAAAACCATGCTGTGAATCATACAATAAATTATATGATTCAAGATGATCTACTATTCTATCTGCAATTATACCCTCCAATACCTTTCCTACTACAGATGTAAGGCTGATTGGTCGGTAGTTTCCAGGAAGATGGCGATCTCCCTTTTTAAATATGGGAGTCACATTTGCTTCCTTCCAGTCAGATGGGACCTCTCCTGTTTCAAGCGATATATTGAAGATAGCAGCCAGGTGAGGGGTTACCTGGTCACATACCTCTTGCAAGACCCTAGGAAGAAATTCATCAGGACCGGGAGATTTATTGACACTTAACTTGCCTATTCTGTCTCTAACTTCTGCTTCACTGCATTGGACTCTTTCTATGGTAACACCCTCATGAGTAGTGCCTGGCTCAGGGATGTTACCCCCATCTTCTCGGGTGAACACTGATGAGAAATGGGAATTTAGAATGTCTGTACAGTACAGTATAGGAGGGTCTCACCACAGCTTCCCCACTTGAAGCAACATAAACCAGACGACCTTCTTACAATAACATACACAAGAGGGTACCCATCTTACCCTCCAATTTCTCACCTGTCATCTCTAAACTCAAGAGAGAGAGAGAGGGAGAGAAAGTAGAAAGAGAGAGAGAGAGAAGAATTGGTTGGAGCTTAGATAGAACTCCACCCCTTTTTCAAGGAGGTAATAGTATCTCAATAGACTTGGCATCTCCCAAAACAGAATGAATATAAACGGACCAGGAGAGCCTTAGTTAGGGACTCAAGATCAAAACAGCAAAAAGACATCTTCTTTGTACTCCATTAACATAAGACAAGAAAAGGGATACAACTCCTTTAGTATTAATAAAGTAAGTTTAATTTTACTTACTGAAGTTTATTTCCTACCTTGACTGAACACCATCACGACGCCGAGCTCGCTACCTAATACTACAACAACAACAACTACCACAACCAACTACAACTCCAGAGCATGGTAATGTACCATATTCTTCGAAGAGATCAAATCAGGACTGGTACATTTTGATGGCAGCGGTGTTTTTGCAACAAGGCAAATTGCAAGGTAAAAACTTCACAGGAGTACAGAGACTAACATTGTTCAAGAACAAGTAAGGATTGACTTGTAAATTCTCTCAAGCAATTCCTTCAGTGGTGATAATCTTACGACCTCTAACGAGGGAGATTTATGCCACAAGTAAATTACCTACAAGGGTCTCCTGCTACCTACAAAGGGACCTCATCCACTTCACAACAAACAATCATCACTCCATCACCTCCAAGCTGACACCTCTTACGTAAATTCTCTCATAAAAGGCAAGTCAACGTTCATCATCTTCACTCCAATAACGACTGTTAGTGTGTTAGTGTGCGAGCTAACTAATCATCTTCGCTTCATCACTTCCACATCGTCTCGTCTTCACGACATCGACTCGTCAGGCAACACCCCAGCTCGACCTCGTCATCACGTCGTCATCATCGTAGCAGCACCTGTCTTCACACAAAGTAGGTACATTTACAAAGTACATTACATTATTTTTCACTTGTTCACGAACATGTTAGATGTTAGAAAGTTAGAGTTCCTCATTTGATGTCTAAACAGAATACTTTCACTAAGTTGAAGAAGAGCTTAGACATATTTTCCCCCATTGAACATCCAAACGACCCAAACCTAACATTGAATGCCACTACCAATGATTCATTGAGCTCCGGGCTAGAAAATTCATCCCCTGTGTCCCAAAGTCTTATTCCTGGTGCCGACACATACGAATCACCTTCTGCTTCTTCCATCCTATCTCCTTCTAAAACTCGATCTGGTATTCCATATCATCTTGAAGCTTTTCCAAACATGGCCACTTCTCCACAATCTCCTAATGCCTCTAACCCTATTTCTTCTAGCCAAACTTCCTCTGCTATGCCTAACCAATTTCAAACAGTGAGAGTATTACCAACCCCCAATTATTTGAAGCAATATACGGGAGATGATCCACGATATGGAATTCATCTCTTTTTGCGACATTTGGAGGATGCATTTTGTCAGGCAGAAATTAGACAGGATATAGATAAGATTAGATTTGTGCGAGGTCATATTGCACCAGATAGCCCCGCTAGTTATATGCTAACAGCCAGTGCTTTTTCTGACCCGGATAACTTAACATCATATGATAGTATCATTTAGAGAGTCACTCATAGATATTTTTGGAGATGGTCAGCTCCATGGATCATTGTCTTGGGTACAAAGAATGGCAAAAACAACTGCAGATAACATAACTGCACATGATCCAGCAAAAGCACTTGCATTAGCAGGGTCCCTAGCCTTAGATGCCAAACAATCATTAAAGTCCTCACAGTGGGTACACAATGGGAATATTACCTTAGATAATACTATTAAGTTAATAGAATATGTCCAATTTACGTTGCTGTTAAAAGAAAATTATCGTTTGGATATTCCTAAACATTCATTTGGTCCAACTGACAAACTATTCAAGTTAGCTTCCAAACTTAGCATGAAAGAATCTCAGAGCGTACCTCGTGCATTACATGTTGCTCCATCAATGGAAACAAAGACTTTCAATACTAGTGCCACATCAAATCAAGGGAAGTCACAAAGGAAATATTGTAAACATTGCAACAAAACTAATTATTATACCAGTGACTGTTATTTCTTACATAACTCTAGGGGGAATTATCAATGGAAACGTAATAAGTATTCTTATACCAATAAATATTGTCATTTACATGAGTCCACTTCACATTCCTCAGATGAATGTGTGGTGCTTAAAAGAATGAAAGAAGAAATGCAACGGAACACGAGGTACGATACGAGACCACCGCAATATTCGAAATGGCAACATCCCAGAAAATAGTACGTCCCATAAACCCAGTCGTCGCCTCCACCGGTAATGTACTATCAATCCCTGTACAGGTATTACATTGTAACACCTCTTTAATGATAGACACAGGCGCGGCAGTTTCATTGTTATCTGAAATTTCCTTTAAAAGATTGTGCAACTTAAATCCACAGCGACATTTACATAATAAGATAGAGCCCATTGACATAGAATTGTCAGCCATAACAGGAAATAAATTACAGGTCATAGGGACGCTAACCCTTCCTGTCAGGTTAGAAAAGGGAACTAACCATATAAACATAAAATTCTATATAATACGGAATTATGATCTACCAACAGACGGTGTATTGGGACTATCAGACATTATTAGGCAGGACATTGTCATTGACCCAGGATATAAAATGATACGTTTCAAAAATAAATGTATTCCAATACAGGATTGTCCTGGCCTTTATTTACGTTCAAGTAACGTTCACTCTATTTATAATCCAAATGATGGGAATGATTCCATTATCATAAAGGCTATTGCTGCATGTAATACTATATTATCTCAACTGATATTACTGGTTTTAAATCTAAAGTTAATGTCTTATTGCAACAGTAGTTTGTCTATTTTTTAAAAATCATATCTTTTCTTTTGTATAAGCTTTCATTGACAACTAGTTTTCTCTTTTGGGCTCTCTATACTCAGTAGCCCCTTTCCTTTTTTCTTAGTTGTTGTAGTCTCTCTTCAGTACTCCCCAGGTATTTTGTGTGGATCCATCTATTGATGTGTCTGCACCCTGTTGGGAGGCTATGACAGCTTCTATAATAATAATAATAATAATAATTAACTCCAAATTTCGTCCATGCATTGAAGGTAAAGCTTCCATCTCATGTACAGCCACATACTAGTGTCCTCTCCTTAATAGAGTCAGTGAAAATAAATAACCTGGGATTAGAATCTACGTTAACTAATGTAAGTAATAATAATGTTGCTACTATCTATCTCTTTAATAAAATATCTACCAATATTCAGGTGAAAAAGGGAACATATCTATGTGATCTGTACAGATGGAAGTTAGACCAAATACCACAAGGAAATATTGCATCGGTTCTTACCGAAGGGAATCATATTGACAGTCAGGTAAGGGAACAACTTAGAAATTTTGTCCATGGCGGTGATTTTCCACTTTATCGTGATAATCTCATCGACATCTTAGCTACATATCGAGAGGCGATTGCCCTACCTGGTGAATCCTTAGGAAAAACCGATATTATAAAGCATACCATTACCCTAACATCCCCTCACCCTATTTATACTCGAGCATATAGATTACCTCATAGTAGGCAGAAAATGGTAAATGAAATGGTAAGTGAAATGTTGGATGAAGGCATTATTAAGAATTCTCACTCCCCTTATAACAGCCCTATGTTTTTGGTTTCAAAAAATAATGGTGAATTTAGACCAGTAATTGATTACAGGAAAATAAATAATGCTACAATTAAAGATAAATATCCCCTCCCTCTATTGAGAGATGTTTTGTCTAACATTGGTGAAACAAAACCTATGATATTCTCCACATTAGACTTAGTCAGTGGATATTGGCAAGTAGCATTAGATGATAAAAGTCAACTCATAACTGCATTTAGTACTCCCCATGGTCATTATGAATACACCCGTATGCCATTTGGGTTATGTAATGCTCCATCCACATTTCAGCGTATGGTAAATTTTCTTTTTGGCGATATCAATAATGAAGTCATTGCTTATTTAGACGATTTGATTATTTTTTCAAAGGACGCGCCTTCACATTTAGAAACATTAAAGAAAGTTATGCATAGGTTGCATCAGGTAGGCCTTAAACTTAAAATGTCTAAATGTCATTTTCTTAAACAGGAAATAAAATTTTTAGGACATACCATCAATAGCAAAGGGTTCCATACACAATCTGATAAAATACGAGCAATGAAAGAATTCCCTACTCCAAAAAATGCAACTAATGTAAAGTCATTTTTGGGTTTATGTTCTTATTATAGAAGCTTTGTAAGAAATTTTTCCCAAATAGCAAAGCCCCTAAATAATCTCCTCAAGAAAAATGCAGATTTTGTATGGATGCCTGAACAATAGCTGAGCTTTGAATTACTAAAGAATAAATTGGTATCAGCTCCAATTCTTGCGTTCCCAGATTTTTCGTTACCTTTTATAATTTGTACTGATGCTTCTTCATTAGGCTTAGGCGCTGTCCTTATGCAAGAAATTGCTAAAGGTCAGTGTCAGGTAATTGCGTATGCTTCGAGAATATTAAATGCACAGGAAACTCGTTACTCTGTAACAGAACAGGAAACTTTAGCTATAGTATGGGCACTTCGTACCTTCAGGGAAATCGTGTTGGGATATCCTTTACAAGTTTTTACAGATCACCAACCGATTATGGGCTTCCTGAAAACTCAAAATCTCACGGGGAAATTGGCCAGATGGTATTTAACAATTCAGGAATTTCAACCGCATATTGATATTAAATACCTTCCAGGTCGATTAAATCATATAGCAGATGCTTTAAGCAGACATCCTGTTTCTTCAGTTTCTAAGTCACCCATAGACTTTGACTTCAATGCAGTTCGTATACATCAACAACAGGATCCTATGATCAAAGCGATAAATTACTCATTAAACTCAGGTGATGATTATAATGGTCAGGAATTACCTATTAGCATAAATAACTTCTCCCTCCATGATAATGTTGTTTATAGGAAACTTAGAAAACGTAACATACAAACTGATCAAATAGTGATACCACGATCATTGGTTCCCTCAGTATTAACCTTATATCATAATACAGCAGGACATCCTGGCAGAGATCGATGTCTGTTCCACTCTCCGTACGAAGTACTATTGGCATACAATGAAAGTAGATGTGGAAACGCATATCGCCCAGTGCGAAACATGCAATGCAAATAAGGGACATCCAATTGGACCAGCTCCATAAGGGGAATATCCAATGCCGAGTGAACCATGGGCAGTAGTAGGAATGGATTTACTCTCGCTACCACAGTCACATCAGGGCTCAAATTATTTATTAACTGTGGTTGATCATTTTTCTAGGTATTTGGTGGTAGCTCCACTGAAAACGAAAACGGCTGAAGAGGTTGCACATAAATTTATATCCAAATTCATATGTCCATTTACATGTCCCAAAATCATAATATCAGATAATGGTAAGGAATTTCGTAACAGTATCTTACAGAAGATATCTGAGTTTTATAATATTAAGCAAACGTTTGTATGAGTATATCACCCTGCATCTAATGGGTTAGCAGAACGGCAAAACCGTAAAATATTAGAAGTACTTCGGGGGGCAATAAATAAAATCCCTTCCACATGGGAGGACTGGATTGATATGACAGTCTGTTCTATAAACGCTACAAAAACGGAAACAGTAGGTAAAACTCCTCATGAAATAATATTTGGCGTGCAGAAACGTCTTCCATATGATATAACAATTCCCACACAGAGGCCCTGCTACAACATGGACGACTACGCTGAACGACAGCGAGTTGCATTTCAACAAATTCATCATGATGTACAAAACAATTTAAAGGCTAGCAGAAATAAAATGCGTATACGGCAGCATAATAAGGCAAAGACGCAAACCTTCACTCCAGGTGATTAGGTAATGTTACAGGTGCCCGATCGAACTTCGAAACTTCTGCCTCGGTTCACGGGACCGTACACTGTACTCTCACTAGTAGGCAATAAAATTGAGATAAAGCATAATTTTACTCAGGCGGATGATATTGTTCATGTAGACAGAATAAAGTAATTGGTAAAAAGCGCGCAAACCCAACATCTAAATAACCAATTAGAATCTCTGGAACATGACCTATTTCCTCTTCCTAGTAATATTATCCTTACTACTGATACTCATAAAATAAACATTTATAAACAGAAACTCCGATCGGCGAAGAAGTAAAAGATTATAATTCTTCTTACAGATGTGGCCCAACTCAACATATATTATGGTTTTCATAGCCATACTGGCGGCAACGAAAGGTTACGCTGACGTAACCACCGTCCCTAATGATGATGTGCTTATCCCGGGAGCGCTCGTCCAACAATTTGGTAAAATATTGGTGACGGAAGATGTTATCACTATTTCTTATTCATTAAAGGATATATCTGTTTTATTTCACTAATTTTCTGCAGTTGAGAAAGGATTACAGATACTTAATGATACACTAGTTTTTCCTGACAGTAATGACTCGATGGCATTTAGTGATTTAAGGGCATTATATTCAGTCTTGTCCTTTAAGGTTCAACGCACTATGAAGGACTTACGTGACCTTAGTTACATTGCTCGCCTATTACATAATAATCCAATTGCTCAGAGCCACCACCACCGCCAGGAGCGTGGTTTAGTTAATATTTTAGGTGAAATATCTAAGGCACTCTTTGGTACTGCAATGGATGGTGATGTGCAGGCATTATCCCGAAAATTAAATGTTGTAGGACAAGCAGTTGCAAATCAGGGTAAGGTAGTCAGGCAAATATATAAAAGTATTCAAATCATTGATCAAAACTTGGATACAGTTTCTGATGCTTTACGTAAACAACAGCAACTCTTATCTGCAGAGATAGGACACTCACATCGCATTATTAGGCTTCTATTAATATCTGTTAGTTGGCAGGAAACTGAAACTCAGGTACAAGGACTTAGGGAGTCTTGTCAAACATTAATTAAGGATGTAATTACTGCAGGTTTAGGTAAGGTTAACTCACGATTATTACCAATCACACAATTGCAGGATGCACTTGAAATAGCTATGATGAACTACCATCTTACTCCCATATTTCATACACCTAATCTGGAATATTATTATCCAGTCATGACCAGTATTTTAACACCAGACTATATACTGATTACAATTCCAATGAAGAGTAAGATTTCCTTCACAGGCTACTCAGTACAACCATTCCCAATGAATGTGGAAAATAATCTTTTAATGTTAGATTCCCAACCTATAAATATTGTTTTTAGTGATGATTATTCTCTTGTTGATGTGCTTAGTGAAGCACAATTTCTCAATTGCCATTCAGCATATCTTCATTTATATGTTTGTCCTGCATATCTGTTTGCATTTAAAGCTCCAACTGACGCACCATGTCTAATTGCTTTAAGTCAAAGGAATACTCGTCAAGCACTCTCTGCATGTACTTTCAAATCTGTTACTAATCAAACACTCTTTCATCGTCATTTCTTTAATTTCCACTATCTATACTTTCCTGCTGAGACACGAGTAACACTAATCTGCCCTAATGACACTACACATGGTATGGTTAAAGGCTACTATAAAGCAGCTGATTTATGTGAAATACGATCCAAAAGAATCGTTACCTTACCTAGTAAACATCACTTGCTTGGAAACATGACACTCTCTTCCACCTTTCATATTTCGTATAATGTCGACTTGTTTAACATCTCCCAATTATCAATTGTTTCAGAAAAAGTGGAACTATTGACTCTACTCAATGATACTATGATTCAAGAATCCTTATCTGATAATTTAATTCCGCCATATCTGGATCACGAGATATTGCTACCTACATTTATAATTCCATGTCTTATTCTTTTGGTCTGTACAGTGATTTTCATATTTTGCATTAGGAGGGTCTATCGACGTTATACTGTGTTATCTCGTCTTGAAAAGAATATTTTAACTGCTCCATCGCAGCCTCAACTTAGCAACAAGGCTTACCCTTCCTTAATGCCTGAATCGTCAGCATAGGTTTAGCTTACATACACATAACTACAAGCACCTAGTTCAACATATTAATATTAAGTTGATTTCCTTATGTTCTCATGTATTGATTTTCATTTATGTATACTATGTGCCAAGGTCTTGATGCCATTTTATTGTGTTACTATTTATTGTATCTATTATTAAGTTCCTAGTCCTATATGTATGTACCGAGGATTGTACATCTGTTTCCCACAATAAAGATGATATCTGAGGACAGATTTTCGGTAGCGGACTGAGCAAATGTACAGTACAGTACAGTACTCAAGAGAGAGAGAGAGTGGGAGAGAAAGTAGAAAGAGAGAGAGAGAGAAGAATTGGGTGGAGCTTAGATAGAACTCCACCCCTTTTTCAAGGAGGTAATAGTATCTCAATAGACTTGGCATCTCCCAAAACAGAATGAATATAAACGGACCAGGAGAGCCTTAGTTAGGGACTCAAGATCAAAACAGCAAAAAGACATCTTCTCTGTACTCCATTAACATAAGACAAAAAAAGGGATACAACTCCTTTAGTATTAATAAAGTAAGTTTAATTTTACTTACTGAAGTTTATTTCCTACCTTGACTGAACACCATCACAACGCCGAGCTCGCTACCTAATACAACAACAACAACAACTACCACAACCAACTACAACTCCAGAGCAAGGTAATGTACCATATTCTTCGAAGAGATCAAATCAGGACTGGTACATGTCTGCCATCTCTTCATCAGTGTTTTGCAAGACACTGTTCCCATCATGCAATGGGCCTATCTTGTTTCTAATTGGTTTTCTGCTGTTTACATAACCAAAAAACTCCTTGGGATTCTCCTTACACAAGGCTACAATCCTGAGTTCCTCGTTACGCTTGGCTCTGTGTACAAGTGATTTCACCTTCCTACGTAGGTGGTAATATTCACTTTGTATCTCTAAATTACCAGTTCTTCTGAACTGGCGGTAGGCTGCCTTTCTTTTCCTAATTGTAGCTGCTATTTCTCGTGTGAACCATTTGGGTTGGGACATTGGGGATCCAACTGGCTTAGAGGGCACGAACATTGATTGTTGTGCCATAAAGCAGTCTCGAAATAAGCACCAGGACTCATTCACCCCTTGGCCCATTTCCAATTGCATTGCACTAACTCCCTTTCTCAGATTACAGAAATCTGCTCTACTGAGGTCGGGTTTGCTCTGTTTCTGAATTTTAACTTTAGACTTGGGTACTTGCAGTGAGAACCTAATTATATTAGAGAGAGAGAGAGAGAGAGAGAGAGAGAGAGAGAGAGAGAGAGAGAGAGAGAGAGAGAGAGATGGTGACGTCACATGTGGGGTTTTATGATGCAACAAATACACACACACACATATGTAAGTTTATTACACACACACACATACACACACACACATATATGTACGTTTATTACACACACACACACACACACACAAACATTTGTACGTTTATTGCACGCACACATAAGTACGTTTTTTACACACACACACATACACACGTACATTTATACATTTATTATACACACATGTAATGGCCGGACCTGAGAGTTAAACCCAGAATTTGAAAGCTAGGCCAGTGGAGTACTCTTATGGCCTACCCGGTAGAAGCACTGCCTGAGGTTACTTTGGTCCGGGGTTCGATTCCCCGTGGGTACGACTAGAATTTAGATGGATCAATTTATGGGTCTGACTTACTTGGTTGATTTGATTCTTCCTTGATTGATTAACGGTTTATTACACACACACATATATGTACATATATTACACACTGACACACACACATGTACGTTTATTACACACACAAAATCACACACACACACAAATGTGCATGTGTGTGTGTGTGTGTGGAATAGTTTACACACACACACACACATCAGCATGACACACAGGTACACTCGCAATCCAAAATATGTATCCAGGTTTGCTTCGAATACCCTGATCGAGTATTAAGCGAGCTCATGCAAATATGAAACAGGAGATGATTATAATTGGTTCACTAGTATGTTAATTAAATGATTCGGAACTTCAACAAGACCTGGATACTATTTTGGATTGCAAGTGTACTTCAATGAGTGTCTGTGTGTGTGTGTGTGTGTGTGTGTTTGTTCTCTCTTATACTCTGTGTGAGTGTGTGTCTACTTTGTGTGTGTGTACTTTCTGACTGTGTGTGTGTATGTGTGTGTGTGTCAAAAAACATACCTGCAGTTAGGCTTACAAAATCGGGTTGAGATTTTTCATGTTTTTAAACATTTTTGCTTCAAAGCGTGTATGAAGCAAATATTTTTTTTTAAATGGCACCAACTTTTTTAAGCCATACTCTAACTGTTTAAGCCATACGTTCAACTGTTATAATGATCCTGACTGTATATCAATGAAAACACCTCTCACTAAGATAATAATTTAATAAAGTTGCTCGCTAAACTATAAAATGTCTCCTTAGTCCTTATTCATATAGGTATCTTCCCCGGGCAGCGCCGGGTACCTCCGCTAGTACTGTATATACTGTAGCTATGTCTATTTACTAAAAACCTCTCGTGTGTGTTGGAGAAGATTGTTTGACAACTCAGTGTCACCGACTTGCTAGAAGAAGTACCCTATGCAATTGTTGTCAGCGTCTCTTCATATCCTTACGAGGTGGACAGTGTGGTAATAGAAACAAATATTTCACCATTGCCGATTTTCCATTCTTTACCAGTGTTCATAACTAATGCTTTAGTTTTCTCTCTTTTCTATGAAATACGCGGCTCGGAATATGCATTTATATTATACCGTAAAAAGAACGATTCGAGAAAATCAGTAATCATAGACTTGTTGAAATTCAAGAAAAATATGATATTATTATCCACAAGAGCATCGAAATCCAATTTATTATCACACAGTGTAAACCATTAAAATCTAGAAGTAATGTCTCCCTGCCTCTCATCAGAAATAGTATGGTACTTGGTTCACATCTAATAACACAAGACATTCAGTTAGCATCAACAAATTCAAGTGAACGTATGAACAGTCGCCGACAATAGCGACGCAACTCTCCTTGAGGTACACTGAACCAAAAACACAAGCGTTTGTTTCCATACTATGATCATTTTTATATATTTAATTTAAAACCAACTCTGCCTCCTCTCACCCGCTGTCTTCCTCCTTCCCTCACACTGAAGCAGATGAACGTATACATGTACACTTCTGATTGATGGTCAGAAGTTGGATTCCCTCTTACGGTAACTTGTTGAGGGGCCACATGTTACACTTACCTGGCTTTGACATGATGTAGAGGAATACGTGGGTTAGGAGAGTACGTAGCCTTGTGTATTGTGTGGTGAGGTCCAGACTGAGTAGTGAGTAACAAGTTGCAGCCCAACCCAGATAGGGAGACCTTTCTAATATTATTGGTGACTGGTTGCCTGGTCAGATTCAGTGCGTGCCACGGCAATTTATTAAGTCAATTGGATACACTCGATGATTCTAATGTTACAATAATGTTTCCTAGTATAGTTAGGAGGAATCAGTTGCCTTTCAATTTACCAATAAGAGAATCTTCCCTTAAGATTATGGAGGAAGCAATTCTGAGTATATACTTTCTATGTGAATATACAGTATAAAAATTACCCACCGTTGCTTTACAGAGATTAAAAAATATCAGGCTGGAAGAAGGACATATGTATTTTGTTCAGTAAAGATGATCCAACATTAGGTATTGAGTTATTGCTTGAAAGATAATTATTTACATTTATTTATGCTATGATATACTAGCCGTCTTGTTAGCGAAGGCTTTAGTGGCGGGACAGCAATCCATATTTCTAACCTGCTAAATCCTAATCCTTCTTATTATATTGTTTTCTCAAACTTCAAAAAACTGTTTGGTTGTATGCAATATAATATTTGAGTTTTTTTCTTTCAAGTTCAAGTTCAAGTTCAAGTTTTAGGGTCCCGCAGAGGGCCGCTCATGGGCGGCATAATATGCGGGGGTTGTGCGGGGGATTCAGGGATCCAGGGCAGGATTAGGAAGAGGGTTAGGATAAGGGTGGATTGGGTCAGGGACTGTGGGTTGAGGATTAGGATTGGGGAGGTAATGATTGGTGATCCTATTTCTAAACGTGTCAAGAGTGGGGCTATTAACTACGTGAGATGGGAGATGATTCCACTCTTGGATGCTGCGGGGAAAGAATGAGTGCCTAAATATATCAGTGCTTGTCTGGTATGTATGGTATTTTAAGTTGTGGCTGCCTCTAGTGGATCGTATACTTGTAGGGTGTAGATATGTGTCTTTGTCTATGTCAACTAACTTGTTTGTGATTTTGTATATCATCTGTTGTCTGTGTATCTGTCTTCGTGTTACTAATGGGTCTAGTTTTGTGTCTTGTTTAAGCAAAGTGACTGATGTAGTGTGTCTGTAATCACGTCTGGCCCATCTTGCAGTCTTGTTTTGTATGGACTCTAAAATTTATTGATATTATTGTAAGTGTGTGGGTCCCAGACGGTGTCGCAATAATCTAAATGTGGCCGAACGAAAGTGTTATATGCAATAATTTTGGTGTCTGTGTTACACCTGCTGAGGTTCCTGCGCAAGAACCCCAGGACCCTACTAGCTTTAGCCCTGATGCTACCTATGTGTGTGTTCCACCTCATGTCCGCTGAGATGTGGACGCCCAAGTATTTGTGGGAAGTGACTGTGTTGAGGTTGGTGTTGTGTAATTGGTATGTATATGGAATGACATTATGGGCTCGGGTAAAACGGATGTGATGGCATTTGTCTGGTCTAAATGTCATCTGCCACTTGACTTCCCAGTCTTCAAGTGCAGTTAGGTCGTCCTGTAGTCGAAGGCAGTCATTCCTATCTTTAATTGGTCTATAAACTAAGCTATCGTCTGCAAAGAGTCTAGTGGTAGAGGAAAGTGAGAGTGGGAGGTCATTAATGTATGAAAGGAAGAGAAGGGGACCCAGGACAGTGCCCTGGGGTACCCCAGAGGTCACAGGAACAGATGGAGACTGACTACCGTCAAGAACTACACGTTGCTTTCTGGTAGTCAAGAACGTTCTAATCCAGTGAAGAAGTTGTCCCTGTATGCCATAGAATTCTAATTTGTGTAGTAGTCTTTGGTGAGGGACTTTGTCGAAGGCTTTGGCAAAGTCTAATACTATGGCGTCAACCTGTCTGATTTTTGTGTCATTGAGGGACTGCAAGATGTCATGAGTAGTTACCAGTAGCTGCGTCTCACACGAGCGTTTAGGCCAAAAACCGTGTTGATTGTCAGTCAGTATATTTTGCCTATCAAAGTGGTCCATTATGTGTCTATGAATAATGTGTTCTAAAATTTTGCAGGGGACTGAGGTAAGTGAAATAGGTCTATAATTAATGGGAAGGGTTCTGTCTCCGGATTTAAAGATTGGGGTCACATTTGCCAAAAGCCAGTCTTGAGGGAGTTCACCGGTCTGTAAAGTCTGTTAGAATATAACCTGCAGGACAGGGGCAAGAACGCTAGCGTTAGTCCCCAATATCCTGCAGGGTATATTGTCTGGTCCAGTCGCTTTGTGTATGTCTACCTCAGATAAGAGTTTCTCAATTCCTTGGGTGTTTATATGAATGGGAGGGATAGGTGGGTGTGATGGTGTTGGCATGTCTGGTAAGTATTCATGTTCATGGGTAAAAACGGACTGGAATTGTGTGTTAAGGGCGTTGGCTTTGTCTTGTGGGTGTGTAACCAAGGAATTGTTGTGTAGTAATGTTGTAATACCGGTCGAGTCTTGTTTGCGTGCTTTAAAAAAGCTGAAGAATTTTTTGTGGTTTTGTGTGTTGTCTGCGAGGAAAGTGGATGTGTATTTAGTTTCTGCTTGTTTAGTTTCTTTCTGTAGTGTTTTCTGTATGTTTTTGTATTCTAACCAGTGTTCTGTATCGTTGTATCGTTTTGCTCTGTTGTATGCCTTTACCTTGTTTCTGTGTAGTCTCTTTAATTGTCTATTGTACCATGGTAATGACCGGTTATGTGTAATGGTTTTCGTGGGTATGTGCTTGTCCATTGTGTCACGTATAAAGTCACGAAGTCTGGTCCAGTTTGTTTCCACAGAGCTGGCCATTGGGTCTGAGTCAAGGAACGAGTCACAAAATTCAACTAAGTCTTGGGTAATGCCATCCATGTCAGCTCTGTTGTACATGTAAATTGTCCTGGGTAATTGTTTTTGTGTTGTTGGCTTGATGTTTGTGTCAATGAGTACCATCTCATGGTCACTAAGACCAGGTAGTACTCGTGTCCGTGTAATTAAGGAAATGTTGTTTGTGAGAAATAAGTCTAGTATGTTGGATGTGACCCCGTGTCTTATGTTAGCATTATGTCTTTCTACGCTGACTTGTGTGCGTGTTGGTTCGAGTACTGTTTGGGTAAGTGAGTGGGTGTTAATGATGTCAATGAAATTTTCATGTAAGAGTTTCCTTTGTGTGTGTGTGTTCAAAAACATTATATTGGCTTTATAGATTTTTTGTTTTAAGTTCTTTATTTACCTTTAGTACAAGCCCCAACACTCTGGGGAACATTGCCACTAAAGGCCATGAAGTTAATAATAATATTATTTGACTAATATTTAAATCAGTCAGCAGAACAATCCTTAGAGCAGTGGTTCTTAAACTAGGGGGCGCGCACCCCTAGGGGGGCGTCAGAAGCTTCCAGGGGGAGCGTGAGCAGGATTTTGGTAAATAATTTGTGATGTTAATTATTGCACAAATTTCTAACATTTTCGAACCCGAACCCACAGGTGTAATGGCTCTCTTCGCTCGCCACCCAACCCATACCATAAGTAATCTTAAATTAATAGTATACTGTTTGGAAAACATTTTAAGGGATAGTGGGGAGTGGGATCTGTGGCGGCCTGAGCCACTTCATCCTCGAACCATCGTTTGTGGAGCTCGAACACTAGACTGAACCTGGTGTGATGTGGCGTGATATGGAGTGAAGGGGGGGACGACCAATCAACACCGATCAGGAGTTTAGCTGGCTTGGGGAAGCTGGCATAGGAGGAGTTCTCACCTCACAGTCAACCAGTCAACACCAATATTTTACTCTGTTGTACTAACTCTGATATTGATACTTTGTTGACATGTGATCTTGTACATTAAACTGGTTATCTTCAAACGGAGTGTTTGTACGACGCCTGATCTACTACAGTGGTGACCCCGACGATCCAAAACGGCTTTTTTTTGGATTTTATCATGCCTGGGGAAGAACAACAGAATGCGGTTTCGCTCAAACTGCCCACTTTCTGGACAACACAACCCCAAGTATGGTTCGAACAAGCTGAGGCCCAATTCCATATCCGCCAAATAACTGCCGACAACACCAGGTATTATTATGTGGTCAGTGCTCTGGACCAGAACACCGCTGGACGCATCATTGATTACCTTCGCGAGCCACCAGACGAAAACAAATACGAGGGAATCAAGACACTCCTAAACACCACCTTCGGTCTCACTCGCCGAGAGAGGGCGGCGAAACTTCTACACATGGATGGACTAGGTGACCGGAAGCCATCAGAGCTCATGAACGAGATGCTGGCCCTGATGGAGGGACATAAGTCCTGCCTCCTCTTCGAGCAAATATTCCTCGAGCAGATGCCTGAGGACATACGTCTGCTCCTCGCACAGTATACCTTCACTGATCCTCGAAGCCTGGCAGCTTGGGCAGATGAACTGTGGCAGACCAAGCAACAAGAGGGGGCCTACATCAACCGAATAACAGCCCTACCCCGGCAAGAAAAACAGACTGTCACGAGAACAGCAACACCTTCGACTGCCAACAGGGACAAGTGGTGTTACTACCATTAAAGGTGGGGTTCAGACGCACGGCGATGTCGACCACCTTGCATGCATCCGGGAAACGCCTCGGCCGGCCGTCTGTAGTGGCAGCAGCGGCTGGCCAAAAACACCACCTCCTTTACATCTGGGATCGTCATTCAGGGCGGCGTTTTCTGGTGGATACAGGAGCAGAAGTCAGTGTTTTGCCTCCATCAAGCACCGACACACGTTCCAGCAAGAATGGGCCTCCCCTGACTGCCACC
Organism: Petrolisthes cinctipes; assembly: GCA_033782935.1. Classification (NCBI taxonomy): domain Eukaryota; kingdom Metazoa; phylum Arthropoda; class Malacostraca; order Decapoda; family Porcellanidae; genus Petrolisthes; species Petrolisthes cinctipes. The sequence continues at coordinate 331,712 of JAWQEG010002254.1, read as the reverse complement.
AACGGTAGCAACATTAGAACATACGGAGTCCACACGATCCCACTTAACTTCAACTCCTGGCGTTTCAAGTGGATATTTACCATCGCAGATGTCTCGCAGCCGCTGCTGGGTGCTGATTTCCTCTGAGCACGCTCCTTATTGGTTGACATGAAGGGTAAACGTCTTGTTAATTCTGAGACTTTTGAGTCTATGACCTTATGTCACACTGATTATATTGCACCCCATCTTGGCTCAGTGACCTTCTCTGACAACGACTACGCCAGGATCTTGGCTGAATTCCCAGACATCACGACTCCACAATTCACAACAGACAACCCAAAACACGGAGTGAAGCACCACATCCACACCACCGGACCGCCGCTTCATGCACGTGCACGCAGACTGACCCCTGACAAGCTTCAACTGGCTAAGGACGAGTTTCGTCAGATGGAAGAAATGGGCATAGTACGCCGCTCTAACAGTCCGTGGGCATCTCCACTCCACATGGTTGCCAAAACATCTGGGGGCTGGAGACCATGTGGGGACTACCGTCGTCTCAACGAGGTCACAACAGCCGACCAGTACCCTGTTCCTCACATTCAGGATTTCACAGCAAACCTGGATGGTGCCAAAATATTTTCAAAAATCGACTTAGTTCGTGGCTACCATCAGATCCCGGTACACCCAGATGACATCCCCAAGACTGCAATCATCACTCCGTTTGGCCTTTTTGAGTTCCTACGCATGCCTTTTGGCCTTAAGAATGCTGCCCAAGCCTTTCAACGCCTCATGGATTCTGTGACCCGTGGGCTGGACTTCGTGTTCGTCTACCTCGATGACATCTTAGTTGCCAGCCGCACTCGCAAGGAACATCGCGCTCACCTGAAGCAGCTGTGCCAGAAGTTGGACGAGCATGGACTGGCTATCAACACCGCATTGACCAACGCGGAGCAGTCCCACTTCCAACCAAGGTAGAGGCGATTCTCAAGTTTGCGAAACCCACTACAGTAAAGGGACTACAGGAGTTTGTGGGCATGGTTAACTTCTACCACCGCTTCGTGCCAAACGCCTCCAGGATCATGCAGCCACTGTTCACAGCTTTAGCAAACAAGCTGAAGGAGCTCATTTGGGATGATGAGGCCTCCACCGCATTCAGCAACGCTAAGGAGGCCCTGGCAAGGGCAACAATGTTAGTACACCCACGTCACACTGCACCAACAGCTCTCACAGTCGATGCATCCGCAACAGCTGTAGGTGGAGTGCTAGAACAACAGATTAATGGGTGCTGGCAGCCCCTCGCTTTCTTCAGTCGTCATCTTCGACTTCCTGAGCAGAAATATAGTGCTTTCGACCGTAAACTCCTAGCTCTCTACCTGGCCATCAGACATTTCCGCTACTTCCTCGAGGGCAGGGAGTTCGCAGCTTTCACTGACCACAAGCCACTAACGTTTGCTTTTGCCAAAGTGTCTGATCCTTGGTCAGCCAGACAGCAGCGCCACCTGACCTACATCTCTGAATATACGACTAATATCCAGCACCTGTCGGGCAAGAACAATCTGGTTGCAGATGCACTATCACGCGCCACCATCAACGTTCTCGCCCCAGGAGTCGACTATGTTGCTTTGGCGGCTGCACAGAAAGATGACAACGAGATACATGCCTATCGCACTGCCATCTCAGGCCTAGTGTTGGAAGATGTGCGATTTGGCCCTACCGACACCACAGTCCTCTGCGATGTGTCTACTGGACATCCAAGACCCATCGTCCCAGCTGCTTGGCGTCACAGGATTTTCGACGTAGTTCACGGCCTATCTCATCCTTCCATCCGGGCAACAAAGGCACTGATGGCAGCCAAGTTTGTGTGGCATGGGATGCGCAAACAAGTCGGAAACTGGGCTAAAGCGTGCATCCCCTGTCAAACATCCAAGATTTACCGGCATATCAAGACACCACTTCAAAACTTTGCTCTTCCAGAACGACGTTTCGATCACATCCACGTCGACATAGTAGGTCCACTGCCCACATCCAGAGGGGCCACACATCTGTTCACCATCGTAGACAGGTTCACAAGATGGCCAGGAGCCGTCCCACTCTCAGATACCTCCACAGTGACATGTGCACGTGCCTTAACAGCCCACTGGATTGACCGTTTTGGAATGCCGGTGGACATATCTTCTGACAGAGGTGCCCAGTTCACCTCTGGGCTATGGATAGCGATGGCCCAGCTGCTTGGCACCAAGCTACACCACACGACAGCCTATCACCCACAAGCCAACGGTTTAGTAGAAAGATTCCACCGGCATATGAAAGCTTCCCTCAAGGCACGACTCACTGGACCAGATTGGACAGACGAATTGCCATGGGTCATGCTTGGTATACGCACGGCCCCGAAAGAAGACCTAGGGACTTCTTCAGCAGAACTGGTGTATGGCGCTCCACTTACAGTCCCAGGTGAATTCATCCCAACGGCAAAAGGAAACCAGGAAACACCCACAACCATGCTAACACGCCTCCGTGAGAAGGTGGGCACACTTTCGCCAGTCCCAACATCCCGACATGGTCAACCAATCACATACGTTCCGCCCAATCTCCAGGACTGCCAATACGTGTTTCTTCGCCGAGATTCCCTCCGTTCGTCTCTACAAAAGCCTTACGAGGGACCCTTCAAGGTACTACAAAGCAACCCCACAACTTTCATAATTGACATGGGTGGCAGACACGAAATCGTCTCTATGGATCGTCTGAAGCCAGCGCACTTGGATGTGGACCAACCTGTGCAGGTGGCACAACCTCGCCGCAGAGGACGCCCCAAATTACAACCGAAGCCACCCTCATCCCCACTACCAGGAACGCCGTACACGACCAGATCAGGCCGCTTACGTCGCTTCAACACTTAGGTTCTGGGGGGGGGGCCATGTGGCGGCCTGAGCCACTTCATCCTCGAACCATCGTTTGTGGAGCTCGAACACTAGACTGAACCTGGTGTGATGTGGCGGGATATGGAGTGAAGGGGGGGGACGACCAATCAACACCGATCAGGAGTTTAGCTGGCTTGGGGCAGCTGGCATAGGAGGAGTTGTCACCTCACAGTCAACCAGTCAACACCAACATTTTACTCTGTTGTACTAACTCTGATATTGATACTTTGTTGACATGTGATCTTGTACATTAAACTGGTTATCTTCAAACGGAGTGTTTGTACGACGCCTGATCTACTACAGATCTATACATAATGTAGAAGGGGGCGTGAGGCAAAGAAGTTTAACAACAACTGCCCTAGAGTATATTATGTGCAGAATAAAGACCACTTTTAACCATTGCGCTGTGTACGAATTCCTGATACCGACTGTATGGTACCTTCTTGTGAATGTTATTAATGCCTCGTTTTCTACTATTGTTATGGGTGTGTATGATACCATTTTCTATGAATCCTTGTACAGTAAACCCTCATAATTCACTGGTTTTGTAAAGTACTGACCGGGTGTGCAATGTACAGTCGCTCACCACAATCTCTACGCCATCTGAGTCGAAGCCGGTTTGTGGACGACACCCATCACCATCATAGGTAGACTTCAACACTCCACCATCACCATTATCACCATCACCATCATTGGTAGACTTCAACACTCCACCATCATCATCATTATCACCATCACCATCACCATCATTGGTAGACTTCAACACTCCACCATCACCATCATTATCACCATCACCATCATGGGTTGACTTCAACACTTCACCATCATCATCATTATCACCATCACCATCATGGGTAGACTTCAATACTCCACCATCATCATCATTATCACTATCATGGGTAGACTTCAACACTCCAATATCACCATCATTATCACCATCACCATCATTATTATTACGATCATTGGTAATCATCACCATCATCGTTATTACTATCATCATCATCATCATCATCATGGGCAGACGTCAACACTCAACCATCACCCTCACCATCATTGGTAGACTTCAACACTCCACCATCACCATCACTATCATCGTCACCATCACCAGTACCAGTAAATATAATATGCCTGGATACGCCAAGAATTTCTTCCATTTAATGTAGGTAACTGTACAGTGTGTTATTTAAGTCTTATACATTTTTCCTTTAATTAATTACAGTGTGGTAATTAAGTCTTATACATTTTTCCTTTAATTAATTACAGTGTATTAATTAAGTCTTATACATTTTTCCTTTAATTAATTACTGTGTGTTAATTAAGTCTTATACATTTTTCATTTAATTAATTACTGTGTGTCAATTAAGTCTTATACATTTTTCATTTAATTAATTTGAGTCTGTGTGGGAGTAGCAGCTGTTATGGGGATAGTATGCTTTTAATTAATAGACTGTAGTGCCTCGATTCCTCCAAAGAAAAAAAATGGTATCCTTTAGCCTTTAATAATTTGGAGTAATCAGATTTACCACCCAAAGCAATGTGTTATATACTCCATTAAAATGGACTGTAATGCTAATTGGTCAATAGAAATAACACACAGATTATTATATTATGTTGACGGTGATAGTACATGTTATATTTTAGCCCTACGTGTTCTTAATAATAATAATAATAATAATAATAATAATAATAGGTTATTGATATATAGTTCTAGATTCTAGTACGTTTAAAGGACCCTGTGATTGTGTATTAGACCTGGTGGCTTCTGATGACTCCGGACTCTGCCACGAAACAAGCTCCTTCAAAGTAAGTGGTGTTTCATGGCAATGTTTGAAGGACTCACTAACCTTCAATTTTCTATTTACATCACAGGAGTCCTTAAATGGGAAAAGGGTATCATATTATTGTACCGTAAACTATTAAGGAGTTAAAGGAGATTCTGCAATGTTTGTGATGTTGGTGAAGTTGAATATACTGATTCCTGAAAACTGTTCCATTGCAATCTATGGGATAAGTAAGAAATTAATATGCTTTTGGAAGTTTGGAGCGCCTTGATTCCTCCAAAGTATGCCAGAAAACAGGCCCAGATGAAGTAAAAGGATAATAATGGTATCTTGTTGCCTGGAATAGTTTGGAGGAAGCAGTTGCTCCAGATTTACCACCCCAAACAATGTACAGCCACAATCAAATAACCACCAATACTTTCCTTCCATCGTACAAATAAATCACTATCATATCATAATATAATCATACAACACCTTACGTCAACTCAACCCCCTCAATTATTATTTTGTGGTGCTGCAAAATCATACACGTGTTGTTATTTATTAGCAAGATATTTACTACGATGGAAGGAAAGTGTCAGGGATATTTGATTGTGGCTGTACAGTACACTATACTCTCCTTAGCAACAGGACACCATTATATTTTGGTAATTGGCCCTGTTTCCTGGCATAGTAAGGAGGAATGAGTAGCCCTCCAATATATATAGCCTCCGAGTAGACAACAGTACCTGGTCTCCATACTTGTCACATTTTCAAGTCAAACTTAATGAAATTCCTTATATACTGTGAAATGAAGTTGGAACATTTTTCCGAGACTGTACACGTTTAATGGTGAATTGGAAGGTCTCTGATTCCTCCAAACTATACCGTGAAACAGATCCTCTATTAGTACCACTGAGTGGGTCTGTTTTCTGGCATAGTTAGGAGGAATCACTAGCCTTCCAATTTATCAACACGAGGATCTCCTCTTTAGGACCCTGGGATCGTGGTAGAGAGGTGGTGGCTTCTGATTCCTCCTGACACTGCCACGAAACGATCTCCTTCAATACAGATGCTGTTTCCTGGCAATATTTGAAGGACTCACAAACCTCCAATTTTCTGATATCATCACTGGGTCCCTTAAGTCTGGAAACGTCAGCTTTATGGAATCAGTCCAAGGTCCATCATTTCATCGAATACAGACAAAAACCTCGGCTTCATTAAGGGATATTTGTCTATTGCTTCCAATGTCTTTTCTTTCACCTCCATTAATAACTCTTCCATGTTTTCTGCTTTGTTAAAATCTGGTGTGTCTTCAGGTTCAAGTAACATGAAGGGAACTACTATCATAGCATAGATGGCCCCTATGACATTCATGGACCTAAACTCCTTTAGAAGCTCAGACCGGGTGAAGATCATATCCATACCAGCAGCCTCCATGACGGTGTTGAAGGTGTCATAGTATGTGTCCAGGAAGGTGTTCAGATTAGGTATCCTTACTTCCCCATTCAGACTGGTGTACATAAGGTAAATGAGGTCGGTAGCAGGCGAGGAGAGTCGATTAATTTGAAGATCAAGTAACATGACCTCAAATGGCTCGCCATCATCATTGTACCTGTGAACAGACAAACATATCCATATTACATATTTATTCGAGTACAGTATATATATTTTGTAAGTTTGTTTATTTATCTGTTGTCATTAGATATCCAAGGGGATGTATGTGGACCACTCTAAATCACACTTACAGGGGTAACATCTTATCATTAATCCAATGGTAAATACTAAAGTTGATAATGGGGCCATCGTGATCAAATTTGAATGAAATTTTGGAAATTATTTGGTGCTTTTTGCTGCATAACGTTGTTTGCTGAGGTCATAGTTTTTATGAGCATTAATGTAAGTTTTTCCTTTTCATTTTTAATTCTGTCCCAAAAAATGATTAAATTGTTAATTGTTAATTGATATATTTTATCATTATCTAAAAACACCATCCCAGAAGGAACGTGCTACTGCAAGTATCTTCTGTATATTTGAGAAAGTGTGTGTGTGTGTGTGTGTATCATAACTTATTTTTTGACTAGTGTACTTAATCTATGCCATTTGTCATTATTAGTACAGAAATCATTGTGGTCAAATAAACAATCAATTGGATGACAAGGCTTGGTTTAGGGAGCTTAATCTGTTTTAGATTTATGTAAAAACTTTTATACAGGTGGCCTCTCAACCATTCAGTCAGAGGTTTACTTTCAATCCAAGATATATTTGCTCACCTGAAGAGCACGTTGTTATTCCAACAGTCGCCGTGACACACAACATTGTATTTGCTTCTTCCTAAGTGTTTCTTCATAAGTTTTGCGAATTCTAATTTCAGAGACTTTACCCAGGCAATGCTTCTTTCATAACCACCAAATCTCTCCAGCAGATCTATGCTTTGATCTAATTGCCGGAGGAATACATCTCTGAATCCCATACTTTCATCAGCAACAATATCTGGTACAAGGAAGTCATGTGTTACAACCAGGTCCTGATCAGGAGTTTTGGCCTGAAGGAGGCGCGACGAGGCGTGTAGACGACCCAACTCCTTAAGGATGAGAGTAATGTGAGCCACGTCCAGGCCACGCCTACGGTCAAACATCTGATATCCTTGAGGACGAAGATCTTCCAGTAATATTACTTCTTTATTTTTATCCATACAACCATGGAAACACTTTGGAAATCTCAAAGCTTTTTGTCCAACTTCAGTCAGAACTGAGTTCAGCTCTGGAACAAGATTTAAGTAAAATTCAGACTCTTTACGGAACATTATGCAGGTCATTTCCTCGAATTCTTTTACATGTCTGCATGGATTAAGTTTGGCAATGTACACGACCTCCATATTCTCTTGGTTGAGTGAGTACTGGACCTGGACACTACTGACGACGCATGCAAAGTTATCGCCTTTTTTGGTGAAGTCCACCATTGACCAGGATTTGAGGAGGGCATCGCTTCCTTTGTCCAACCTCAGCGCTGCCTTTACTTCTTCCTCCGTCACCAGACTTTGGGGTGTGACGACTTTTGTTGCAGGCTGCTCCTCGGCTGTTGAAATTGCAAGAGTGTATTACCATCTGACCAAGGCAGTTCTTAGAGCATACAATATCTACGTATAGGAAAGAGTGTAACTTGAGAATATGTCATTAATAACACTAACATTGTGTTTGCCAGTACCATGTGTCTAATAAACACTTCCTCTGCTTAAACCACTCAGACTAATTCAGCATACTTAGTCTCAAAGACATTCTTTTCTAACTTATATTCCTAACACAAGAGGCATGTGGCTTAATTCTTATTGATTTGTATTCATATTAATTCTCAACTCAGTGGCAGAGGGTGAACATTGAATTGATGAACCAGCACCCAGAAATTATTACACACCTGTTAAAGAGAGATTCTCTTGTTGGTAACTTAGAAGGCTACTGATTTCTCCAAACTATGCCAGGAAACAGATCTCTCAGTAAAGTAACATCAACGTCACCTGTTTCCTGGCATAGGTTGGAGGAATCAAAGACCTTCCAATGCACCTACAAAATAATCTTCCCTTATTAATTGTAGGGTTTGGGTTTCTTAGGCTTTGGGTCAGCCACTTTCATATTTTCTACTTTCCTTCTTTCCTTCCTTCCTTCCTTACACTTTCCGATCTATACTGCAGCCCCGTAAGGGAGTATTGCCTGTGGTAATGTGGGAATACTTTATGCGTTTTCGTGCCCCTTCGGACCCAGTCACCAACTATCAGTTCTTCAACTGTCCCTCTTTTCTTTCTATTTCCTTCCTGCTTGCTGTCACATTTCTCCATCACCTACACTTCTGATTGATGGTCAGAAGTTGGATTCCCTCTTACGGTAACTTGTTGAGGGGCCACACGTTACACTTACCTGGCTTTGACATGATGTGGAGGAATACGTGGGTTAGGAGAGTACGTAGCACTGTGTATTGTGTGGTGAGGTCCAGACTGAGTAGTGAGTAACAAGTTGTAGTCCAACCCAGATAGGGAGAAGTTTCTAATATTCTGACTGAGGGGTGCAGTTGCCAAGCAGCATTTTGCACACACCTACACACACACACACATCCATATCTGAAACGCACACATTCATAAATATCGTACCCTGAAACATACAAACACACATACACGCGCGCACAGAATTAATCGTATACACATTACGAATGGCAAACACATAAATACGTGATATTTGTCATGTTGTGTCAAATAACCTTCACAACTTCACTTTTAATTAACACACACATACTCTTTTTACTCTTTATATCTGTATGTACAGTATGTACTCGTATCTTGCTCTACCTTCTTGGATAATAAATAAATTAATAATAACCAATAAGTTTTTCATGCTATCGGCAATACAACTTTCCTTTGGATCTGACAAGAAATTGGGCTCAAAATGAAGCTTAGAGTGAAAAAGTCAAGGTTGACAACAAGGCTGATAACGTGACAGGAAGACAGCAATTGTATTTGAGTGTGATGTTCAGGAATGTAGTAGGATGATGACTGTATGACTGTGTTTAAGATAACGCCACTTAGAGAGTGGCAATTTAAAGTACAGATGATAAAACAGGTTCCATCACTGGGTTATCGGTAACTTGAATACACAATTTAACACTTGGCAATCTGACAGTGATGCTTGGTAATAACTCTTCTGTCATGAAGGGAAGATTCTCTTGTTGTTGAATTGTAAGATCTGTAATTCCTCCAAACTATGCCAGGAAACAGATGACTCTAATGTTACTCTAATGTTTCCTAGTATAGTTAGGAGGAATCAGTAGCCTTCCAATTTACCAATAAGAGAATCTCCCCTTAAGATTATGGAGGAAACAATTCTGAGTACATACTTTCTATGTGACTCTACAGTATAAAAATTACCCACCGCTGCATTACAGAGATTAAAAAATATCAGGCTGGATGAAGGACATATGTATATTGTTTAGTAAAGATGATCCAACATTAGGTATTGAGTTATTGCTTGAAAGATAATTATTTACATTTATTTATGCTATGATATACTAGCCATCTTGTTAGCAAAGGCTTTAGTAGCAGGACAGCAATCCATATTTCTAAAATGCTAAATCCTAATCCTTCTTATTATATAATTTTCTCAAACTTCAAAAAACTGTTTGGGTGTATGCAATATTCTATTTGAGTTCTTTTCTGTGTGTGTGTGTGTGTGTGTGTGTGTGTGTGTACATCAACAATAATAAACTTGTCAAACGTGACAGTCAGTCTATGCTGGGACAAACAAACAACACTACAAGAATAATTCCTTTCGTCCAGGGGGTTAGGAGGACGTTTCTTGGGGTCGAACAAGGAGGGTTACTACCTCCTCCAATCTGTGCCACGAAACGGATTCATTCAGTATACTCGTTTTTTTATTTTAATTTTTCGTATAGGTTGAGGGAATGAGTAGTCTCCAAGTCAATAACAATAGAATCCCGGCCTCTTTGAGGGAAGTATTTGTTTGGGAGTATATTATTGGGGACTGGTTGCCTGGTCAGAGTCAGTATGTGCCACGGCAAATTATTAAGTGAGTTAGATACACTGAGTATGTTGAGTACTGTCTAGTTATCATGAAAATGTACTTAAAAAACAGGTCATATCATTTACCCTTCTTACAAAAATCTGATCAATGTCTCTCTGTCCACATGATATCTCTGAGGCCTGCCTGGGTTTATTTGGTTGAATATGAGAACACTGGCTGAGGAAACCTTTCTAAGGATAGCATTGATTATTTATTTCCGAATTTCCTTTTCCCTGGCAAAGCTTGGAGGAATCGGTAGCCCTCCAATTCAGTCAGAGCAGATGTTTTACTGTTGGTGAGTGGTGAGTGTTGTAGCCACCAACTATAAGTTGTGCTGCTACCTAAAGAAGGACTCCTGTGTAAGGGCCGCTGTCAGGGTTTCTCCACTACAACTTCTCAGCCTAAGGAGCTATTGTCTATAACTCTCTTCAAGTAGAAGGTCTAGTGTCTATAACTCTCTTGTTGAAGGGCTCAAGGAAGAGAGAGATGAGGTGAATAGTTCCCAATGATTTAATGTCAAAACAAGTTAACACTACATACATTTTACTGCGGACCTGATGTTAACAAAGCTAAGAGTATTTGGTTAGGGTATTAAATGTATAATACATATGTTGTATACCGGAAATTTTGCAAGAATATGCAAACAATGATATTGCACAAATTGGCAAAGAGAACATGCTGAAAGAAATTGCATAGGCTATCTGCATGAAGGAATGTAATGGTAAAATAATCACAATACAGGCCAGGCAGATCATTGAAAATGGTTACACACTCAATAAAAGAAAATCGACCTATATTATGGTACACTACAATACTCCCCCCCTAGTTTCGAGGAAGGAGGAACGATACTCTAGTGTGTCGTAGTTTGTTGTTTCCTGCATGTGTTGGAGAAACAGTCACTTGCAATGCTTTTAGCTTCTGGTCCGGATTCAGGATATAAGCAGGCTTGACCCGGTCTACGGCCACAACTTTTTGAGAACCATTTTTGTCGATGGTGAAGTTCTTCCTCGTCCTGCGAACTACTCGGAAGGGGCCCTGATATGGCTGTTGAAGGGGCCTTTTGATTGCATCGACTCTAACAAAGACGTGTGTGCAGGCTTCCAGGTCCTGGTGAACGAAGGTCTTCGAGTTGGACGTACGAGGCTGCACTGGCTGGAGGCACTTCATGGCATTTTTCAGGTGTGTTGCAAAGTCCAAAACGCTGCAAGGCTCGAGGTCTGGTGTGGCAGAGAGAAGCTCACCTGGGAGCCTGAGCGTAGAGCCATATACGAGCTCAGCAGAGGAGTTGTGCAGATCCGTTTTGAGTGAAGTTCTGATGCCAAGGAGGACAAGAGGTAGTGCTAGTGACCAATCTTCTCTCTGGGCTGAAGCTGCCAGGGAAGATTTCAGCTGGCTGTGGAATCGTTCGACCGTTCCGTTGGCCTGTGGGTGATAGCTGGCGATCCTGTATCGGCGGATGCCAAGGAGTATCATGACCTTATTCCACACGCCTGACTCAAACTGACCACCACGGTCAGAAGTAAGGCTTAGAGGCACACCAAACCTGGACACCCATGTAGCGATGAAGGCGCGTGCAACAGTATCCGTGGTGATGTTGGTGAGAGGTGCTGCCTCAGGCCAGCGTGTGAAGCGGTCCACACAGGTGAGTAAATATCGATGGCCATTGGAGTACGAAAGTGGGCCAACGAGGTCTATGTGGACATGGTCAAATCTGTCGGTGACTGGCGTAAAGGTGGGTGCAGGAGAGTGTGTATGGCGTGTGACTTTGGAAGCTTGACAGCGTATACATGTGCGTGCCCAGTGTCTGACGTCCTTATTTATGCCCTCCCATATGAAGCGGGAAGACATCATCTGGTGCGAGGCACGGATTCCAGAGTGTGAGATGTCATGTAACTTCTTGAAGAGCTGGTGTCGATGTTTCTCTGGTACGTATGGACGGAGAGTATCAGTGGAGGTGTCAGTGTACAGTGTGACCTGGATGTCTGGAAGTGTAATCTTCTTCATCTGTAGTGCAGGGTTATCCAACAGTCGCTGTAGCTCAGCATCACCGACTTGATCAGCAGCAATGGTGGCATAGTCGATGGGAGAAGATATTACAGTACTGATGGATGTTTCGAGAGAGTGCATCAGCTGGGGCATTGTCGGCACCTTTGACGTATCGTATATCTGTGGTAAACTGGGCAATGTAGTCCATGTGGCGTATTTGTCGTTGGGTGTAAGATTCCTTATTTCTGAGGAATGCTGTAGTGAGTGGCTTGTGGTCAGTGTAGATGTGGAAACTGCATCCCTCGATGAAGTAGCGAAAATGCTTGACAGCTTTGAAGATGGCAAGTAACTCCCTGTCATAGGCACTACTCTTTGACTCTGCCGAGGCGAGTTTCTTGGAAGAGAAGGCAATTGGCTTCCAGTATGTACTGACACGCTGTTGTAGGACGGCACCAACACCTATGTTTGAGGCGTCTGTAGCAATTGAAGTTTCTGCGTTTGGAGCATGGAAAGAGAGCGTGGCAGTGTCGCTTTTGTTGAGAAAAAGGCCGCTTCCGCTTCTTCAATCCAGACGAGGGTAACAGATTGACCTCTCTTGCAAGATTTAATCATGGCGTACAATGGTCGTAGCAGGAGTGAGCAGTGTGGAATGAAGCGGTTATAGTAATTAACCATCCCAAGGAACTCCTTGAGCTGGCATTGGGTAGACGGCCTGGGAAACTGCTGGATGGACTCGCACTTTGAGGAAAGTGGAGCTATGCCTGCTGGGGAGACTCTGTGACCTAGGAACTCGAGGGATGTCACACCGAGTTCGGACTTGTCTGTGTTGATTTGGACGCCATAATCTTGCAGTCTCTGGAGGACTTGGCGGAGGTGTTGTTTGTGGCTGGCTTCATCAGGACTAGCGATGAGAAGGTCATCTATGTAGGCAAAACAGTAGGGTAGACCTCGAAGGACCTCATCTATGAAGCGTTGAAACGTTTGTGCTGCGTTCCACAATCCAAAGGGCATCCGGACGTATTCGAACATGCCAAAAGGTGTGATAATGGCCGTCTTCGGGATGTCAGTGGGATGGACTGGAATCTGATGAAATGCTTTGACGAGGTCGATCCGAGAGAAGATCGTGGAACCTGAGAGTTGGGAAGTGAACTCTTGAATGTTGGACACTGGATATCTATCTTCCACGGTGCGTGAATTGAGGGCATGGTAGTCACCACAAGGTCTTATGTCTCCAGTCTTCTTAGGAACAATGTGAAGAGCCGACGACCAGCTGCTGCTGCTGGGCCGTATAATGCCTTTACTCATCAGAGATTCGAACTCGGCTTTGGCTTTTTTATAACGCTCAGGGGCTAAGCGTCGGGCCTTGGCGTGCACTGGGGGTCCGGTAGTCTCTATATGATGAGTCACATGATGCTTGGCAGGTATGCTGGATGAGTAGGGTTGTGTCAGCATAGGGAATGACTTGAGGAGGTCAGCAAACTTGTGGTCATGGTTGATAGCAGACAGGTGTGTGCTGTCACCAGGTGCTGGCTGTGCATTAGTAATGATACCTGTGAGTGGGTCGACCAATTTTCGTCCTATTACGTCTACCATCAGGTTGAAGTGACGGAGAAAATCAGCACCAAGGATGGCTTGTGACACTGCTCCTATGTAGAATGTCCATTGAAAAGAGCGGCGAAGGTTCAGATCCAGATGCACTGTTTGATGCGAGTATACAAGTATCTTGGTACCATTAGCAGCGTAGAGATGCAGAGAAGGAGGTAGCGACTGCTGGCTGGCTGTAGCAGGGAGGACACTGACGTCGGCACCGGTGTCTACCAGGAACTTGGTATGGGACAGGCGATCAAAGATGTGGAGCAGCGTAGACTGAGTATGGCAAACATTATGCTGCGTTAATGTTCGCCGTTGTTGTTTGACGCTGTGTAGCTGCAGGGCTTTTCACACTTGAGAGCCTTATCCCTAAACCTGCGATGGTAGTAGCAGAAGTTTGAGGTGCTCCTGGAACGTGACCGATGGTGTTGGCGGTTTGGCTTCAAGGGTTGGGAACTTGGGCGGTTGTTGATTTGTTTCTTCAGGTTGCAGACTTCCATTGCAAGCTGGGAAATTAGATTGGCGAGCTGGGCAATTTGGGAATTTTCTTGTGTCGTGATGGAGGAGATTGGTGATGCTGGTACAGGTGGAAGAGTTGCTATATAGTCATCTGCAAGAATTGCAAGCTCATCTGGCGGCAGCTTTCCTTTCACACTGATGAGAGCACGTTGAATGTCAGGTGGCAGGCGTTGATAGAACAGTTGTTTGAAAAGATCTTTATCAAAGGCCTGGTCCTTGTCACCAAGCAGTGTTTTCATACGACGTAGTAAGTCTGTAGGTTTCTCTCCACCAAGTTCTTCTCTTGATAGCAACTCGCGGAGATGAGCGGCCACTGATGATTGTAGGCGATGTCACGAGTCAACCATATACTCGTGACGTAAATTGAATTACGCGTATGTAAGCATAATTAATAGAATGTTCTAGAGTAGTGGAATATTCCATGCAGAGGAACAAAGGATGGAGGAGTGGGTTAAGAGGTGAGTGCAGGTAGTTAATCCGCAGGTAGTGGATTAGCTGCCAAAAATAGAAAAGGGAAGGTCAACTGAATTTGCTACGTTTTGTCCTATAAGGTGTTCGTAGGTTAATTACAGCTTGTATTAATCAATTATGCTACCAGGGTAACTTATGGTATTGCAAATGATCGTGAAGTGGAGGGAAATTATCGGGAATAAATAGTACGCCATAGGTAAATTGAAATTGCATGTATAACTAAGGAATGAGTGGATACAATCGTAGCCAGTTAGGAGAACCGAACACAGATAGGGAGGAGGAGTCAGGAAGGGGTTTGAATTTTCAGCCTCAGTTAATTATGAAGAATATAGGTTAGTTTGGAGTGTACACTTGAAGGGGAAACAACACCCGTATCGTCAGCTGCCGCTTGCCTTAATTACCTCCACGTGTTAAGTGGGGAGTGAACAACGTAGACGCCGAATTGTTGGATATTACCACGAGTTCACAAGGCTTTATAGTTGTATAACTGGCCAGTCGCATCGACGGTGGGTCAGTAAGTGAAATATAAGGTGAGTGGGAGCTGGTCTTTAAAAATCACGAGTGTGTGTTGCGAGACTCTGAATTAAATTCCCAAGTGTGAGACATTAGAAAATATTCCAAACTCGTGTTAGCGTTGATAGAATCACTACAGTGTAACGTAAGCTAGACTATCGTCACGTATACGAGCGGGACGAACGACATAGCGAGAGTGAGTAGCTAGTTAGCGTGGCGTGAGTGTGTGTGTGTGTGAAATTTAATTATTCATGTTGGCTACTGGAGTTGAATAAATATAGAAAATTGCAATTGGTTGTTTGAATGCACCAGTAGATTTGTTTATCTATATAATACATATATATCGGGAAGTACCCCAGAACAAAAAAAATTCTATGTGTGGGGTGATTGAGGCCTAAAACAGGGAGATAACCCTGATTACTTTCTTCGCTGCAGCCAACCAACGAAGATCATAAATTAACCGGGCAAGGTAAGTTTATAATTATCATATTATAAATTAAATTATCGATCATTCTCACATCACCGTCACATATTTGGC
Organism: Petrolisthes cinctipes; assembly: GCA_033782935.1. Classification (NCBI taxonomy): domain Eukaryota; kingdom Metazoa; phylum Arthropoda; class Malacostraca; order Decapoda; family Porcellanidae; genus Petrolisthes; species Petrolisthes cinctipes. Next base: position 315,874 of record JAWQEG010002254.1, on the reverse strand, counting down.
GCCCAACTTGGGGCACGATTCGTTGTATTAATTCCAGTCACACTCATGCACACTTTCACGAGTAGACAGTTATAACCGTCCAGAAATTAAGGCAACCGAAACGATAGAAAAATGTCTAGCGTACAAGATTTATTGGAAGAGGCTCAAAAATTGGGAATTGAAGATACGGCCGAGATTCAAGCGTACGTGAAGGGCCGTCAAGAGGACGAGAGGCTTGAAAGGGCGAGTATAAGAGAGGCAGAAAGGGAACAGAGAGAGCAAGAAAAATTGAAATGGGAACATGAAAAGGAAGTATTGGAACTGCAATTACGTGCGAGTGGAAGTCAAAGCTCGAGTGGAAGTAATGTCGCGAGTTCAACCACTGTGACCCCAAGATTATAACTGGTAAAATACGTAGAGGGAGACGATATCGAGCCGTTTATTGAGCGATTCGAAATGGTTGCAGACACGTATAGATTAGATAATGATATAAAGAAGCTCGAGTTTATTAATCTATTCGATGGGAAAGCGCTTAGTATTCTTCACAGACTCGACAGTACCGCCAGAAACTACGAGAACATGAAAAAGGCTTTGTTACAGGCGTATGGGTTGACGGTCGATGACGCTAGGAATCAGTTTTGGCGTGCATTCTTACAGGATAAGGAGACTGTTGCACAGTTTAGTGCATGTCTGACCAGTTACCTGGATCAGTGGTTAGAGAAGGCCGATACACCTAAGACATTGGAGGGGGTAAAAGACTTGTTGCTTCGCACACAGATGGAGAAGTCTTGTCCTCCAGAATTGTCGGCTCAGCTGAAAACCAACAAGGTGAAAACTTTGGAAACGATGGTGGATATGTCAGATGCACATTTTACAGCTTATGGTTATCACACGCGGATTCAGCCTAATAAGAAAATTAATCAATCGAATAAGCCTCCCCAGAACTCTGCTGTTTCATATAATCAATCGAGTAAAAATCATTCACAGCAGCAGAGTCAAATTGTTCGTTTTAATCATACGCAGAAGCAAGGTAATAATCACTATTCGCAGCAGTCAAATCAGATTCGATACCAAGGAAAGAGTAACTGGAAAAATAGTAATAACCATGGTGGAAATAAGGGTTATTATCAGCGGTCGGCAGCTGCAACACATGGTGAACCCCAGTATTCACCTGGGACGGTTCAACTTAGGGTAGAACCACAAGTGACTCGGTCGGTTCACGAACCTCATCAATTTTGACTAAACGCGACAGGAGTCTCGAAAGGTAAGTCTGGTTTCCATATTTGTCCCGGAATTGTTAACGGGATATCTGTTGAAGTCTTTCGAGAAAATGGGTCATCGGGTTGTTTTTTTGTTTGTTGTTTTTTTAATTAATTGCGCCGTAGCGTCAATCAACAGGCAGGCAACAATACATACTGGTAGGCGGGACCCATAAGAATACAATGACTACAACCACACATACACACGCACACACACACACACATCGCGAAAACATAACAGAATGGAGCACAAGCATACAGACAAATATTTATATTATGACCTATTTAAATCCACCAAAACGAGGGTGGCATACCAAAAGTTCCTCCAGAACCTGGTGGTTCAGCAGGTGTCGACAAACCACATCAAGTGGCAGGCCCAGGGGCAGCAAGTGTCGGACATTGGGGCAGGCCAGGCAATAGTGCTCTATAGTGTTAGCACGAGGCGCTCGACACAAGCGACACTCAGTGAAGGGAGGCTCACCCTGCATCCTAGCAACCTGCCACGGTGGACGGTAGTCAAGCCTCAAACGAGCAGAGACTACATTGTGCCTCCGAACCATGAGGCCTCGACGATGGTAGGAATATTTGTGACGGCAGACAGACTTATAATGTGTGATGGAGATGCTGAAGAGCCTCTCTGCATCCCTGCGTCGCCGTACAGGGAGGAGAGCGGCGGAGCGGACTTTAGAGAGGTAACATGTCAGGGAGAGAGGACGTCCAACACCACGAGGAGGCAGATTGCAGGCTTCCTTTGCGAGTCTGTCAACTGTACCATTGTGACGTAAACCTACATGGGATGGCACCCATAAAAATTTGACAGTCAAGTTACGATGATGCAATAAGGACAAAAACGATAAAATCTGCTGAACAACAGTAGAGTGTGTGGGCTGAACACTAGAGAGAGAATGAAGGGCAGGTCTGGAGTCACAAAAAATGGCAGCATTCACTCCACGTTGACAAACAACACTAACAGCATCCAGAATGGCATACAGTTCACACAATGTTGAGCTAGAGTGGTTACAGAGACGACGGCCAACCCAGCCCCCTGGAGGTGACTCCATGTCAGGTGAGAAAACGGCACAACTTGCTGCACCATCCACTTACAATGAGCCATCAGTGTAGAGGCAGTATGGATCTGTGATGGAGGACGTCACTGTTTCTATGTGTTCCAGAGCCAACTGCCGCTGTAGAGAAGGCAGTTCCGACTTGGAAGTAGGTGTGAAGCTCACATCAGGTGTTGGTAGCATCCACGGAGGGGGTCCTGGGGGGACGTTGGCCACCATTATATCTATATTAAGACTACGGAGCATAGAGGAAACAGACCTTATAAGAGTACGTCCAGCAGGCAGTATGGGAGGGACCAGGTAGCCTGGTCCAAGAGAAGTCCTGACAAACTGAGAGTAATGGGGTGAAAGATGTGGGAAATGGAGGCACTTGACAGTGGAGGAAGTAACATTAGAATAAATTCTTTCCACTAACGGGGGAAGACGCAACTCACGCAGCATGTTCACTATCCTGGTCGACATTGGACAACCGAGAACCATTCTCATTGCTCTATTCTGAAATTTTTCCAAAGTTTCAAGAGTAGCCCTGGGAAGTTGAATCAGAGCAGTGGAGAGGTAATCAACAACTGAACGGATAAAAGCAATATAGATAGTCCTGGCCACTGGGATGGAGATGCCCGAGGAGTTGTTAGTAAGCAATTAAGTGGCGTAAGTCGGCGCTGGAGACGACCCAATAAGTCCTGGACAATGGGATGGTCTTGAGGTCAGCCAGGGACAATTGGCCAAATATTGACTGGTGCGCCCAGGTAGCGATACTGGGAACACATGGGAATGACAGTCCCTCCAATGGTGAACACTGGCCAAGCTTGAGGAAGGCGGCAGGTGAATATTCTGCTCTTATCTGGGGAGACAATAATGCCACAGTGAGAGGAGGACAAAGAGGAGGAGTCAAGAAACCGCTGGAGATCCCTTGGCGAGGTAGAATGAACACAGATATCATCAGCATAGCACGTAATTGTAGTTCCAGGTATATCAGGGAGAGAAGTGAGCAGCCGATGCATCAGAATATTAAATAACAATGGGCTGAGAACACCACCTTGAGGCGTACCAAGATGAAAACTGCGCAAAGGACTGAGTGCACCACTGAAAAACACACGGGAGGTCCTGTTACTCAGGTAGCCCCGAATCCACCGTAGTAGATTACCCTTTATCCCAAAGTCAACCAGTTGATCCAAAATGACGTCTCTATTAGCAACATCGAAGGCACTTCGAAGGTCAATGAAGGCCACCACACTGTCCCTGGAAAGGCGAGAGTACAGGTCGATTAGGCAGTGATGTGTGCTCCGCTGGGGAAGGAAACCAAACAGCCATGGAGAGAGGCGATCCTGCAGTCTGTACATGAGACGATTGAGTAAGATTCTCTCCATAACCTTACAGAAACAGGAAGTAAGGGAAATAGGCCTGAACTTTGCAGTGCCGGGCTTAGGGATGGGTATTATTGTGCTGCTGGTCCAGGCTCGTGGTACACAACCGTCACAAAGACAAAGATTGTACAGTCGAAGTAGAGGGTTCCCAGGAACTTGTTGAAGTAGGCGCAGCACAGCACAAGTAATACCATCATCACCAGGGGAAGAAGCTCTACCCCGAATGAGAGCACGGCGCAACTCCTCCTCAGTTATCTCCTCTGCATCATCGTCATCATCTTGTAACAGAGCAGACATTAGACGTAGCCGATGGATAGCAGCACGGGAAGCGAGTGCATCTTGTATGTGGATGGGTAGACTGGCTGGGGTAGATTGTTCTGACCAGGTATCGACAAGTTGTTTGGCATAGTCGGCAGGAGTGTGATGACGAGCAGTGGCCGGTGTCTTTTTAACAACCCGACGGATGAGGTGCCACATAGAAGCCACACTTGTTTGCTGGTTGATGCTGTCCGTGAACCGCTGCCAAGACTCAGTGTGAGCACAATCCTGCAGGGCAACTAAAGCGTCCCTAGACATCTGGTAACGATGGAGTAGGTCAGGGGTTGGGTTGGCTTGAAACAATAGGCCATCACGTTCAGCCTCCTCCTTTGCCTCCTGTATACGTGCATCCAGCGTCCAGGAGTGGGCAGTATGGCGATGCTGGAGGTGTGGCCGGGAGACATATAGCCTATAAAAGTCATGAGTAGCAGATACAAGATCAGAGTACAACTGTTCAGCTGATGATATGTCAAATGTAGGGAATACATGGGCCATAAATAAGATGTAAGTCGGGCAATATTTAGGGGGCACAGCAATACGCAAACGAGTGGCTGAAGCACCTGACCCAGCAGTTAGAGAATAATGAAACCGAAGAGCAATGTGATCAGAGAATAAGTCTGGCACGGAGAAGCACTGGACCTGAGATGCTATCAGGCCAGACGAGAGGATGTAATCCAGAGTACCTCCCCGGCAATGAGTGGCACCACCAGTGTCCCAGTGTGTCAGATGATGCTTGCGGATGTATGAAAGGAGACGAACACCATTACGATTAATAGAGCCAGTACCATCACCCAAATCAGAATGCCGAGCATTAAAATCTCCCATATACACCATACCACGCACTGTTGGAGAAGGAAGAGCCTCAAGAGTGAGTCTAGCTGGGGCAGAATAGACATTACATAGTTGGAGTACTCCATTCCCAGGTAGAACCTCAAATAGCTGAAAGGTCATGTCAGGATCAGTGGAGGTACGGAGAAGGCGATGTGGCAAGGAGCTATGTATGTAAGTCAGGAGACCATTCCTTACCAGATGAACATATGGCACATAACCTGAGAGGGGAGGAGCTTGCCCAAGAGCGAGCGGCCGTCCTGGAAATGCTTCCTGGAGAAAAATAACACTGGGATGATGACGAAAAACATAGGCCTTGAGTTGAGTGAGCTTAGCATAACTGGTGATACCACATACATTCCAGGAGATGACATCCAGCCGGCAATCACTAGCGAACTCTGTATTTGGAGGTAGAAGTCCGGTGAGTGGGGGCAGATGAGCGACCTGGAGAAGAAGATGGACCAGGAGAAGGGACTGACTCGAAAAGCTTTTCAAGGCGAGATGCAACAGTATCCATCTTTTCGGTAAGGGTAGTGACAGTTGAGATGATGGCCTGCTGAGCCTCGACCAAGGTGGAGAGTTTGGAGTCATTGGCAGCCTGAGCGGCAACCAGCCCATCAATCCTGGCTTCAAGGGCAGAAAAGCGGTTTTCAAGAGCCGTACATCGTGCCATGAGGGTAACAACAGACTTGCGGAGGGCCAGGTCTGGAGGTGAGGCAGGGTTGGTAGGAGGAGCAGACTGGGGTGGTGGTGGAGGCGGAGCAATAGTAGAGACACGAGCCTGGACCTTACGTCGAGTACATCCATGCCACACGTTAACCCCTGGCTGAAGGCATCGTGGACACTTCCATCGAGACGTATCTTCAGGAGGTGAAGGCTCAGAGGTGGAAGCAGCAGGACGTGATGGTTCACCCCTGACAGGACATGTCTTGGAATCATGGTCGGCCGCACACCATGCACACTTCGGCCTGGCAGAACAGTACCGGGAGATATGCCCAACTCCCCAGCACCTGTAGCACCAAGGCTGGTCATTATGAAGTTTCCTCACCTCACACGGTGGAAGACAAGGGAGGAAATCAAAGGAAATCTCATTTGGAGGTGGATCGGGTTGACTCCAGACAACAACAATACGGCTAATGGGGGAACCATCTTGGAAAAAACGACGGGCAAAGTACACACCAGGGTAACCTTTGGCAAGTTTCGGGTCAACATCAATAGGAAAACGGGTGAGGATGTAGCTGGGGAACTTACGAGGCCTCTCAGGTGAGTCTTCAAGAATGAGAGGCAGAGATAAAAATTCACCAGCCTTCACTCTATCAATGATGTCCTGACGCTTCCTAGAGATGTAGACAAACCGGGAGGTGACAGCAGCCATCTTGACTTCAGCCAGTTCACGCTGCAACTGGAAGGCCCTGTTGACATCAGACAACCAACGCAGCTTTGTGTCTGTAGATGGGTTTCCAGAGAAGGAGAGTTTGACATAGGCATCTCTCGGGGCAAAAGCAGGAAGGTTGGACGAGGGCAAGGAGTTGGTATACAAAGAAGAAACACCAGGGTGAGGCAGAGAAGGTACAGTCTGTTACAGTTCCGACTGGGCCACCCAGTATCGAGAGATCGCAGATGTGGCAGCAGTGTGTGTGTGTGCTCGAAAATTATACGGATCGTCAACACTCTCCCTCTGTAGTGAACATGACCCTGCCTCAAAGTTCATTCCATAGATGGCGCTGTGTAGTTGTGGAAGGAATGTGGACTGCAGGGTTGAAGTTTCGGGAAACATCTATGCTCGTGCCAATGAGTCATGAGCTCTCAGGCAGAGTGGTTGAGGAATGCTATTATGGAAATTTAACAACTATATTACACAATGATCAGGTGAAGCTAAGGTAAAGTTGTTCGTGTCCTGAACAGTGAATATTTCTTCTTAATGGTTATCATGTTTGGCATGCAACATTGCTCAGCCGTTCTGACAGAGCTCACGTCTCGTTGCCACGATTGTTATCTTGTTTTTCTACCAACTAGGATCGGGCAGATAGGTTGTTTTCTTTGTCCATCATATTTTGGTAAGCATAATTTGAGATCACCTTTGATTTCGTATTTTATTTGTAAGTCAGGTATTACATGCATAGTAAAATTCCTTCATTGCTAAATACTTTTTTTCTCTCGTAATAAAAATGTTAAAGTCAACTGTAATTCTCTCTCTCTCTCTCTCTGAAATAAACACCATCTTATCTTATCCTATCTCTATACTAATGAAATCGAACACAGAGTGAGGACCAATTCCACAGTTGTTCGTTGTGATTTGTTAGCACCCAAACGAAAGAAACTAAACTGTGTCAATGACTTGTGTCTGATTTATTGGAAGCATCTGATGAGTAAAGTATACAGCTATTGTAATAATATAAATGCTCAATTAATAGTTTTGGTGAATAGGAATAATCAGCTTTTGAGAAATAACGAAGCCTTACAAGTGTGTTTGGGGAGGACTCTGACAAAATGACTGTGGAATCAGTCCTGGCTCCCTGACATTCTACGTTAATAAACAAATTAGTAGTATCGAAATAAGCGATCGTTTTGCCAGTGATAATCAACTCGCATTGATTGTTAACTGGGTTATGTTTGTTTTGAACCCACAGGTGAACGGGGAAGAGGCATCACTCCTAACGACCAAACGTGTGTTTAACCTACTAATAGATTACCCCAAGTTTTGCTAATAGATACATTAATGTGTGCATAGTAGTAGGTGATCTACCAAATTTGCACACCGTTCACATAATGATGGATTTATGTGGAGAAGAGAAGGGCGAAGTCTCAGAACGTAGCCTAGGTGGGCAAGGTGAACTTCTTTGGAACCCCATAGAGAACATGTGGCCTAATATGGTCAACTGCTGGGAGCCAGAGATGGTGGAGCGGAGACCGGAGGCACTAATGGCTCATACCCAGGCTCAGTGGGAGATGTTCCGCAACAAACCTAACAAATTCGACGCATTGTGGCCTCTGTGCCCGATAGACTGTGTGCCGTCATAGAGAAGGAAGGTGGCTGGACTGGATATTAATTGTCAATGTAAATAAAAAAATATTTTGTTTAAATAAATGTTGTTGGGTTGTCAAGGATTGTATAACTCCTACTTTGGCTATTTACATTTATAGTGTTCCTGTCTATTGAAATTATGAACCTGTAAAGATGACGAAAGTAGAGAATAACCAGAGTTTTATCTTTCCCCCGGCCAACGAGGGTTCAACCGCCGATTTTACAGCTGGTTAGCATATTTCTCGAATTTGGCTGGAGAGCAAGAAGTGCTGGGACAAAATTAAGGAAAATTGCTCCTAACATATAGGAATAAAAGTAACCATAGGAAATTTTTTAAATAGTCTCATTGTCTTTCCCAGCTCATTTTACCTACTTGACTGCATTTCAACCCAACCATACTTAATCTAACCTAACTGAACAGATTGCATTGACCAGGTCAGAATTGAAAAATATGCCTCCGAATAGGGGACCCTCTGAGTGTGCAGCGTGTTTTAAGATGTGATCTCGGGCACGGACGCGAATATTTTATATTCATTTATAATGCAAGTAAATCTTGGTTTAATCACGTGTTCTGTCTGACTTTTACTAGGAGCTAATTTTCTTTAGGATTATTACACATACAGCATGATATCGGTAATGTCAATTTAGACACATTCTTCTTTAATTTGTGTAGCTAACGTTATCCATTCATTACTTGATGATTCGAGAGAAAGATACACAGAATATGCAAGAGGGATAGTTTCGGAGTAATTTCATAATTCGTAGGATTTATGGTAACGGGTGATACAATAAACAAAGTAATAAAAATCTTTAGGATTTTATCATTATAAGGAGTCGTTACTCTGAAAAGCTCATCAAATACTGACTGGCAAACTACATTCCTAAAGTAATGACCCTACGTATCCGTCTGCTCAACCGGTGCCTTCCAGTGAACTTCACCTTGCCCACCTACTTTCCGAAACTTCGCCCTTCTCTTCCCCACAGCCACACACCGTTATCTCTGGAATAAATCAATCATTATGTGAACGATGTGCAAATTTAGTAAAACACCTACTGTTATGCACACACTATTTTTCACTACAAAAGGTTTATTAGCAAAAATCGGGGTAATCTATTAGGAGGTTAAACACACGTTTGGTCGCTAGGAGTGATCCCTCTTCCCCATTCAGGTGTGGCTTCTAAACAAACATAACCCAGTTAATATAACAATCAATGCCAGTTGATTATCATTGGCAAATTGATTGATTGATTGATTGATTTTTGGCGCTGCAACATCGAGATCATATAGCGCTAGAAGAAGGTGATAGAAGAGGTGTGACAGCAAGCAGGAAGGAAATAGAAAGAAAAGAGACAGTTGAATAACTGAAAGAGATTGGCTGGGGCCGAAGGGGCGCCAAAACCCTTAAAGTATTGCCCTCTATCACTACCGGCAATACCCCCCTACGGGGTCTAAAGGAGAAAGGGAGAAGAGGTGGAGATGAGGGAAAGGTGAAGAAAGAACAGGATAAGAAAAGTGAAAAAGTTAGGAGGTGGTGAAGAAGAATCTATCATTGGCAAAAGATCACATATTTCGACACTTATTTGTTTAACGTAGAATGTCAAGGAGTCAGGGCCGGTCCCACATAGTCATTTTGTTTGTCAGATTCCTCCCCAAACACACTCGTAAGCCTTCGTTATTTCCCAAAAGCTGAGTATACCTATTCACCAAAACTATCAAGCACTAGTATTATTACAATATCTGTAAACTTTACTCATCAGATTAATCAATAAATCAGTCAAAAGTCATTTACACAGTTTAGATTCTTTCGTTTGGGCGCTAACAAACTACAACGAACAACTGTGGAATTGGTCCTAAATCTCCATACGATTTCATATCTAAATAGACTGGATAAGATAAGATAGTGTTCATTTGAGAGAGAGAGAGAGAGAGAGAGAGAGAGAGAGAGAGAGAGAGAGAGAGAGAGATTACAGTACACTTTAACGTGAGAGAGAGAGGGAGAGAGTGAGAAGGAGTATTTAGTAATGAAGGAATTTTACTTTGCATGTAATACACTGTAACGTGACTTACAAATAAAATACAAAATCAGAGGTGAACATCAAATAATGCCTACCAAAATATGATGGCCAAAGCAAACAACCTATCTGCTCGATCTGCTCGAGTTGGTAGAAAAACAAGAAAACAATGCAATGTTGCATGCTAAACATGAAATCCATTAAGAAGAAATATTCACTGTTCAGGCTACGAACAACTTTACCTTAGCTTCACCTGATCATTGTGTAATATAGTTGTTAAATTTCCATAATAGCATTCCTCAACCACTCTGCCTGAGAGCTCATGACTCATTGGCACGAGCATAGATGTTTCCCGAAACTTCAACCCTGCAGTCCACATTCCTTCCACAACTACACAGCGCCATCTATGGAATGAACTTTGAGGCAGGGTCATGTTCACTACAGAGGGAGAGTGTTGACGATCCGTATAATTTTCGAGCACACACACACACTGCTGCCACATCTACGATCTCTCGATACTGGGTGGCCCAGTCGGAACTGTAACAGACTGTACGTCGTGCACAGCTGAAGCACCCTTGGCAGTCTTGGCAGCTGGAGGTAAACAGTCCACACCATCGGAATCCTGCGAGGAGTCGGACGAGGCATCAACAGGTCGCTTGGTAGAGGTTGAGGAGGTGGACGGCTGCAACCTGTGCTGCGGAGTGACCGAGGAGAGGGGGGGAGGGTTGCGAGAAGGCAGCTCAGGCCAGTGATCCTCAATTGGAGACTCGTCTTCCTCCGACATTGCCAAGTCGGCCTCCAAGCAGGAATCCGCACTCTCCATCAGGCCAGGCAAGGCCTAGATGGAAAGGAAACAACAACACAAACAACTAAACACTCAATCAGCCAGGGACACACACACACACACACCCACACACACACAGACAATCACAACAAAACTATACACAGAACCACAACAGACAAACAACACCAGCAACACCACAGAAACAGCAACACACAAACAAGAACTCACAAACAACACAAAAAACACAAACAAGAGCTCCAAAACAACACAAAACAACAACACAAACGAGAATGGAGGCAGAGCGCCACGAGTACGTCCACACTCCACCTGTTCTGGAGCGAGACTCCTGTAACAGACTGTACATCCACCTACAAAAGCGCTGTCGCCTCATCTGCAGAGTCATGAACCCCACAAGCTTTACAATTGGAAAATGTTGTGTATGGTGTTTCGATTCACGAGTCATTAAACCCCAAACTTCAAGGATCGTTTGGTGAGGCGACAGCGCTTTTGTAGGTGGGTGTACACTCGCGGTCAGAAGTTGTGTCCCGATCCCCTGGTACGATGATTCGCAATCAGGCGAAATTGGAAGGTTCGAACAACGGAATGTTGTGTGGAGAAAGGTGCAAAGTGCACCGTTTTCGAACCATCGAACTCGTCTGGTTGCGATTCATCATCTCAGGGAATCGGGACACAACTTCTGACCGCGACTGTACATATATTACACACTGACACACACACATGTACAGCCACTCATAAAAATTAAGACCCCCACAGGCCAGTCATCTTCTTATACTTGTGATATCGGTTCTGGCAACAGTGTACGTGACGTCAGTGATGGCGCTTGAGAGATGAAGTTGATTTGCTCGACACATTTGTAACTAATGGTAGATAAGACGAAGCACGAGTTGGGATAATGTTTCGAGCAAACCAACCTTCCTCCAAACACAACCCACACCACACCACCTCTGACGTTCACACTCCCGTGAGGCCCACCCAACGTTGTCAATGTTGGCCGAGATAACCCCGAAACACTAGTTGTGAGCTCTGCTCGCTCGAACCATTCACTGGTGGGAGGGAGAAGTAAGGAGGGATTTGAGGAGGGTAGGGGGGTTGTCTATACAAGAGAGGTGAGAAATTATTCTTGGAGAGGTGAAAAATGAGTGGAAGCTTTAATAAAAGTACGAAAATACACCCTGTTATCAATTATTTATATACCGATAATCGTGTCAATTATTAACATCATTAAAGGTAAGATTAACTTTTTTAATATTATGATGTAACACAAAAACAACCGAGGTAATATTATTGTAAACTTTTTTCATATAATATTCAATGGTTATTATCATGCACTAAACGCTGAAAAATACTTACACGATAACTGAATAAGAATCATGAACCAGAATGCTCTTTATTAAATGAAGCAAATGTGAATACCTTTATATATTACATGTGTCAAGTGTTGATACCACTAACACACACTTCCATTTCACCCGTATCTACCTAACAGTTTATAATCGTGTCAAATATCAAGGCTCTCATTATCCCTCACGTGATAGCAACCTTGTAATATTCTGAATACTTTTAATAATAGCTCGTTGTATTGAATATAGTGAACACGTGCTGTTTGATAATCTATATACATAAAGCCAAGATTCTGTCTGCGTGTGTGTGTGTGTGTCCGCGATGCACGCCTAAACCGTCCAACTTTGTGTCCTCAAAATTTGCATGTAGGTGAGTCTTGATCCTCTTCAGGTTTAGGGGGGGTCATACAACGAAACCACATTTAACGAAACGTGCTAGCGAAATAATAATAAAATACAGGGGAAACAATCTACGGAATCACCATACCACTGTTCAGCCTTCCGCAAAAACACGGTCAATTTTAAACTTTCATTTAGGTAAATTTTTTCTTACAGATTTGTAGAGCTTGATTTTACACACCAGAATCTGTAAACTAAAGTTTCCTAGGTCCACTGGCTTGCGTACTGCAGCGCCATGAGTAATAAAGTTGTTACCCCTAAAACCCCCCTAAAAATGAGAGCGTAAATATGACGAGTTAACCATTCCCCTCTCACGCCACTCAAACTATTTTAGGCTACAGCACGGATATTATTCGATTTGTTTATGCGTTTTCTCACTAAGTATATTGTCGTTCACGATTTATTTTACTTTTGTCAAATTGATTTTCATTATTCCTATATTTATTTTAATCAACAGCTCATGAACATATTTTAGCACGGATATTATTCGATTTGTTTATGCGTTATCTCAGTAAGTATATTGTCGTTCACGATTTATTTTACCTATTATTAAACCTATTATTAAATTTTATGCATTTTTATGATTGATTCCATTGTCATATCGATTCTCAGTATTGTCATATAGAATTTCACTTTGGTCAAATTGATTTTCATTATTGCCATATTTATTTTCACGATTTATTTTACTTTTGTCACATTTATTTTCATTATTGCCATATTTATTTTCACATACAACGAAGCCACAAATAACGAAACGTGGAAGCTATCCTAGCTCCAAAGAATGAAGCTGTCAACAACATCAACCAAAAACTTCTGGATGCTCAGCCTGGCAGGTCAATGAAGTACAAATCAGTTGATACAGTGCCCGACGATGATCAAGTGGTCAACTACCCAGCAGAATTCCTGAACAGTCTAGATCCACCAGGGATGCCACCTCACAATTTGGAACTGAAGTTGGGATGTCCGATAATGCTTCTTAGAAACCTGAACCCACCAAAACTTTGCAATGGCACAAGATTAAGAGTTAAAACAATGATGCCACGTCTGGTGGAGGCCACAATCCTGACTGGCAAAGGTAAAGGCGAAGATGTCTTCATTCCAAAAATCCCTCTGAGGCCCTCAGATTGTCCAATTCAGTTCCAACGTCTCCAATTCCCTATTCGTCTAAGCTATGCCATGACAATCAACAAAAGCCAAGGACAGTCCCTGAAAGTAGTTGGCCTCAACCTTAAGGACCAGGTCTTCTCCCACGGTCAACTCTATGTGGGCTGCAGTCGAGTCGCCGATGAGAAGAATCTCTACGTGATGTCGTCAACCGGAGTCGTGACAAATGTCGTTTACCAGGAGGCACTTCAGTAAAATGCTTAGTGACGCTATTAATAGAAAAAGAAGGAAATATTATTAATTATGCTAATATTAGAATGATGGAGTTATTGAATGAGGGAGAAAGATTGATATAATAAACATTTAAAAACGACTAATACCTCCAATTATTCACCCACCCACCTCTATTACTATTCATCCATCCATCCATTTATTTTATCTAACCACTAAACCATCCCTCCCTCTCCCCCTTCCTTCCCTCCTTCCCTTCCTTCTATCCACCCACCGCCCGATCTGCTCCAAACCGCCCGAAGGGCGGTTGAAGGGCGGCCGCAGGCCGCCAGCCCTCCGCAGGAGCTAGCGGCTCCTAGCCGCCCGAAGGGCGGCGGAGCAGCTAGTTTACTATAAATCCCTCAGTATTTCATGTTTCTAGGTAGCAAATTTTTTTTATTTTGGCAGATAATACATGTGAGCAGAGGCCAGGGAGATTGCGTCTGGCACCCACAGGCTTGTCAACTGTATTTTTTTTTTTTTTTTTTTTTTTGCATTAATTAGAGATTGACGTTGACTCTAGTCTCGTTAGCCCAAATTAGTTTTAATACTCCAAGAGGATTATGAGTTGGTTGAAAACCACTAAACTGGTAAGGGTACTGAAGAATGAGTGTGGAAATATTCCCTCTCCAACATGTTGGCAGTCCTGATGACTTGAAGATGTGTAAGGTGGTGCAGTCAGTCAGTTCACAAGACAAGGTGTATATGGAAATTCACACTAATATCAACCTTGTAGCAGAAGACAGTAAGACCAAAACGGCATCAAATACAATGGTGTGAGTAGTGGTAGAGTGTATATGGAAATTTACACTAATATCAACCTTGTAGCAGAAGACAGTAAAGACCAAAACGGCATCAAATACAACGGTGTGAGTATTGGTAGAGTGTATATGGAATGTCACACTAATATCAACCTTGTAGCAGCAGACAGTAAAGACCAATACGGCATCAAATACAACGGTGTGAGTATTGGGAAGGTGTTGTATGATGGGAAACACAGGATTTCAGACCTTAACACGCCTTCAATAAAGTTTAATTTTAAGAAATGTTGAAAATAGTTGCCAGCTTCTTTATTAACATGTCCGATGAAACCTCAACTGTGCATCCCATGTATTACTTGATGGAACTATTACAATGTTTAAATAATTATGAATATACTTCTCTCGCAACTCATGACAGATAAAACCAATAGAACCTCTGTCACCAACATTATTATGTTATGTGTGTGTGTACTTGCTTATATAATTATATAAGTATATTACATGCACACAGAAAAGAAAGATACACACGGAGAAGAGAGATACAGACCAAATAATAATTTTTGCTACCAAGAGACAAATGACAAAAAAAGGGTTTCATAGTCATATTCCAATATTTCAATACAACAGGCTATTATTAAAAGTATTCAGAATATTACAAGGTTGCTATCACGTGAGGGATAATGAGAGCCTTTTTTTTTTTTTTTAATTAATTGCGCCGTAGCGTCAATCAACAGGCAGGCAACAATACATACGGGTAGGCGGGACCAATGAGAATACAATGACTACAACCACACACACACACACACACCACACACACACATCACGAAAACATAACAGAATGGAGAACAAGCATACAGACAAATATTTACATTATGACCTATTTAAATCCACCAAAACGAGGGTGGCATACCAGAAGTTCCTCCAGAACCTGGTGGTTCAACAGGTGTCGACAAACCACATCAAGTGGCAGGCCCTGGGGCAGCAAGTGTCGGACAGTGGGGCAGGCCAGGCAATAGTGCTCTACAGTGTTAGCACGAGGCGCTCGACACAAGCGACACTCAGTGAAGGGAGGCTCACCCTGCATCCCAGCAACCTGCCACGGTGGCCGGTAGCCAAGCCTCAAACGAGCAGAGACTACATTGTGCCTCCGAACCATGAGGCCTCGACGACGGTAGGAATATTTGTGACGGCAGACAGACTCATAATGTGTAATGGAGATGCTGAAGGGCCTCTCTGCATCCCTGCGTCGGTGTACAGGGAGGAGAGCGGCGGAGCGGACTTTAGAGAGGTAACATGTCAGGGAGAGAGGACGTCCAACACCACGAGGAGGCAGATGGCAGGCTTCCTTTGCGAGTCTGTCAACTGTACCATTGTGACGTAAACCTACATGGGATGGCACCCATAAAAATTTGACAGTCAAGTTACGATGACGCAATAAGGCCAAAAGCGATAAAATCTGCTGAATAACAGTAGAGTGTGTGGGCTGAACACTAGAGAGGGAATGAAGGGCAGGTTTGGAGTCACAAAAAATGGCAGCATTCACTCCACGTTGACAAACAAGACTAACAGCATCCAGAATCGCATACAGTTCACACAATGTTGAGCTAGAGTGGTTACAGAGACGACGGCCAACCCAGCCCCCTGGAGGTGACTCCATGTCAGGTGAGAAAACGGCACAACCTGCTGC
The DNA here is from genome assembly GCA_033782935.1 of Petrolisthes cinctipes. Lineage (NCBI taxonomy): Eukaryota > Metazoa > Arthropoda > Malacostraca > Decapoda > Porcellanidae > Petrolisthes > Petrolisthes cinctipes. The sequence goes on along the minus strand of JAWQEG010002254.1, from coordinate 299,658 downwards.
ACCATCCACTTGCAATGAGCCATCAGTGTAGAGGCAGTATGGATCTGTGATGGAGGACGTCACTGTTTCTATGTGTTCCAGAGCCAACTGCCGCTGTAGAGAAGGCAGTTCCGACTTGGAAGTAGGTGTGAAGCTCACATCAGGTGTTGGTAGCATCCACGGAGGGGGTCCTGGGGGGACGTCTGCAACCATTATATCTATATTAAGACTACGGAGCATAGAGGAAACAGACCTTATAAGAGTACGTCCAGCAGGCAGTATGGGAGGGACCGGGTAGTTTGGTCTAAGAGAAGTCCTGACTAACTGAGAATAATGGGGTGAAAGATGTGGGAAATGGAGGCACTTGACAGTGAAGCAAGTAACATTAGAATAAATTCTCTCCACAAACGGGGGAATACGCAACTCACGCTGCATGTTCACTATCCTGGTCGACATTGGACAACTGAGAATTATTCTCATTGCTTTATTCCGAAATTTTTCTAAAGATTCAAGAGTAGCCCTGGGAAGTTGAATCAAAGTATGGGAAAGGTAATCAACAACTGAACGGATAAAAGCAATATAGATAGTCCTGGCTACTGGGATGGAGATGCCCGAGGAGATGTTAGTGAGCCATTGAAGTGGCGTAAGTCGGCGCTGGAGGCGACCCAATAAGTCCTGGACAATGGGATGGTCTTGAGGTCTGGCAGGGACAATTGGCCAAATATTGACTGGTGCGCCCAGGTAGCGATACTGGGAACACATGGGAATGACAGTCCCTCCAATGGTGAACACTGGCCGAGCTTGAGGAAGGTGGCAGTTGAATATTCTGCTCTTATCTGGGGAGACAATAATGCCACAGTGAGAGGAGGACACAGAGAAGGTGTCAAGAAACCGCTGGAGATCCCTTGGTAAGGTAGAATGAACACAGATATCATCAGCATAGCACATAATTGTAGTTCCAGGTATATCAGGGAGAGAAGTGAGCAGCCGATGCATCAGAATATTAAATAACAATGGGCTGAGAACACCCCCTTGAGGCGTACCAAGATGAAAACTGCGCAAAGGACTGAGCGCACCACTGAAAAACACACGGGAGGTCCTGTTACTCAGGTAGTCCCAAATCCACCGTAATAGATTACCCTTTATCCCAAAGTCAACCAGTTGATCCAAAATGACGTCTCTATTAGCAACATCGAAGGCACTTCGAAGGTCAATGAAGGCCACCACACTGTCCCTGTTAAGGCGAGTGTACAGGTCGACTAGGCAGTGGTGTGTGCTCCGCTGGGGAAGGAAACCAAACAGCCATGGAGAAAGGCGATCTTGCAGTCTGTACATGAGACGATTGAGTAAGATTCTCTCCATAACTTTACAGAAACAGGAAGTCAGGGAAATAGGCCTGAACTTCACAGTGCCGGGCTTAGGGATGGGTATTATTGTGCTGCTGGTCCAGGCTCGTGGTACACAACCATCACGAAGACAAAGATTGTACAGTAGAAGTAGAGGGTTCCCAGGAACTTGTTGAAGTAGGCGCAGCACAGCATAAGTAATACCATCATCACCAGGGGAAGAAGCTCTACCCCGAGAGAGAGCACGTTGCAACTCCTCAGTTATCTCCTCTGCATCATCGTCATCATCTTGCAACAGAGCAGACATTAGACGTAGCCGATGGACAGCAGCACGGGAAGTGAGTGCATCTTGTATGTGGATGGGTAGACTGGCTGGGGTAGATTGTTCTGACCAGGCATCGACAAGTTGTTGGGCATAGTCGGCGGGAGTGTGATGACGAGCAGTCGCCGGTGTCTTTTTAACAACCCGACGGATGAGGTGCCACATAGAAGCCACACTTGTTTGCTGGTTGATGCTGTTCGTGAACCGCTGCCAAGACTCAGTGTGAGCACACTCCTGCAGGGCAACTAAAGCGTCCCTAGATATCTGGTAACGATGGAGCAGGTCAGGGGTTGGGTTGGCTTGAAACAATAGGCCATCACGTTCAGCCTCCTCCTTTGCCTCCTGTATACGTATGGCGATGCTGGAGGTGTGGCCAGGAGACGTATAGCCTATAAAAGTCATGAGTAGCAGATACAAGATCAGAGTACAACTGTTCAGCTGATGATATGTCTAATGTAGGGAATACATGGGTCATGAATAAGATGTAAGTCGGGCAATATTTAGGGGGCACAGCAATACGCAAACGAGTGGCTGAAGCACTTGACCCAGCAGTTAGAGAATAATGAAACCGAAGAGCGATGTGATCAGAGAATAATTCTGGCACGGAGGAGCACAGGACCCGAGATGCTATCAGGCCAGACGAGAGGATGTAATCCAGAGTACCACCCTGGCAATGAGTGGCACCACCAGTGTCCCAGCGTGTCAGATGATGCTTGCGGATGTATGAAAGGAGACGAACACCATTACGATTAATAGAGCCAGAACCATCACCCAAATCAGAATGCCGAGCATTAAAATCTCCCATATAAACCATACCACGCACTGTTGGAGAAGGAAGAGCCTCAAGAGTGAGTCTAGCTATGGCAGAATAGACGTTACATAGTTGGAGTACTCCATTCCCAGGTAGAACCTCAAATAGCTGAAAGGTCATGTCAGGGTCAGTGGAGGTACAGAGAAGGCGATGTGGCAAGGAGCTATGTATGTAAGTCAGGAGACCATTCCTTACCAGATGAACATATGGCACATAACCTGAGAGGGGAGGAGCTTGCCCAGCAGCGAGTGGCCGTCCTGGAAATGCTTCATGGAGAAAATTAACACTGGGATGATGACGAAAGACATAGGCCTTGAGTTGAGTGAGCTTAGCATAACTGGTGATACCACATACATTCCAGGAGATGACATCCAGCCGGCAATCACTAACGAACTCTGTATTTGGAGGTAGAAGTCCGGTGAGTGGGGGCAGATGAGCGACCTGGAGAAGAAGATGGACCAGGAGAAGGGACTGACTCGAAAAGCTTTTCAAGGCGAGATGCAATAGTATCCATCTTTTCGGAAAGGGTAGTGACAGTTGAGATGATGGCCTGCTGAGCGTCAACTAAGGTGGAGAATTTGGAGTCATTGGCAGCCTGAGCGGCAACTAGCCCATTAATCCTGGCTTCAAGGGCAGAAAAGCGGTTCTCGAGAGCCGTACATCGTGCCATGAGGGTAGCAACAGACTTGCGGAGGGCCAGGTCTGGAGGTGAGGCAGGGCTGGTAGGAAGAGCAGACTGGGGAGGTGGTGGTGGTGGTGGAGGTGGCGGAGCAATAGTAGAGACACGAGCCTGGACCTGACGTCGAGTACATCCATGCCACACGTTAACCCCTGGCTGAAGGCATCGTGGACACATCCATCGAGACGTATCTTCAGGAGGTGAAGGCTCAGAGGTGGAGGCAGCAGGACGTGATGGTTCACCCCTGATAGGACACGTCTTGGAATCATGGTCGGCCGCACACCATGCACACTTCGGCCTGGCAAAACAGTACCGGGAGATATGCCCCACACCCCAGCACCTGTAGCACCAAGGCTGGTCATTATGAAGTTTCCTCACCTCACACGGTGGAAGACAAGGGAGGAAATCAAAGGAAATCTCATTTGGAGGTGGATCGGGTTGACTCCAGACAACAACAATACGGCTAATGGGGGAACCATCTTGGAAAAAACGACGGGTAAAGTACACACCAGGGTATCCTTTGGCAAGTTTCGGGTCAACATCAATAGGAAAACGGGTGAGGATGTAGCTGGGGAACTTACGAGGCCTCTCAGGTGAGTCTTCAAGAATGAAAGGCAGAGATAAAAATTCTCCAGCCTTCACTCTATTAATGATGTCCTGACGCTTCCTAGAGATGTAGACAAACCGGGAGGTGACAGCAGCCATCTTGACTTCAGCCAGTTCACTCTGCAACTGGAAGGCCCTGTTGACATCAGACAACAAATGCAGCTTTGTGTCCGTAGATGGTTTCCAGAGGAGAGTTTGACATAGTCATCTCTCGGGGCAAAAGCAGGAAGGTTGGACGAGGGCAAGGAGTTGGTATACAAAGAAGAAACACCAGGGTGAGGCAGAGAAGGTACGTCGTGCACAGCTGAAGCACCCTTGGCAGTCTTGGCAGCTGGAGGCAAACAGTCCACACCATCGGAATCCTGCGAGGAGTCGGACGAGGCATCAACAGGTCGCTTGGTAGAGGTTGAGGAGGTGGACGGCTGCAACCTGAGCTGCGGAGTGACCGAGGAGAGGGGGGGAGGGTTGCGAGAAGGCAGCTCAGGCCAGTGATCCTCAATTGGAGACTCGTCTTCCTCCGACATTGCCAAGTCGGCCTCCAAGCAGGAATCCGCACTCTCCATCAGGCCAGGCAAGGCCTAGATGGAAAGCAAACAACTAAACACTCAATCAGCCAGGGACACACACACACACACCCAGACAATCACAACAAAACTATACACAGAACCACAACAGACAAACAACACCAGCAACACCACAGAAACAACAACACACAAACAAGAACTCACAAACAACACAAAAAACACAAACAAGAGCTCCAAAACAACACAAACAACAACACAAACGAGAATGGAGGCAGAGCGCCACGAGTACGTCCACACTCCACCTGCTCTGGAGCGAGACTCCCTGAGGTGGCCTCGAGTCATCTGTGCACAACTGTACATAGAGTACAGCCGCATTACAAAAGCGTTCCTACAGCCACGTGGACAATGTAACATCTTCGTCATGACAGACACCGTTGGCTCTTACACAGCATCTGACTGTGTGTAAAAGCACTTCGTCCATGTGTACCCATTTCACACGAATGAAACACACCACTCCTGAATTCCAACAAAGCATTGCTATCCCGTCATACACTGGCGTTATCGTACACAACTCTACCATATATATATCCTCGTTGTTATGTATCACTATATGATAAAAAGTGATAACAATAACATTAAAACATAATGCCTGCTAGCATTATATACCTATACATAGTGATAACAATAACATTAAAACATAATGCCTGCTAGCATTATATACCTATACATATTTTTAGGACTAAAGCTTGTGACCGTGTTGTATTTTCGAACAAAGTTTAGACCAGAGAGAGAGAGAGAGAGAGAGTAGGGTGGGGGAGAGAAAGAAGGGGATGGGTGGAGCCTGTGGACTGACGTGGTATATACGTCACACTATGATCGTTCGTTTCCCAGTGTTAAATTTCATAAAAATGACGCATTTCTCGGGGACAAGTGCCTTAATTATTCACTTTTGGTAATCCATTATAGTGCCAAAAATTAGTGGAAGGTGTGAAATAACCCGTGGCAAAACATCATACTGATCCAACCTTTAGTTACAGAGTTATTCCCGAAAAACAGTGCGACACGGGCTCTGAAAGCGTTAGTAGGTGAGTAGTTGAAAAGTAATAACAAACAAATATAATTAGAATATCTGTTACATTATATCCTTTAAATAAAAGCACTGTCTTTTGTTCACCATCGTAATGGGATAGACTACTGAATATATATTATCCTTTGGATATTAGACAGCTATCCCTGTATTCCTTTTATCCCTCGTGCTTGCCCCGTAGGGGAGTATTGCCTGTATTGATGTGGGCAATACTTTAAGGGTTTTGGCGCCCATTCGGGCCCCCCCACTAGCTTATATTTCTTCAACTGTCCCTCCTTTCTTCCTATTTCATTCTTGCTTGCTGTCACACCTCTCTATCACCTTTTCCTGGTGCTAAATGACCTCGCTGTTACGCCACCTAATATCAATCAAATCCCTCGTGCTTGTAGTCCACCCTATTTATCACCTTCTCCCAAGCCCAGCTGTTTTGTTTTCTTTTTCGGCAGAAGACGGTTTAATTTTCTAACTTTTTTAATAATCATATTTGTCAACAAATTCATTAAGCTATTTACCAGGATTTTTTCTTCTATGTATGCATTTCCTTAAAAATAATCGTTGTTAAACTTAAATAGGCGCCGCTATATGGCGTTTTCAATAAACTTGGTCTAATTTTATGCATAGGCTATATATATTACAGTATCTCTCAAGTAACTGGCAACTTTACACATCCTCCCTACTGTCTTATCCCTCTCTCGCTTGCCCTTCCCTCCTTTCTTACCGTTTATCTTTTCTTTCTCATATTTTTAACCTTCTCATTCGTTCTTAAAAAGTTTTAATGACATAGGCCTTTCTCCCTTATCACTTATAGTCCAATTATTTGATTCGAAAAACTACGACTGAGATTATGTTGTAGATCGCATTATGGTTCTCAATATGTAGAGGTTGGTTGATTGATTGATATTAGGCGCCGCAACAGCGAGGTCATATAGCGCCAGAAAACGGTGATAGAGAGGCGAGACAGCAAGAAGGAAGGAAATAGAAAGAAAAGAGTGGTAGTTGAAAAACTAAAAGCTAGTGGCTGGGGCCGAAGGGGCGCCAAAACCCTTAAAGTATTTCCCACATCACTAATGCAGGCAATACCCTCCTACGGGTTCAATATGTAGAGAATTTAGAAAACAACTAGAGATTTATGGGGAAAGATATATGAATTATTTAGAATTAAAGTGTTGACAGATACGCATTATTATCCCAGCCACAGCATTTCGCCTTCATAAAACTGAAGGACTATAGGTTTCACGCATTGCCATTCGCAAGTTTGTTGCTAGTCAGAATGTTAAATTGTTAAACCCATTTGCAGGAAAGAGAAATATATTATATTTTTCTTTTTAAGTTACTGATAGGTATTTTTTATTAAAATCTGTTTCGATATACATTACCTTACTTTTATCTAGTCTAGTGAGAAACCCACATTTATTTGTAATTTATTGAAAAAAGATATACGACTTTTCGGTTACATCACGTAGTCCTCTTCAGGTATGAGTGAGGACAGGTAGAGTAAACGAATATATATGTATACCGCTCATAGAGGGGGAGAGGGGTAGGGGGGAGAGGCGGAAGGGTCACGTGATAGGCGGGAGGCGGGAGGAGGGGGAAAGAGAAGTTGGGAGGGGGAAAGAGAGTAGGGGTGGGTGAATTCACGCAGGAGGAAGGAAACGGAGGTAGAATGGGGGGGGGGAGGCGGAGAGGACGAGCTGATAATGGGAAAGGTAAGAACATCGGGGCAAATAAAAAAAATACATGGAATGGTAACGGAGGAAGTGGAACAAAACAGAATAGTCACATACAAATAAAAATAGAACTATAAGTTACACAGTACTGTATGTTATATGGATGTGCCTTTGACCTGAAGAAGTAATAGCGAAACGTCGTCAATAAAGGCTCCTTGTCATAGAGTGTTGTTCTTTCCATTTTGTCAAGCAAATGCTTATTTTAACTCAACGTTCTTCATCTCACTAGGCTCTATCAAAATAAATTTTAACAGTTCGTACTGAAAATAAATAAGAAAACAGATGACAAAAGTAACAACAACCGATAACACTACTTCACTATCTGTATATGTAAATCGTTAGAAATTTGTCTATAATTACATAAAAAGCATATAACCTATCCCTATTACTAAGGTAGAAATGAATATTTCAAGGCTTAAAACGAATCACAGCACAAGCCGTGAGCCCGTGAAGCAATGCCAGGCAGATCCCCTCCCATCACCATCAGTTGGCTGATGTATGACAACCACAACTGAGAATAAAATACGAGTTATTCCAGTTTGCGTTATAATTCAGTTCCTCATTAACAATGTATGCTACTGTTCTTCATATACTGTATATATGGCAAATAAACATAATATATTTAGTTCACCACAATGCTCTCTTGTTTAGATATAATAAGGCTATATTATCACTAAACTTTCCTAGCAACTTATCGACCAATCATCTCCGTCGTTATATGTTCAACTCTCTACACCTCCGTCACCTCCTTGAGGGGTAGAGTATAGAGGACCTCAGGGTGATAAAGAAACTCCCTTCCGCAACTGTACCTTCTTGTGAATGTTGTTAATGCCTCGTTTTCTACTATTGTTATGGGTGTGTATGATACCATTTTCTATGAATCCTTGTACAGTAAACCCTCATAATTCACTGGTTTTGTAAAGTACTGGCCGGGTGTGCAATGTACAGTCGCTCACCACAACCTCTACGCCATCTGAGTCGACCATCATGGGCAGACTTCAACACTCCACCATCACCATCATCATCACCATCACCATCACCATCATCACCAGTCGATATAATATACCAAATATATGTACAGTCTGTTACAGTTCCGACTGGGCCACCCAGTATCGAGAAATCGTAGATGTGGCAGCAGTGTGTGTGTGCTCGAAAATTATATGGATCGTCAACACTCTCCCTCTGTAGTGAACATGACTCTGCCTCAAAGTTCATTCCATAGATGGCGCTTTGTAGTTGTGGAAGGAATGTGGACTGCAGGGTTGCAGTTTCGGGAAACAGCTATGCTCGTGCCAATGAGTCATGAGCTCTCAGGCAGAGTGGCTGAGGAATGCTGACATGGAAATTTAGAACCTATATTACACAATGAGTAGGTGAAGCTAAGGTAAAGTTGTTCGTAGCCTGGACAGTGAATATTTCTTCTTAATGGTTATCATGTTTGGCATGCAACATTGCTCAGCCGTTCTGACAGAGTTCACGTCTCGTTGCCACGATTGTTATCTTGTTTTTCTACCAACTAGGATCGGGCAGATAGGTTGTTTTCTTTGTCCATCATATTTTGGTAAGCATAATTTGAGATCACTTTTGATTTCGTATTATATTTGTAAGTCAGGTTACAATGTATTACATGCATAGTAAAATTCCTGCATTGCTAAATACTTTCTCTCTCTCGTAATAAAAATTTTAAAGTCAACTGTAATTCTCTCTCTCTCTCTCTCTCTCTCTCTCTCTCTCTCTCTCTCTCTCTCTCTGAAATAAACACCATCTTATCTTATCCTATCTCTATTCTAATGACATCGAACAGAGAGTGAGGACCAATTCCACAGTTGTTCGTTGTGATTTGTTAGCACCCAAACGAAAGAAACTAAACTGTGTAAATGACTTGTGTCTGATTTATTGGAAGCATCTGATGAGTAAAGTATACAGCTATTGTAATAATACAAATGCTCAATTGATAGTTTTGGTGAATAGGAATAATCAGCTTTTGGGAAATAACGAAGCCTTACAAGTGTGTTTGGGGAGGACTCTGACAAAATGACTGTGGAATCAGTCCTGGCTCCCTGACATTCTACGTTAATAAACAAATTAGTAGTGTCGAAATAAGCGATCGTTTTGCCAGTGATAATCAACTCGCATTGATTGTTAACTGGGTTATGTTTGTTTTGAACCCACAGGTGAACGGGGAAGAGGGATCACTCCTAACGACCAAACGTCTTTTTAACCTACTAATAGATTACCCCAAGTTTTGCTAATAGATACATTAATGTGTGCATAGTAGTAGGTGATCTACCAAATTTGCACACCGTTCACATAATGATGGATTTATTCCAGAGATAACGGTGTGTGGCTGTGGAGAAGAGAAGGGCGAAGTCTCAGAAAGTAGCCTAGGTGGGCAAGGTGAACTTTGTTGGAACCCCATAGAGAACGTGTGGGCTAATATGATCAACTGCTGGGAGCCAGAGATGGTGGAGCGGAGACTGGAGGCACTAATGGCTCATACCCAGGCTCAGTGGGAGATGTTCCGCAACAAACCTAACAAATTCGACGCATTGTAGCCTCTGTGCCCGATAGACTGCGTGCCGTCATAGAGAAGGAAGGTGGCTGGACTGGATATTAATTGTCAATGTAAATAAAAAAATATTTTGTTTAAATAAATGTTGTTGGGTTGTCAAGGATTGTATAACTCCTACTTTGCCTATTTACATTTATAGAGTGTTCCTGTCTATTGAAATTATGAACCTGTAAAGATGACGAAAGTAGAGAATAACCAGAGTTTTATCTTTCCCCCGGCCAACGAGGGTTCAACCGCCGATTTTACAGCTGGTTAGCATATTTCTCGAATTTGGCTGGAGAGCAAGAAGTGCTGGGACGAAATGAAGGAAAATTGCTCCTAACATTTAGGAATAAAAGTAACCATAGGAAATTTTTTAAATAGTCTCATTGTCTTTCCCAGCTCATTTTACCTACTTGACTGCATTTCAACCCAACCATACTTAATCTAACCTAACTGAACGGATTGCATTGACCAGGTCAGACTTGAAAAATATGCCTCCGAATAGGGGACCCTCTGAGTGTGCAGCGTGTTTTAAGATGTGATCTCGGGCACGGACGCGAATATTTCAAATTTCTTTATAATGCAAGTAAATCTTGGTTTAATCACGTGTTCTGTCTGACTTTTACTAGGTGCTAATTTTCTTTAGGATTATTACACATACAGCATGATATCGGTAATGTCAATGTAGACACATTCTTCTTTAATTTGTGTAGCTAACGTTATCCATTCATTACTTGATGACTCGAGAGAAAGATACACAGAATATGCGAGAGGGATAGTTTCGGAGTAATTTCATAATTCGTAGGATTTATGGTAACGGGTGATACAATAAACAAAGTAATAAAAATCTTTAGGATTTTATCATTATAAGGAGTCGTTACTCTGAAACGCTCATCAAATACTGACTGGCAAACTACATTCCTAGTTAAAGTAATGACCCTACGTATCCGTGTGCTCAACCGGTGCCTTCCAGTGAACTTCACCTTGCCCACCTACTTTCCGAAACTTCGCCCTTCTCTTCCCCACAGCCACACACCGTTAGCTCTGGAATAAATCAATCATTATGTGAACGATGTGCAAATTTGGTAAAACACCTACTGTTATGCACACACTATTTTTCACTACAAAAGGTTAATTAGCAAAAATCGGGGTAATCTATTAGGAGGTTAAACACACGTTTGGTCGCTAGGAGTGATCCCTCTTCCCCATTCAGGTGTGGCTTCTAAACAAACATAACCCAGTTAATATAGCAATCAATGCCAGTTGATTATCATTGGCAAATTGATTGGTTGATTGATTGATTTTTGGCGCTGCAACATCGAGATCATATAGCGCCAGAAGAAGGTGATAGAAGAGGTGGGACAGCAAGCAGGAAGGAAATAGAAAGAAAAGAGACAGTTGAATAACTGAAAGAGATTGGCTGGGGCCGAAGGGGCGCCAAAACCCTTAAAGTATTGCCCTCTATCACTACCGGCAATACCCCCCTACGGGGTCTAAAGGAGAAAGAGAGAAGAGGTGGAGATGAGGGAAAAATGAAGAAAGAACAGGATAAGAAAAGTGAAGAAGTTAGAAGGAGGTGAAGAAGAATCTATCATTGGCAAAAAGATCACATATTTCGACACTTATTTGCTTAACGTAGAATGTCAAGGAGTCAGGGCCGGTCCCACATAGTCATTTTGTTTGTCAGATTCCTCCCCAAACACACTTGTAAGCCTTCGTTACTTCCCAAAAGCTGAGTATACCTATTCACCAAAACTATCAAGCACTAGTATTATTACAATATCTGTAAACTTTACTCATCAGATTAATCCAATAAATCAGTCAAAAGCCATTTACACAGTTTAGATTCTTTCGTTTGGGCGCTAACAAACTACAACGAACAACTGTGGAATTGGTCCTAAATCTCCATACGATTTCATATCTAAATAGACTGGATAAGATAAGATAGTGTTCATTTGAGAGAGAGAGAGAGAGAGAGAGAGAGAGAGAGAGAGAGAGAGAGAGAGAGAGAGAGAGAGATTACAGTACACTTTAACGTGAGAGAGAAAGAGAGAGAGTGAGAAGGAGTATTTAGTAATGAAGGAATTTTACTATGCATGTAATACATTGTAACGTGACTTACAAATAAAATACAAAATCAGAGGTGAACATCAAATAATGCTTACCAAAATATAATGGCCAAAGCAAACAACCTATCTGCTCGATCTGCTCGAGTTGGTAGAAAAACAAGAAAACAAGGCAATGTTGCATGCTAAACATAAAATCCATTTAGAAAAAATATTCACTGTTCATGCTACGAACAACTTTACCTTAGCTTCACCTACTCATTGTGTAATGTAGTTAAATTTCCATAATAGCATTCCTCAGCCACTCTGCCTGAGAGCTCATGACTCATTGGCACGAGCATAGATGTTTCCCGAAACTTCAACCCTGCAGTCCACATTCCTTCCACAACTACACAGCGCCATCTATGGAATGAACTTTGAGGCAGAATCATGTTCACTACAGAGGGAGAGTGTTGACGATCCGTATAATTTTCGAGCACACACACACTGCTGCCACATCTACGATTTCTCGATACTGGGTGGCCCAGTCGGAACTGTAACAGACTGTACATACGTATATTACATACTGACACACACACATGTACGTTTATTACACACTGTGACGGTGATGTGAGAATGATAGATAATGTAATTTATAATATGACAATTACAACTTACCTTGCCCGGTTAATTTATGATCTTCGTTGGTTGGCTGCAGCGAAGAAAGTACTCAGGGTTAACTCCCCGTTTTAGGCCCCATCCACCATGCACATAATAATTTTTTTTATGTTAAGGGGGTTCTTCCCGATATATATGTATTTATATAGATAACAAATCTACTGGTGCATTCAAACAACCAATTGCAAATTTCTATATTTATTCAACTCCAGTATGCCAACATGAATAAATTAATTTCACACACACACACACACACACACTCACACGCCACGCTAGCTAACTCGCTCTCGCTACCTCTCGCTCTCGCTCACGTGACGATAGTCTAGCTTACGTTAACACTGTAGTAATTCTATCAATGCTAGGGCAAGTTGGAATATTTTTCTAATGTTTCACACTTTAGAATGTCACAACACACTCGTAATTTTCTTCAAAGATCCAGCTCCCCCTCACCTAATTCAGTTACTGAACCAGCGTCAATGCAACTAGTCAGTATACAACTGTAAAGCCTTGTGAATCGCGTAATATACAACGAATTCGGCGTTTACGTTGATCACTCCCCACTGCACACGTGGAGGATTGATCTAGGTAAGGGAAGCTGACGATACGAGTGTGTTCCTTCCTTCAAGTGTGTCTTGTCCCAACTGACCTATATTTTCAAAATTAACTGGAGGCTGGAAGTTCAAAATTTTTCTGACTCCTCCCCCTATCTGTGTTCGTTTTTCCTAACTGGCTACGATTTACATTGTACCCACTTATTCCTTAGTTATACATGCAATTTCAATTTACCTATGGCGTACTAATAATTCCCGATAATCTCCCTCCACTTCACGATCATTTGCAATACCATAAGTTACCCTGGTAGCATAATTATTAATACAAATTGTAATTAATGTACGAACACCTATATGACTGAATGTGGCAAATTCAGTTGAACCATGACCCTTTTTCCCTTTTTCTACCTGGTCTATTTTTGCTACTACCTGCGGATTAACTAGCTGCACCCACAACTTAACCCACTCCTGTCTCCTTTGTCTCATCTGTATGGAATATTCCAGAACATTCCCAGTATGGAATTTTCCAACTCTCTGTAATTCAAATTATGTCACGAGTATTATGTCTGACTCGTGACATTCGCCCACACAAAGAGACATTGCTCTATGCAATGTTTAATAGATTCGTGAAGTGGTAACGACGCCCTTGCATGTATAACTTTACAATAACAATTCATCCACACTTCACTTATTCTTGTATGTGTCAATTACTATCACCAGTTACGTGTTCATTTTTGCCAATGAGTGGAAAACTCCCAACAGTTACTTTAGCTTTTCAATCTTAGGAAGAAACTCCGAGACAAGAATGAATGTACCTGGTAATTTCTGCTCAGTACAATTTGTACACATTTAAGCAATATATAAGTGTGGTGTAAGTAATGCATTGTGTATTTGTTACATAGTATGTAAGAAAAATGCAATAATATCTCTGGAAGGCAATACATATATTAGTAAATTATCCGAGCCTTGAATCAGAGTAAACCGCTGGAATCCGTGTTTTGGATAAGGTTACACAAAATACTGCAATAATAATTCTGGAAGGCAATATATTGTTAGTAAATTATCCGAGCCTTGGATCAGAGTAAACCGCTGGAATCCGTGTCTTGGATAAGGTTACACAAAAATACTGCAATAATATTCTGGAAAGCAATATATTGTTAGTAATTTATCCGAGCCTTGGATCAGAGTAAACCGCTGGAATCCGTGTCTTGGATAAGTTGCACAAAATACAATACATATAACATCGGATTTTTCCCCAACTCTAGGAAACCCCTTGATCTGAGTCGTATAAGACTCGTGCTCGTTGCGCTCGGAGAGGTAACAATTTACGAGCAATTCGACCCGGAGGATACTTCTGCCAGTCGACCTACGCATGAATATTTACTCGGTTAACTCTCCTTCAAGCAATCGTGACATAAGGTCCGCCCCGACATTAGCACTTCCCTTTTATGTATCGCACTGAATTGCTAATCCTAGCAAAAATATCTTGCTGATCACACATGGGTTCTGCATCGACCCTAGTGACAGCGTTGACACGCCGGAAATCTCCACAAATGCGTACTAATCTCATGACAGGCTACGTTGGCAACAGCAGGCCTGTCAGAGAACACACGTGAATATTTTGCCAGTACCGCATTGACTCTTGCAAGCTGGTCTGGTCTTAAATTCTCCGAAACGGAGAACTCAGCCACTGTCTCACCTTGACGAGCTTCAGCCGTCTGCGGAGTATATCCCTCGTCACCCTCGGGAATTACCACAGCAGCGCTAACCATGTCTACTGCTGGGGAAAAATGACCACGGACTAGACTTAACACTTCACTCTGTTCTGAGGTGATGTTACAACAGCCTGCCCCAACTGTGGTAACAATGGAAGTACACCCCTGTTGGGTGGTGTAATATTCCTTAAGCATATTAATATGGAACCGCTTGGCTTCACCTTTGATTTTAACTATGTAGTTAAGGTCATTCACCTTCTTGACTACTTCAAAGGGACCCTTCCACTGAGCCAACAACTTATTATGGGCTGTTGGTAACAGAACGAGACACTTCCCCCCTACCTGTAGCGTTCGGAGCTTAGTTTTCCTATCATAGTAGGACTTCTGAATCTCCTTTGCTTTAGATAACTCCTGCTTTGCAATCTCGCAGGTTTGCTGTAATCGTTCTGCCAAATCAATTACATAAGAATAAGTGGTTTTCACCACGGGATCCGATTCCTCATCGTCCCAAAGTTCACGTAGAACCTGAAGTGGTCCTCGAGCAGGTTTACCATACACTAACTCGAATGGACTAAATTGCAACGATGCCTGAGGTGCTTCGCGATACGCGAACAGTAGTGGCGAGATATACCTGGACCACTCCCTAGGTTGTTCTACTGCCATCCTCCTCAACATTTTCTTGAGAGTACCATTAAACCTCTCACACAACCCATTACACATTGGATGATAAGGTGTTGTCCTCAACCCTTTAACTGAGAGTAATCTCCACAATTCCTCCATCATAGCGGAGGTAAATTGACTGCCTCGGTCGGACAATACCTGCTTTGGTATGCCGACACGACAGAATATATCCAACAAGGCTTCAGCCACTGTAGTGGCTTCAATATCACGCAGAGGCACTGCTTCAGGCCATCTGGTCGCGAAATCCACACAGGTAAGAATATACTTGGCACCGTCCGTAGCCCTCGGAATAATCGGTCCAACAATATCAACCGCTACTCTCTCAAATGACTCTGAGATTAGCGGTAGAGGTTTTAGAGGTGCGGGCTTCACCCGACCCCTGTCACACGTTTTCTGACAAACGTCACATGACCTCAACAACCTCCCTATCTCTCTCCCCATACCTGGCCAATAGAATTGAGACTGAATCCTATCAATTGTTTTCCTCATCCCCATATGACCCCCTAATATAGAATGATGACCCAGGGTAAACACAGCCTGTCGGTATTTCTCTGGTACGAGAAACTGAACCCTCTCTTCCCCATCGGGGTTTACTGTACGTCGGTAAAACCTGTTTCTCCTCCTGACGTAACTGGTTACAATACCATGTCGATCTCTACTCTCACCCTCAAGTGCCTGCTTGCGAACAAGTGCCAATGAAGGGTCACTTGCTTGCTCAGCAATTACATCCTCGCAATTTACGAGGTCGGTGGCAGTTGTCACTTGAAGTGGAACAACTGTTTTCTTCGCATGCGCCATACCCCTGGTTACAGCAGCTGCACCAGTCTGTGTGGAAACTTCCACTGAACATGCATTCTTAACCCCTGGTATATTTCCTATTACCAAATCTGACACAGGATTTTGCATGACTGCTGCAATTACCTGGCCTGTATAGAATGGACTCTCCACTGCAACTTTAGCAAGAGGATAGAGCCTCCTGGTACCATCAATCATAGTGATAGTTACCTGCTCCCCTGTAAAATCATTGGAAGCAACTAAACCATCAGCGACACAACACCCCGATGACCCATTATCTCGAAAGACTTCAACAGATATCCCGTTAACAATTCCCGGACAAATATGGAAACCAGACTTACCTTTCGAGACTCCTGTCGCGTTTAGTCACAATTGATGAAGTTCGTGAACCGACTGAGGCACTCGTGGTTCTACCCTAGGTTGAACCGCCACAGGTGAATACTGTGGTTCACCCTGTGTTGCAGCTGCCGATCGCTGATAATAACCCTTATTTCCACCGTGGTTATTACTATTTTTCCAGTTACTTTTTCCTTGGTAACGGTACTGATTGGACTGCTGCGAATAGTGATTATTACCTTGTTTCTGGGTATGATTAAAATGAGGTTTAGGTTGCAGACGAACAATTTGACTCTGCTGCTGTGACTGATTTTTACTCGACTGGTTATATGAAACAGCAGAGTTCTGAGAAGGCTTATCCGACTGATTAATTTTCTTATTAGGCTGAATCCGCGTGTGGTAACCATACGCGGTGAAATGGGCGTCGGACATATCCACCATCGTTTGCAACGTTTTCACCTTGTTGGTTTTCAGCTGAGCCGACAATTCTGGAGGACAAGACTTCTCCAACTGTGTACGAAGCAACAAGTCTTTTACCCCCTCCAAAGTCTTAGGTGTTTCGGCCTTATCTAACCACTGATCCAGGTAACTGGTCAGACGTGCACTAAACTGTGCAACAGTCTCCTTATCCTGTAGGAGTGCACACCAAAACTGATTCCTAGCGTCATCGACCGTCAACCCATACGCCTGTAACAAAGCCTTTTTCATATCCTCGTAGTTTCTGGCGGTACTGTCGAGTCGGTGGAGAATACTAAGTGCTTTTCCATCGAATAAGTTAATAAACTCGAGCTTCTTTATATCATTATCTAATCTATACGTGTCTGCAACCATTTCGAATCGCTCAATAAACGGCTCGATATCGTCTCCCTCTACGTATTTTGACAGTTGTAACCTTGGGGTCAAGGTGGTTAATCTTACAACCTCACTTCCACTCGAGCTTTGACTTTCACTCGCACGTAATTGCAGTTCCAATACTTCCTTTTCATGTTCCCATTTCAATTTTTCTTGCTCTCTCTGTTCTCTTTCATTTTCTCTTATGGCCGCCCTTTCAAGCCTTTCTTCTTCTTGGCAGCCCTTCACGTACACTTGAAGTTCGGCCTTACCTTCAATTCCCAATTGCTGAGCCTCTCCCAATAATTCTTGTATGCTAGACATTTTTAATTTATTTTCTATCGTTTCGGTTGCCTTAATTTCTGGACAGTTATGACTATCTACTCGTGAAAGTGTGCGCGTGTGTGACTGGAATTAATACAATGAATCGGTCCCCACGTTCGGGCGCCAAATATGTGAGAATGATAGATAATGTAATTTATAATATGACAATTACAACTTACCTTGCCCGGTTAATTTATGATCTTCGTTGGTTGGCTGCAGCGAAGAAAGTACTCAGGGTTAACTCCCCGTTTTAGGCCCCATCCACCATGCACATAATAATTTTTTTTATGTTAAGGGGGTTCTTCCCGATATATATGTATTTATATAGATAACAAATCTACTGGTGCATTCAAACAACCAATTGCAAATTTCTATATTTATTCAACTCCAGTATGCCAACATGAATAAATTAATTTCACACACACACACACACTCACACGCCACGCTAGCTAACTCGCTCTCGCTACCTCTCGCTCTCGCTCACGTGACGATAGTCTAGCTTACGTTAACACTGTAGTAATTCTATCAATGCTAGGGCAAGTTGGAATATTTTTCTAATGTTTCACACTTTAGAGTCTCACAACACACTCGTAATTTTCTTCAAAGATCCAGCTCCCCCTCACCTAATTCAGTTACTGAACCAGCGTCAATGCAACTAGTCAGTATACAACTGTAAAGCCTTGTGAATCGCGTAATATACAACGAATTCGGCGTTTACGTTGATCACTCCCCACTGCACACGTGGAGGATTGATCTAGGTAAGGGAAGCTGACGATACGAGTGTGTTCCTTCCTTCAAGTGTGTCTTGTCCCAACTGACCTATATTTTCAAAATTAACTGGAGGCTGGAAGTTCAAAATTTTTCTGACTCCTCCCCCTATCTGTGTTCGTTTTTCCTAACTGGCTACGATTTACATTGTACCCACTTATTCCTTAGTTATACATGCAATTTCAATTTACCTATGGCGTACTAATAATTCCCGATAATCTCCCTCCACTTCACGATCATTTGCAATACCATAAGTTACCCTGGTAGCATAATTATTAATACAAATTGTAATTAATGTACGAACACCTATATGACTGAATGTGGCAAATTCAGTTGAACCATGACCCTTTTTCCCTTTTTCTACCTGGTCTATTTTTGCTACTACCTGCGGATTAACTAGCTGCGGATTAACTAGCTGCACCCACAACTTAACCCACCCTGTCTCCTTTGTCTCATCTGTATGGAATATTCCAGAACATTCCCAGTATGGAATTTTCCAACTCTCTGTAATTCAAATTATGTCACGAGTATTATGTCTGACTCGTGACACACACACACAATCGCACACACATATACGTTTATTACACACACACATACACACAAACACACACACAACCACACACAAATGTGCATGTGTGTGTGTAAATGTGTGTGTTGAGTAGTTTACACACACACACATCAGCATGACACACAAGTATGTACCTCAATGAGTGTGTGTGTGCGTGTCCTCTGTGTGTGTGTGTGTGTATGTGTGATCCCTCTCTATTACTCTGTGTGAGTGTGTGTTCTCTCTATTTCTGTGTTCAAGTGTGTGTCTACTTTGTGTGTGTGTACTTAATGGCTGTGTGTATCTGTGTGTGCTTTCTGACTGTGTGTGTGTGTGTGTGTGTGTGTGTGTCAAAAAGCATACGTGTAGTTAGACTTACAAAATTGGGTTAAGATTTTTCAATTTTTTAAACTTTTTTTAATATGGCACCAACTTTTTTAAGCCATACTCTAACTGTGTAAGCCATACGTCTAACTGTTATAATAATCCTGACTGTATATCAATGAAAACACCTCTCACTAAGATAATAATTTAATAAAGTTGCTCGCTAAACTATAAAATATCTACTTAGTCCTTATTCATATAGGTATCTTCCATGGGCAGCGCCGGGTACCTCCGCTAGTACTGTATATACTGTAGCTATGTCTATTTACTAAAAACCTCTCGTGTGTGTTGGAGAAGATCGTTTGACAACTCAGTGTCACCGACTTGCTAGAAGAAGTACCCTATGCAATTGTTGTCAGCGTCTCTTCATATCCTTACGAGGTGGACAGTGTGGTAATAGAAACAAATATTTCACCATTGCCGATTTTCCATTCTGTACCAGTGTTCATAACTAATGCTTTAGTTTTCTTTCTTTTCTATGAAAAACGCTTCGCGGAATATGCATTTATATTATACCGTTAAAAGAACGATTCGAGAAAAACAGTAATCATAGACTTGTTGAGATTCAAGAAAAATATTATATTATTATCTACAAGAGCATCGAGATCCAATTTATTATCACACAGTGTAAACCATTAAAATCTAGAAGTAATGTCTCCCTGCCTCTCATCAGAAATAGTATGGTACTTGGCTCACATCTAATAACACAAGACATTCAGTTAGCATCAACAAACTCAAGTGAACGTATGTACAGTCGCCGACAATAGCGACGCAACTCTCCTTGAGGTACACTGAACCAAAAACACAAGCTTTTGTTTCCATACTATGATCATTTTTATATATTTAATTTAAAACCAACTCTGCCTCCTCTCACCCGCTGTCTTCCTCCTTCCCTCACACTGAAGCAGATGAACGTATACATGTACACTTCTGATTGATGGTCAGAAGTTGGATTCCCTCTTACGGTAACTTGTTGAGGGGCCACACGTTACACTTACCTGGCTTTGACATGATGTAGAGGAATACGTGGGTTGGGAGAGTACGTAGCCTTGTGTATTGTGTGGTGAGGTCCAGACTGAGTAGTGAGTAACAAGTTGCAGCCCAACCCAGACAGGGAGAACTTTATAATATTACTGGGGACTGGTTGCCTGGTCAGATTCAGTGCCTGCCAAGGCAATTTATTAAGTCAATTGGATACACTCGATGACTCTAATGTTTCCTAGTATATTTAGGAGGAATCAGTAGCCTTCCAATTTACCAATAAGAGAATCTCCCCTTAAGATTATGGAGGAAACAATTCTGAGTATATACTTTCTATGTGAATATACAGTATAAAAATTACCCACCGTTGCTTTACAGAGATTAAAAAATATCAGGCTGGAAGAAGGACATATGTATATTGTTCAGTAAAGATGATCCAACATTAGGTATTGAGTTATTGCTTGAAAGATAATTATTTACATTTATTTATGCTATGATATACTAGCCGTCTTGTTAGCGAAGGCTTTAGTAGCGGGACAGCAATCCATATTTCTAACCTGCTAAATCCTAATCCTTCTTATTATATTGTTTTCTCAAACTTCAAAAAACTGTTTGAGTGTATGCAATATAATATTTGAGTTTTTTTCTTTGTGTGTGTGTGTGTGTGTGTGTGTGTGTGTGTGTGTGTGTGTGTGTGTGTTCAAAAGCTTTATACTGGCTTTGTAGATTTATTTTTTTAAATTTCTTTATTTACCTTTAGTACAAGCCCCAACACTCTGGGGAACATTGCCACTAAAGACCATGAAGTTAATAATAATAATATTTCACTAATATTTAAATCAGTCAGCAGAACAATCCCTAGAGCAGTGGTTCTTAAACTAGGGGGCGCGCACCCCTAGAGGGGCGCCAGAAGCTTCCAGGGGGAGCGTGAGCAGGATTTTGGTAAATAATCTGTGATGTTAATTATTGCACAAATTTCTAACATTTTCGAACCCGAACCCTCAGGTGATATGGCTCTCTTCGCTCGCCACCCAACCCATACCATAAGTAATCTTAAATTAATAGTATACTGTTTGGAAAACATTTTAAGGGATAGGGGGGAGTGGGATCTATACATAATGCAGAAGGGGGCGTGAGGCAAAGAAGTTTAACAACAACTGCCCTAGAGTATATTATGTGCAGAATAAAGACCACTTTTAACCAATGCGCTGTGTACGAATTCCTGATACCGACTGTATGGTACCTTCTTGTGAATGTTATTAATGCCTCGTTTTCTACTATTGTTATGGGTGTGTATGATACCATTTTCTATGAATCCTTGTACAGTAAACCCTCATAATTCACTGGTTTTGTAAAGTACTGGCCGGGTGTGCAATGTACAGTCGCTCACTACAATCTCTACGCCATCTGAGTCGAAGCCGGTTTGTGGACGACACCCATCACCATCATGGGTAGACTTCAACACTCCACCATCACCATCACCATCATTATTATTACCATCATTGGTAGTCATCACTATCATCATTATTACCATCATCATCATCATCATCATCATTATCATTATGGGCAGACTTCAACACTCAACCACCCCCTAACCATCATTGGTAGACTTCAACATTCCACCATCACCATCATCATCATTATCACCATCATGGGCAGACTTCAACACTCCACCATCACCATCACTATCATCATTACCATCACCAGTGAATGCCTGGATACGCCAAGAATTTCTTCCATTTAATGTAGGTAACCGTACAGTGTGTTAATTAAGTCTTATACATTTTTTCTGTAATTAATTACAGTGTGTTAATTAAGTCTTATACATTTTTCTTTAATTAATTATGTACGGCACACACACCATAAAAACCATTAAGAGGGTCAAATGGAAAAGGGTCACTATAAAAATACTTCTAATCTGTTTACAATCAGAAACAGGCCACCTGGTCAGGTTGGACACACACACACACTCCCATACACACAGGTTCGGCGTCAGGTCATACAAAAAGACATTAATAGGCCGTATTGTTAAACTCCACCTTCCCCTTTCCTACCTCCCCTTCATAGGAGAGTAGGAAAGAGAGTAAATGAGAGTAAGAGAGAGAGAGATAGGAAAGGAATAGCCCAGGTGTCTACCTCTGTCCACCTCGGTTCACTTTCACTTTCAGAGAATAAGGAATAAAGCAGGGAGAAGAGAGAAGTAGGGACAAAATCAAGATGACCATTCACAGGGAACACAGTCACACTCTAGCCATTCTGTAAACTATTGAGTTTGAAATGTATATAAGCAGTGAAGTTTAACTAATAGGTAGGATACTTAACACTGGCTCCCAGGGCTATACACTTGTCTCCACAAAGAGAGGCCATACAAATAAGACAAGGCACATCAATATAATTACCTGTATAGATATAAGTATATATTAATAAATTAAGCCTTAAGAAACTTGTGAGGTCAATTACCTAAGAAAACCTAAGAAAACACCCCGTCTTCCACGATACCTAATACAACAACAACAACAACAACTACTACAACTACAACTCCAAGAATTACACACAAGTAAGTTACCAGTTACTGCCCAGAGTTCAAGCCTTCAGAACTGGTACAATTACTGTGTGTCAATTAAGTCTTATACATTTTTCCTTTAATTAATTTGAGTCTGTGTGGGAGTAGCAGCTGTTAAGGGGATAGTATGCTTTTAATTAATAGACTGTAGTGCCTCGATTCCTCCAAAGAAAAATAATGGTATCCTGTTGCCTATAATATTTCGGAGTAGTCAGATTTACCATCCAAAACAATGTGTTATATACCCCATTAAAATGGACTGTAATGCTAATTGGTCAATAGAAATAATACACAGATTATTATATTATGTTGACGGTGATAGTACATGTTATATTTTAGCCCTACGTATTCTTAATAATAATAATAATAATAATAATAATAATAATAGGTTAGTGATATATAGTTCTAGATTCCAGTACGTTTAAGGGGGTGCGGGAGTAGGGGACAGGCTTGAGGGGGGGGAATAGGTGGGTGCAGAAATAGGGGGACAGGCTTGGGGTGGGTAGAAAGCCTGTAACTTATTCCCGCACCCCCCTAACCCCCCCCCCAGCCTGTCCTCTTACTCCCTCACCCTCCAAAACCCCCAAGCCTGTCCCCTACTCCCGCACCCCCCACAAGCCTGTCCCCCTATTCCCGCACCCCCTTAGCAGAACCCTGTGATTGTGTATTAGATCTGGTGGCTTCTGATGACTCCAGACTCTGCCACGAAACAAGCTCCATCAATGTAAGTGGTGTTTCATGGCAATGTTTGAAGGACTCACTAACCTTCAATTTTCTAACTACATCACAGGAGTCCTTAAATGGGAAAAGGGTGTCATATTATTGTACCGTAAACTACTAAGGAATTAAAACGATATTCTGCAATGTTTGTGATGTTGGTGAAGTTGAATATATTGATTCCTGAAAACTGTTCCATTGCAATCTATGGGATAAGTAAGGAATTAATATGCTTTTGATAGTTTGGAGCGCCTTGATTCCTCCAAAGTATGTCAGGAAACAGACCGAGATGAATAATAATAATAATAATAATAATAATGGTATCTTGTTGCCTGGAATAGTTTGGAGGAATCAGTTGCTCCAGATTTACCACCACAAACAATGTACAGCCACAATCAAATAACCACCAATACTTTCCTTCCATCGTACAAATAAATCACTATCATATCATAATATAATCATACAACACCTTACGTCAACTCAACCCCCTCAATTATTATTTTGTAGTACTGCAAAATCATACATGTATTGTTCTTTATTAACAAGATTTTTACTACGATGGAAGGAAAGTGTCGGTGGATATTTGATTGTGGCTGTACAGTACACTATACTCTCTTCAGCAACAGGACACCATTATATTTTGGTAATTAGCCCTGTTTCCTGGCATAGTAAGGAGGAATGAGTAGCCATCCAATATATATAGCCTCCGAGTAGCCAACAGTACCTGGTCTCCATAATTGTCACATTTTCAAGTCAACTTTGAGGGGAGATTCTCTTGTTAGTGAATTGGAAGGTCTGTGATTCCTCCAAACTATGCCACGAAACAGAAGATCCCCTATTAGTAACATAGAGGGCATCTGTTTTCTGGCATAGTTAGGAGGAATCAGTAGCCTTACAATTTATCAACAAGAGGATCTTCCCTTTATGACCCTGGGATTGTGTTAGAAAATTGGTGGCTTCTGATTCCTCCTGACACTGCCACGAAACGATCTCCTTCAATACAGATGCTGATTCCTGGCAATATTTGAAGGTCTCACAAACCTCCAATTTTCTGATATCATCACTGGGTCCCTTAAGTCTGGAAACGTCAGCTTTATGGAATTAGTCCAAGGTCCATCATTTCATCGAATACAGACAAAAACTTCTGCTTCATTAAGGGATTTTTGTCTATTGCTTCCAATGTCTTTTCTTTCACTTCCAATAATAACTCTTCCATGTTTTCTGCTTTGTTAAAATCTGGTGTGTCTTCAGGTTCAAGTAACACGAAGGGAACTACAGCCATAGCATAGATGGCTCCTAGGCCATTCATGGACCAAAACTCCTCTAGAAGTTCAGACCGGGTGAAGATCATATCCATACCAGCAGCCTCCATGACGGTATTGAAGGTGTCATAGTAGGTGTCCAGGAAGATGTTCAGATTAGGTATCCTTACTTTCCCATTCAGACTGGTGTACATAAGGTAAATGAGGTCGGTAGCAGGCGAGGAGAGGCGATTAATTTGAAGATCAAGTAACATGACCTCAACTGGCTCGCCATCATCATTGTACCTGTGAACAGACAAACATATCCATATTACATATTTATTCGAGTACAGTATATATATTTTGTAAGTTTGTTAATTTATCTGTTGTCATCAGATATCCAAGGGGATGTATGTGGAACACTCTAAATCACACTTACAGGGGTAACATCTTATCATTAATCCAATGGTAAATACTAAAGTTGATAATGGGGCCAACGTGATCAAATTTGAATGAAATTTTGGAAAATATTTGGTGCTTTTTGCTGCATAACGTTGTTTGCTGAGGTCATAGTTTTTATGAGCATTAATGTAAGTTTTTCCTTTTCATTTTTAATTCTGTCTCAAAAAATGATTAACCTGTTAATTGTTAATTAATATATTTTATCATTATGTAAAAACTACATCCCAGGAGAAACGTGCTACTGCAAGTATCTTCTGTATATTTGAGAAAGTGTGTGTGTGTGTGTGTGTCATAACTTATTTTTTGACTAGTGTACTTAATCCATGCCATTTGTCATTATTAGTACAGAAATCATTTTCGTCAAATAAACAATCAATTGGATGACAAGGCTTGGTTTAGGGAGCTTAATCTGTTTTAGATTAATGTATAAACTTTTATACAGGTGGCCTCTCAACCATTCAGTCAGAGGTTTCCTTTCAATCCAGGATATATTTGCTCACCTGAAGAGCACGTTGTTATTCCAACAGTCGCCGTGACACACAACATTGTATTTGCTTCTTCCTAAGTGTTTCTTCATAAGTTTTACGAATTCTAATTTGAGAGACTTTACCCAGGCAACACTTCTTTCATAACCACCAAATCTCTCCAGCACCTCTATGCTTTGATCTAATTGCCGGTGGAATACATCTCTGTATCCCATACTTTCATCAGCAAAAATATCTGGCACAAGGAAGTCATGTGTTTCAGCCAGGTCCAGATCAGGAGTTTTGGCCTGAAGGAGGCGCGACGAGGCGTGTAGACGACCCAACTCCTTAAGGATAAGAGTAATGTGAGCCACGTCCAGGCCACGCCTACGGTCAAACATCTGATATCCTTGAGGACGAAGATCTTCCAGTAATATTACTTCTTTATTTTTATCCATACAACCATGGAAACACTTTGGAAATCTCAAAGCTTTTTGTCCAACTTCAGTCAGAACTGAGTTCAGCTCTGGTACAAGATTTAAGTAAAATTCAGACTCTTTACGGAAAATTACGGAGGTCATTTTCTCTAAATCTTTTACATGTCTGCATGGATTAAGTTTGGCAATGTACACGACCTCCATATTCTCTTGGTTGAGTGAGTACTGGACATGGACACTACTGACGACGCATGCATAGTTATCGCCTTTTTTGGTGAAGTCCACCATTGACCAGGACTTGAGGAGGGCATCGCTTCCTTTGTCCAACCTCAGTGCGGCCTTTACTTCTTCCTCCGTCACCAGACTTTGGGGCGTGACGACTTTTGTTGCAGGCTGCTCCTCGGCTGTTGAAATTACAAGAGTGTATTACCATCTGACCAAGGCAGTTCATAGAGCATACAATATCTACGTATAGGAAAGAGTGTAACTTGAGAATATGTCATTAATAACACTAACATTGTGTTTGCCAGTACCATGTGTCTAATAAACACTTCCTCTGCTTAAACCACTCAGACTAATTCAGCATACTGAGTCTCAAAGACATTCTTTTCTAACTTATATTCCTAACACAAGAAGCATGTGGCTTAATTCTTATTGATTTGCACTCATATTAATTCTCAACTCAGTGGTAGAGGGTGAACATTGAATTGATGAACCAGCACCCAGAAATTATTACACACCTGTTAAATGGAGATTCTCTTGTTGGTAACTTAGAAGGCTACTGATTCCTCCAAACTATGCCAGGAAACAGATCTCTCAGTAAAGTAACATCAACGTCACCTGTTTCCTGGCATAGGTTGGAGGAATCAAAGACCTTCCAATGCACCTACAAAATAATCTTCCTTTAATTAATTGTAGGGTTTGGGTTTCTTAGGCTTTGTGTCAGCCACTTTCATATTTTCTACTTTCCTTCCTTACACTTTCCGATCTACACTGCAGCCCCGTAGGGGAGTATTGCCTGTAGTAATGTGGGAATACTTTACGGGTTTTCGTGCCCCTTCGGCCCCAGTCACCAACTTTCAGTTCTTCAACTGTCCCTCTTTTCTTTCTATTTCCTTCCTGCTTGCTGTCACATTTCTCCATCACCTTTTTCTGGCGTAATATGACCTCACTATTTCGGAGCCTAATATCAATCAATCAATAAATCTATATATACTGTATATACTGTGTTACGGACGGAGGGTAGAGATACGGTACAGTATTAGTCACTAGACTAGACTTACCCCAACGTTAGCTATCAACAGAATAAAGTAGCACTGGGTGGCAGGTATCTGACTATTAAAGTTATGAAATGTAAGTAAAAGAACAAACCCAGCCTATATGAGAGAATGATAACACAACCCAAAGAGACCGTCCATACATATACCCAGGTTCGGGTACAATGAATAAAAATATGATAGAGAAACTACTCTGACTTTCTATAATATATATATTGACAATGTGAACGAACACAAAGACATACAATTAACACTGAAAGAATTAATAAATGAAATCAGGATTCCCATCTATGACAAAACGTGAGACAGAGTTCCCAGATTATATAATGCACTTGCAATAATCACTCAATAATAATAGTACATTAGCACTTCACTGGCATATATGAGAAATAAACATCAATGCATCACAACACACATGTAATAATATAATAATA
Organism: Petrolisthes cinctipes; assembly: GCA_033782935.1. Classification (NCBI taxonomy): domain Eukaryota; kingdom Metazoa; phylum Arthropoda; class Malacostraca; order Decapoda; family Porcellanidae; genus Petrolisthes; species Petrolisthes cinctipes. The sequence goes on along the minus strand of JAWQEG010002254.1, from coordinate 271,792 downwards.
GAAATATCCATACACAAATATATATAATAATAGTAATAATAGTAATGATAGTTTATAAGAGAGTGACCCTATGTTACTGTGAGAAGAATGTAGAAGTAAACACAATTATACTTAACAAATACGTCTGCGTGTCTCGTCCCGAATCTTACCACACTCAATCACTTACAAAACACACACTAGCTTGCTGTCCCAGTCTCCTCAGATATCTGGCTCACAAGGCCTACCCCCCGCTCTTATATACAGTCGGCTCGACAAAGAAGAGTAAGCATGTTACAACAGAGTTGTAAGCGCGTCTCCGAACTGTTCGTTAACGCAGACTTAAACACATCACGCACAAGCTGCCGTCTATCAACAACTAGGGGAAGTTACTAGAGACGAAAACGGACAATCTTCCCATCGCCACCTGCTAGGGAGGAGGGAATGCGTACGAATCTAGAAAACATAGCTGGCCATGACACTCGACCTTTTGACACACATACTTAAAGAAAATGGAATAATTAGATGAGCTAAATTGGATACAACAAATCCGGGTGTGAGCCTCCTCTACCACACTCACAGCCACTTAATAGGATAGCTATACTAACAAATCAATAATATTTCAGGCACGCGTAACAACTGTAGCTATGTCTATTTACTAAAAACCTCTCGTGTGTGTTGGAGAAGATCGTTTGACAACTCAGTGTCACCGACTTGCTAGAAGAAGTACCCTATGCAATTGTTGTCAGCGTCTCTTCATTTCCTTACGAGGTGGACAGTGTGGTAATAGAAACAAATATTTCACCATTGCCGATTTTCCATTCTTTACCAGTGTTCATAATTAATGCTTTAGTTTTCTTTCTTTTCTGTGAAATACGCGGCGCGGAATATGCATTTATATTATACCGTTAAAAGAACGATTCGAGAAAAACAGTAATCATAGACTTGTTGAAATTCAAGAAAAATATTATATTATTATCTACAAGAGCATCGAAATCCAATTTATTATCAGCTTCGTACCATGATCAAAAGAATGCATACATACTTTTAGTTCCACACACTCTCATTGTTTTTTGCCGTATACAACATGTCCTCTAAGTGTTTTATTTTGGGTATGAAGAGCTAATCCGTATGCATTCCTGGGAGGCTGTACGTCGTATGGCACTCTAGAATTAAAAAGATCAAACTATCTCTCAGCTAGACATATGAAATCCTTTCCTTCCAAAGTATGAGGTGGGGAGCATCATCAAAAACCTGGACCTGTCTCTCACAAGCAACAGAATTTGTAAATGATGTGTTATCTACACTGATACCCAGATTTTTCCATAGACTCAAATTTGTTGGAGAATGGTCATTAACTATTGCAAAAACAGGAAAATCTGAGTAGGTGTGCATCTGTGCCCGTCAGGTGAGAGTTCGTGAGGGACAAGTGACGTCATGAGTAGGGAATGTGATCCATTTCCGGTCGACCGCGGTTAGACCTTGTCTTCTTTTGATCATGATTCGTACAAGCCCCCAAAAAACATATCGGTCGCATGTTAGAGTAACTTCGAGGATCATATAGTTATTACACTGAACCAGTTACAATGATAACAAGATAAATTACACGAGCAACATAAAGGGAAACAGGAACACAGTGTTAACCATTAAAATCTAGAAGTAATGTCTCCCTGCCTCTCATCAGAAATAGTATGGTACTTGGCTCACATCTAATAACACAAGACATTCAGTTAGCATCAACAAACTCAGGTGAACGTATGTATCCTACACTTCTGATTGATGGTCAGAAGTTGGATTCCCTCTTACGGTAACTTGTTGAGGGGCCACACGTTACACTTAACTGGCTTTGACATGATGTGGAGGAATACGTGGGTTAGGAGAGTACGTAGCCTTGTTTATTGTGTGGTGAGGTCCTGACTGATTAGTGAGTAACAAGTTGTAGTACAACCCAGATAGGGAGAAGTTTCTAATATACTGACTGAGGGGTGCAGTTGCCAAGCAGCACTTTACACACACCTACACACACACACACATCCCTATCTGAAACGCACACATTCATAAATATCGTACCCTGAAACATACAAACACACATACACGCGCGCACACAATTAATCGTATACACATTACGAATGGCAAACATATAATTACGTGATATTTGTCATGTTGTGTCAAATAACCTTCACAACTTCACTTTTAATTAACACACACATACTCTTTTTACTCTTTATATCTGTATGTACAGTATGTACTTGTATCTATCTCTACCTTCTTGGATAATAAATAAATTAATAATAACCAATAAGTTTTTCATGCTATCGGCAATACAACTTTCCTTTGGATCTGACAAAAATATGGCATCAATATGAAGCTTAGAGTGAAAAAGTCAAGGTTGACAACAAGGCTGATAACGTGACAGGAAGACAGCAATTGTATTTGAGTGTGATGTTCAGGAATGTAGTAGGATGATAATTGTATGACTGTGTTTAAGATAACGCCACTTAGAGAGTTGGGAATTTAAAGTACAGATGATAAAACAGGTTCCATCACTGGGTTATCGGTAACTTGAACACACAATTTAACACTTGGCAATATGACAGTGATGCTTGGTAATAACTCTTCTGTCATGAAGGGAAGATTCTCTTGTTGTTGAATTGTAAGATCTGTAATTCCTCCAAACTATGTCAGGAAACAAATGACTCTAATGTTACTATAATGTTTCCTAGTATAGTTAGGAGGAATCAGTAGCCTTCCAATTTACCAATATGAGAATCTCCCCTTAAGATTATGGAGGAAACAATTCTGAGTATATACTTTCTATGTGAATATTCAGTATAAAAATTACCCACCGCTGCATTACAGAGATTAAAAAATATCAGGCTGGATGAAGGACATATGTATATTGTTCAGTAAAAATGATCCAACATTCGGTATTGAGTTATTGCTTGAAAGATAATTATTTACATTAATTTATGCTATGATATACTAGCCGTCTTGTTAGCGAAGGCTTTAGTAGCGGGACAGCAATCCTTATTTCTAACTTGCTAAATCCTAATCCTTCTTATTATATAATTTTCTCAAACTTCAAAAAACTGTTTCGGTGTATGCAATATACTATATGAGTTTTTTTCTTTGTGTGTGTCTGTGTGTGTGTGTGTGTCTGTGTGTGTGTGTGTGTCTGTGTACATCAACAACAATAAACTTGTCAAACGTGACAGTCAGTCTATGCTGGGACAAACAAACAACACTACAAGAATAATTCCTTTCGTCCAGGGGATTAGGAGAACGTTTCTTGGGGTCGAACAAGGAGGGTTACTACCTCCTCCAATCTGTGCAACGAAACGGATTCATTCAGTATACTCGTTTTTTAATTTTAATTTTTCGTATAGGTTGAGGGAATGAGTAGTCTCCAAGTCAATAACAATAGAATCCCAGCCCCTTTGAGGGAAGTATTTGTTTGGGAGTATATTATTGGGGACTGGTTGCCTGGTCAGAGTCAGTATGTGCCACGGCAAATTATTAAGTGAGTTAGATACACTGAGTATGTTGAGTACTGTCTAGTTATCATGAAAATGTACTTAAAAAACAGGTCATATCATTTACCCTTTTTTCAAAAATCTGATCAATGTCTCTCTGTCCACATGATATCTCGGAGACCTGCCTGGGTTCATTTGGTTGAATATGAGAACACTGGCTGAGGAAACCTTTCTAAGGATAGCATTGATTATTTATTTCCGAATTTTCTTTTCCCTGGCAAAGCTTGGAGGAATCGGTAGCCCTCCAATTCAGTCAAAGCAGATGTTGTACCTTTTTAATATTGTGGAAGTATTGGTCTAACCTCCTTCGAAATTAAATCAATGCTATTCAGCCTTTCTCGCATCTTATTATGCAGTTTATATAGCCAAAGCAAACAAAATTGTGTTCATAAACAGAGCAAAAAATTGTCTCTCTTACACAAAAGATTGTCTTAGGTGTATAAAATCGTCAGGCGTTAACCACAAATAAATAATAATAATAAAGCAGTCGACAAATTAAAAAGGTTGAGTTAAACGTCTTTAGGGAATACTTAGGTATCCTCCTCCTTCTCCTGTTGCATCTTACCCACCCGTCTCCCCAATCAGGCCACTCTTTTTTACCCTTTTCCTCCAGATCCGCCCCTTTCCATCCCGGCCTCTCTCTCTCTCTCTCTCTCTCTCTCTCTCTCTCTCTCTCTCTCTCTCTCTCTCTGGTATAAACACTCCTGCCGTCACTTAACTATTCTCCTTGACCATCGTCTTAATTAATCCATTTGGTGTATCCACTTCACAAACCACAAGTGACTTTTATAGGTTCAATATTGTTGTTGTTCTTGGTGTTTCATATAGTTTGGTCCAATTCCAAGTAAACCGTATAATTCTAAGATGTAATCCTTTGTGTATTGCTTGACGGAAGAGTTGGTAAGACCTTGGTCATAAGGAGTGGTTCTCTGATACAAGAAAATCGTCGAGTGTTTGTCAGGGAAAATTACACAAGTGGTAATATGTTGTTTGGGTTTGTCACAACGTTTCAAAGTAAGAGTTGGGTGTAAGAATATGTATGTACAGTCGGCTCCACTGCCGCGAGGGCCACTGCAGTGTTGTCAGCGCTCCCTCTCCCAGGCATGAACCACAAACTTTGGTCCGAGACACACATCTGAAACACTCACTAGTGAGAGAGAAGGTAATGATGGTTGGCAGGCTTGTATGCTGAGTGAAACGAATGACAATGAAATAATCTGTATGTGAGCAATTTTGTTTTTATGTGGATGCAACAATAGGCACCAAATGATTCCTGATGTATTAATTTGCTATATTTCATAGTACAGAATATTACATTGTAATGCTCGATAAATCAGGTTTTGATTAACTATTAAGTTGCACCTGTGGCTAGTTTATGGATGTTCTGATAATATTGACATATTAGGTAGGAGAGCCCTTTTCCTTGCGCCGGGGTAAAACTCAGCACTCTGACATTTGCGAGCAACAACCTCTACCTTTCTGACTTTGCTGACACTTGAGGAACAATTATATAAGAATTGAGAATATTAGATAATCCAAGCGTAGGCACCATGAACTATCCATCATCTGGCCCTTTTAATTATTACCTCAAATAAAACCGGGATAAGTAAATCCTATATATTGGCTGTTATGTATTCACATTGCAAGGACGGAAACTTAATACTGGGCCAAGCCCTCTTTATGCAGGAACCCAATGTATGGCAGGTGGCACATTCCTTTAGAGAATTCAGTACTAAAATTAATAACATGTAGCACATCTATCTGGGTAATTACTGGTATTTATCGTTTTACGGCTTACGTTATTCCTCGTTATTGCCTTGCAGAATTGCGAGGCAAATACTGTGATAAGAACATACATAACTTTACGGTTGTTACCCTTAAGCTTACATGAGTATTAATTATTTGTTTACTATTGAATGCAATGTAATCAGAATCGCGCCCAGACTCCTTCACAAAGTCCTGCAGCCGGTCGGGCATCGAGGCGACGAGACTAGTAAATGCTTCAGACGATTCTCTTGTATCGAAGTTCGCGGTTCACGCCTGGGCGAGTGAGCAGTGAAAACACAAACATTTTTCAACTCAGATACGGACCAGATGCAGGCAGAGGCAGGCGAGCGAGAGGAGGACTGGCAAAATTAGTGCATTTGTCGTGGCTTCTAGCCGCTTAAATTGTATTTATTGGTTGTGAAACCAGCACAGCTGTTTGCTATAGAATAGGCCCCTTCACAAGCCCAGGCCCCGTATAGGCATAATCTGGGTTGGAAGGGTCAATTCCGTGACGTTCATCAGAAGTAAATAAAATTCAAATCTGGCGCTGTACTGATAGTGGAGCCACCTGGTGGTGGTGAGGTGAGGTATTAAGCCCCTCCTCCGCTGAATACCGCTCGCCCACTCCAATGAGAAAGAAGTGAGTGCCTGCCGCATCGGGAGGTGGGTGGGACAGTAGAAGCTGTGCTGGTTTCACAACCAATAAATACAATTTAAGCGGCTAGAAGCCGCGACAAATGCACTATTATTGGTATAGTGAAACCAGCACAGCTGTTTGCTATGCATGCGATGCGGTAGGTGGGAGGTGAGGTGGAGGCAATCACGTGCTAGTTAAGAGTGGTTGAGAGCGGAGGGCAGGAAAGAACCGAGCCCGGTGAGGCAGCAGCTAACGCCCCTCCCGACACTGGCTAGGTGAATAGCCGTGGTGGGGGAGAAGTAGCTTATACCATATAACCGTAGACCATTCTGTTATAGACCAGAATTGTTACACATAAAGTCTTTATAGGTAGACTCGAGGGTTCGGGCCTAGGAGAGGAGGGGGGAGGTGCCCATGGCAACCCCCCCCCCTTTCCCCCCCCCCCCCTTATTCAAATCTTCTGAGTTAGGGCTATGGCCCTCGCTCAGGTAATGTGATCCCGAGGGGATGAAGGAGGACACTAGGATCCAGATATCCTGTGTAATAATATCTCCTGTCACTCATCGTAATAAAGTAATTGTTTGGAAAATAAATACACAAGAATTCCGTAACAATGTAATTTATTTTAGTCTCTCTTTCACCATATGTACACGTAAAGAATGGGGATGAGTATGAAGCTGTACAAGATGTGGATGAGGTATGGGATGATGTGACGGGACTTAAATCACCCGACCTTTTCTCTTCGGGCGGCCCCTCCCCCCCATGTGTCTCCCGCGGGGACCCTGGGGAATAGAAGGTGGAGTACCCATAGCCACACAGGGGGTAGGGGAGAGCGAGTGGAACAGGTACCTCGTCCTGAAGGAGGAAGTGGACGCCCAGCCCCCCAAATCCCTGACCCTCTCCACCGAGTGAGTCCTGAGGAAGGCGAGGGAGGCGGCCACGCCCCTAACGCTGTGAGCCCTCGGGGCGTGTCCGGGATTCCCGTTCTCTATCACTCGGCAGAGAAGGCTAGCGATTGACCTAGGGAAGAGAGGGTTACCGGACCTAGAGTTGTAGAAGAGGTGGTCCGGAGAAGCCCCTCTGGTCGCCTCCACGTATGCAACAAAGGCGTGGACTGGGCAGAGGGGGTGGAAATTTCCATCCCTCAGGAACGAGGGTACTGCGAGAGGGCCAATTCTGTCGTCAGCCTGCTCGTTCTTAGCTAGAAAAGCAGGAGAGGGGGAAATGGTTAAGGAAGTAAGGTTAGGGGTTACTGAAGAAAAGGCTGTGTGACGGGTCAGGGCTGCCAACTGAGAAGCCCTGTAACCTGTAGCTAAGGCGAGCAGGAAGAGAGCTTTCTGGAGGAGGTGACAAACCTCCAGCGGGACCCCCTCGAAGGTTAGGTAGGAAAGGACACGATGAAGGGACCAGGAGGGTGTCTGGGCCCGGTGAGGTGCGGTCCCCGCCCGAATCCCCATCCTCAGGAGAGAGAGAGGCCTCTCCGAAACCTTAATGTTAAAACCCAGGAGGAGGGGATCAGACAGGGCTGCGTGATGCGCAAGCACCGTCGCCGGGGCCCTGTTGGTGGAATCGGCGAGCCACGTGAGGAATTCCAGGACTGTGTCCTCCGAGATGACCCTGGAGGGGTGTCTTCGCAAGAAGTCCTGGAATCTTTTCCAGCACGATTCGTATTGTCGCACCGAAGACTGACGATGAGCCCTCAACATCTTGTCCACTGTCTCCTTAGTGAACCTTTTGCTGAGGACTCCCCGTAGAAACTCCAAGCGTGTAGTTTCAGTGACGCTTGGAGTGGTGCAGACAGGGTGCTGGAGAGGCACGCCGATCCCAACTGAAGGGGATGAGGGCACCACCGGGACAACTCTCCGAACCACGGCTGTGCTGGCCAGAGGGGGGCTATGAGGAGAACCCTCCCCCTGAAAGTGCGCAGCTTGAGGATCGCCTTCAGGAGGACTGAAGTGGCTGGGGGTGGGAAGAGGTAGAGATGACCCCACCTGTTCCAGTCCTCCGTGAAGGCGTCCGGGCCTCCCGCCTCTGTTCTGGATGAGAAAGTCAGGAACAGAGGGAGTAGGGCCATGGATGGGGAGGCGAATAGGTCCACCTCCGGTGTCCCGTAGCAAAGGCAGAGAGACTCGAACACAAGGGGACGCAGTTGCCACTCGACTGACGTCCCCCTGAACCTGGATAGGGCGTCCGCCCAATCGTTCTCCCGCCCTGGCACGTAGCGGGCCGAGAGGTGAATGTCCCTCTTGGCCGCTATTGCGAAAATCTGTTCTGACAGGGACAGGAGAATTTCCGACCGTACGGTGCCCTGTTTCTGTAGGCACTGCACGGCCGCAACGTTGTCCATATCGAAGCGGACGCCTATCCTGGCAAATTGAGGGTGTCTGTTGAGCCATTCCTTCGCTACCATCAACTCCCGGGCGTTGATGTGCAGTAGCCTTTCCCCTTCCTTCCATCCCCCGCACCGTTGATGTCCCAGGCAAGACTGGTATCCTCAGCCTACGTCCGATGCGTCTGTCGCCACCGTGATCCCCAGGGGAGGGAACACCCAGGGGACCCGCTGACGCAGGGCACCGGGACGTAGCCAGGGGCGAAGGAGGCGGTGGAGAGAGGGGGACACTTGCCTGGGAAGGTCCCTGTGTGCGGGGGACAGGTGGAGGTTTACCTCCCGCGTCAGCCTCCTGTGTTTCAATCGTCCCAGGGGCATTGCAGGGGCCGCGAAATTTAGGGACCCGAGCAATGATTCCCACTGGCGGCGAGAGAAAGTACGGGAAAAATGCGCCTGGCGGACGTGGCGGAGGGTCCGGCGGGCGTTGTCTGGAGCGAGAGAGAGGGTGGCCGAAAGAGAGTCCCACTCTATTCCTAGCCAACACAGCTTGCGAGTGGGGGTGAGAGAGGACTTGGGGATGTTCAACAGGAACCCCATTTCCTCTAGCACTCCCCTCGCTACCCGGACGTTGTTTGCTACCTGCTCCTTGGAAGGGGCGTGAAGCAACCAATCGTCCAGGTACATGAGGGTGGGGACACCCGCCTCTGCCAGACGGGATGCCACCACCCTCACGAGTTTTGTGAAGACTCGCGGAGCTAGAGAAAGACCGAAAGGGAGCCTGGTAAACTGGAACGTCTCGGTCCCCACCTGGAAGGCCAGAAAGCGGCGAAACCTGGGGTGGATCGGGACGTGCCAGTACGCATCCTTGAGATCCAGGGATGCTAACCAGTCTCCCTTCCTCAGAACTGTGCGGACCTGAGCAACCGAAACCATCCTGAAATGTAACGTTTTCACGAATTTGTTTAGCTTGCTCAGGTCCATCACCAATCTCGTTTTTCCCTGGTCCTTTTTGGGGACCGTGAATAAACGAGAAAGAAAGACCCTTCCCGTCGCCCGCTCCACTACCCCTTTTTCCCGCATTTCTAACACATGCGGGACGACCGAAAGTGACACTTTGGTTGAGGCAGGAGGTAGACGTAGTGGCTGTAACGGGAGAAGACAGGTGTCAGTGAGAGTACCGTTAATCCTAATCCCCCGGGGCCCGAGGGACCCGGGGGTCATTGGGTAAATTGTCTGTGTGTGTGTGTGTGTGTGTGTGTGTGTGTGTGTATTTAAGATGTTGAGGGAGAAATGATAATGTTTATTACTAGTTTTTACGCACATAGACAATCGCTGTGAACTCAAATGCCCCATATTATATGTTTAACCACTTTGGAGCTTTACGCTATATGTGTTGTGAATATCGTAATAAAAAAACACTGAATTAGCAACTTAGGTACTGTGAGGGTGTATGTGTACCCCAGAGGCTAATGACCTTGCAGTTGCTAGCAGACTCGAGCAAGCAATCAGACAGACAGACAGACAGACAGATAAACCAGACAGACATTGAAATACACAGATAAAGAGAATGAGTTGCCAGGCACTACTATCTTGTTTGGGCAACTCTCACTCTTGTGTTTTCGTTCCATTTGGTTGCAAACATTTATGATCACCATTTAATTTTATCTCTATCATCCATTGGTAATTTGACTGAGTTGTGTGACAGTGTGTCTCGGTAACTCATTCTTATGTGCTTGAGTGAGATTTGGTTACAACCTTTTTATTAATACGATTTTTTTGTTTTCATCATGCGTTCGATTTGTAAATACTTATAATAATTTGTCAATATAACCCTCTAGCTCACTTACTTATGAGTTATATTAACCCATTTTAAGTACGGATAATACAATGGTGGTTTTTTTTTCGGATGCAGACTTTTCAAACACTTATACTTACTAATACGACACGATTCAGTTTTAGTGTTTAAATCTGATTGATCGAATTTGTGACCAACTAATTTCTTCAACTTCTGCCATTAAACATAAAATACTGAACTGATGCTTTGTTTGGGTGAGTTTTGGAGACTACGGATCTCCCACAAGAGACTATACCTACCCCAATAAGCAAACAGGAAGTATGGGAGTTCAGTTTTAGTGCACATGTGAGTGAACCCTACGTAATATTTATCTAATCCAAGTTTTTTTTTTTTTTTTTTTTTTTTAATTCAAGGTCTGTACTCCCAACCAATCCCTCTTCCGTCGATTCCCTCCCTCCTCTAATAAGCCTCTCTCTCTCTCTCTCTCTCTCTCTCTCTCTCTCTCTCTCTCTCTCTCTCACACACAATGATGTAAGTGGAAGAAAGAGGGTTAGTTGTGATGGTATAGTGGGTGATGAGGAAAATAGTGACAAGATATTTTTTTATGTATATTGGTTAGCTTAGATTAATTAGGTTAGGTTAGGTTAGGTTAGGTTTATGTCAGCTATTTTCATGGTGTCATTATCCCTTCCCATGGTCTTCCAACTTCCCTCCCTCCCTCCATACCCCCCTCTCTCTCTCTCCCTCCCAACCCCCCTCTCTCTCTCCCTCCCTCCCTACCCTCCTCTCTCTCTCCCTCCCTCTCCCTCCATCCCTTCAAATCAGTCAACGAACCACTCAGCCACTCAGTCAGTTCAAGGTCAGTGGTAAATGCTATGCCTTCTCTCTCTCTCTCTCTCTCTCTCTCTCTCTCTCTCTCTCTCTCTCTCTCTCTCCTTCAAAGCGTTGTTGTTGTTGTTGTACACGGGTATGTATAAACAGCACAGTCACATGTAAACATTTTGCAACCCCTACAAATGAAACAGCCTCGAAAATGATGTGAAACAACCAGAGTTATTAGTTCAAAGTCATATTAGTTCTTACCCCAGAATTTCACTGAGATGGTTAAGTAGCAAATCGTGTGTGTGTGTGTGTGTGTGTGTGTGTGTGTGTGTTTATACATTTTTCCTTTAATTAATTACAGTGTGTTAATTAAGTCTTATACATTTTTCCTTTAATTAATTTGAGTCTGTGTGGGAATAGCAGCTGTTAAGGGGATAATATGATTTTAATTAATAGACTGTAGTGCCTCGATTCCTCCAAAGAAAAATAATGGTATCCTGTTGCCTATAATAATTTGGAGTAATCAGATTTACCACCCAAAACAATATGTTATATACCCCATTAAAATGGACTGTAATGCTAATTGGTCAATAGAAATAACACACAGATTATTATATTATGTTGACGGTGATAGTACATGTTATATTTTAGCCCTACGTATTCTTAATAATAATAATAATAATAATAATAATAATAATAATAGGTTAGTGATATATAGTTCAAGATTCCAGTACGTTTAAGGGGGTGCGGGAGTAGGGGACAGGCTTGGGGGGGGGACTGGGGGGGTGCAGAAATAGGGGGACAGGCTTGGGGTGGGAAGAAAGCCTGTAACCTATTCCCGCACCCCCCTAACCCCCCAAGCCTGTCCCCTTACTCCCGCACCCTCCAAAACCCCCCCAAGCCTGTCCCCTACTCCCGCACCCCCCACAAGCCTGTCCCCCTATTCCCGCACCCCCTTAGCAGAACCCTGTGATTGTGTATTAGACCTGGTGGCTTCTGATGACTCAGGACTCTGCCACGAAACAAGCTCCTTCAATGTAAGTGGTGTTTCATGGCAATGTTTGAAGGACTCACTAACCTTCAATTTTCTAACTACATCACAGGAGTCCTTAAATGGGAAAAGGGTGTCATATTATTGTACCGTAAACTACTAAGGAATTAAAAGGATATTCTGCAATGTTTGTGATGTTGGTGAAGTAGAATATACTGATTCCTGAAAACTGTTCCATTGCAATCTATGGGATAAGTAAGAAATTAATATGCTTTTGATAGTTTGGAGCACCTTGATTCCTCCAAAGTATGTCCGGAAACAGACCCAGATGAATAATAGTAATAATAATAATAATGGTATCTTGTTGCCTGGAATAGTTTGGAGGAAGCAGTTGCTCCAGATTTACCACCCCAAACAATGTACAGCCACAATCAAATAACCACCAATACTTTCCTTCCATCGTACAAATAAATCACTATCACCTTACGTCAACTCAACCCCCTCAATTATTATTTTGTAGTGCTGCAAAATCATACATGTATTGTTCTATATTAACAAGATTTTTACTACGATGGAAAGAAAGTGTCGGTGGATATTTGATTGTGTCTGTACAGTACACTATACTCTCTTCAGCAACAGGACACCATTATATTTTGGTAATTGGCCCTGTTTCCTGGCATAGTAAGGAGGAATGAGTTGCCCTCCAATATATATAGCCTCCGAGTAGCCAACAGTACCTGGTCTCCATAATTGTCACATTTTCAAGTCAACCTTAAGGGGAGATTCTCTTGTTGGTGAATTGGAAGGTCTATGATTCCTCCAAACTATGCCACGAAACAGAAGATCCCCTATTAGTAACATAGAGGGCATCTGTTTTCTTGTATAGTTTGGAGGAATCAGTAGCCTTACAATTTACCAACAAGAGAATCTCCCCTTAATGAAATTCCTTATATACTGTGAAATGAAGTTGGAAAATTTTTCAGTGACTGTACACGATTAATGGTGAATAGGAAGGTCTCTGTTTCCTCCAAAGTATGCCGTGAAACAGATCTTCTATTAGTACCACTGAGGGGGTCTGTTTTCTGGTATAGTTAGGAGGAATCAGTAGCCTTACAATTTATCAACAAGAGGATCTTCCCTTTAGGACCCTGGGATCGTGGTAGAGAGTTGGTGGCTTCTGATTCCTCCTGACACTGATACGAAACGATCTCCTTCAATACAGATGCTGTTTTCTGACAATATTTGAAGGACTCACAAACCTCCAATTTCCTGATATCATCACTGGGTCCCTTAAGTCTGGAAACGTCAGCTTTATGGAATCAGTCCAAGGTCCATCATTTCATCGAATACAGACAAAAACCTCGGCTTCACCAAGGGATTTTTGTCCAATGCTATCAATGTCTTTTCTTTTACTTCCATTAATAACTCTTCCATGTTTTCTGCTTTGTTAAAATCTGGTGTGTCTTCAGGTTCAAGTAAAATGAAGGGAACTACAATCATAGCAAAGATGGCCCCTATGACATTCATGGACCTAAACTCCTTTAGAAGCTCAGACCGGGTAAAGATCATATCCATACCAGCAGCCTCCATGACGGTGTTGAAGGTGTCTTAGTAGGTGTCCAGGAAGGTGTTCAGATTAGGTATCCTTACTTCCCCATTCAGACTGGTGTACATAAGGTAAATGAGGTCGGTAGCAGGCGAGGAGAGGCGATTAATTTGAAGATCAAGTAACATGACCTCAACTGGCTCGCCATCATCATTGTACCTGTGAACAGACAAACATATACATATTACATATTTATTCGAGTACAGTATATATATTTTGTAAGTTTGTTTATTTATCTGTTGTCATTAGATATCCAAGGGGATGTATGTGGAACACTCTAAATCACACTTACAGGGATAACATCTTATCATTAATCCAATGGTAAATACTAAAGTTGATAATGGGGCCAACGTGATCAAATTTGAATGAAATTTTGGAAAATATTTGGTGCTTTTTGCTGCATAACGTTGTTTGTTGAGGTCATAGTTTTTATGAGCATTAATGTAAGTTTTTCCTTTTCATTTTAATTCTGTCCCAAAAAAATGATTAATTTGTTAATTGTTAATTGATATATTTTATCATTATCTAAAAACACCATCCCAGAAGGAACGTGCTACTGCAAGTATCTTTTATATATTTGAGAAAGTGTGTGTGTGTGTGTGTGTGTGTCATAACTTATATTTTGACTAGTGTACTTAATCCATGCCATTTGTCATTATTAGTACAGAAATCATTGTGGTCAAATAAACAATCAATTGGATGACAAGGCTTGGTTTAGGGAGCTTAATCTGTTTTAGATTTATGTAAAAACTTTTATACAGGTGGCCTCTCAACCATTCAGTCAGAGGTTTCCTTTCAATCCAGGATATATTTGCTCACCTGAAGAGCACGTTGTTATTCCAACAGTCGCCGTGACACACAACATTGTATTTGCTTCTTCCTAAGTGTTTTGTCAAAAGTTGTACGAATTCTAATTTGAGAGTCTTTACCCAGGCAATGCTTCTTTCATAACCACCAAATCTCTCCAGCAGATCTATGCTTTGATCTAATTGCCGGTGGAATACATCTCTTAATCCCATACTTTCATCAACAAAAATATCTGGCACAAGGAAGTCATGTGTTACAGCCAGGTCCTGATCAGGAGTTTTGGCCTGAAGGAGGCGCGACGAGGCGTGTAGACGACCCAACTCCTTAAGGATGAGAGTAATGTGAGCCACGTCCAGGCCACGTCTACGGTCAAACATCTGATATCCTTGAGGACGAAGATCTTCCAGTAATATTACTGGGATAATGTAATATAGTTGGGATATACAGTATAGTAATATAGTTGGGATAATGTTTCGAGCAAACCAACCTTCCTCCAAACACAACCCACACCACACCACCTCTGACGTTCACACTCCCGTGAGGCCCACCCAGCGTTGTCAATGTTGGCCGAGATAACCCCGAAACACTAGTTGTGAGCTCTGCTCGCTCGAACCATTCACTGGTGGGAGGGAGAAGTAAGGAGGGATTTGAGGAGGGTAGGGGGGGGGGGTCTATACAAGAGAGGTGAGAAATTATTCTTGGAGAGGTGAAAAATGAGTGGAAGCTTTAATAAAAGTACGAAAATACACCTGGTTATCAATTATTTATATACCGATATTCGTGTCAATTATTAACATCATTAAAGGTAAGATTAACTTTTTAATATTATGATGTAACACAAAAACAACCGAGGTAATATTATTGTATACTTTTTCATATAATATTCAATGGTTATTATCATGCACCAAACGCTGAAAAATACTTACACGATAACTGAATAAGAATCATGAACCAGAATGCTCTTTATTAAATGAAGCAAATGTGAATACCTTTATATATTACATGTGTCAAGTGTTGATACCACTAACACACACTTCCATTTCCCCCGTATCTACTTAACAGTTTATAATCGTGTCAAATATCAAGGCTCTCATTATCCCTCACGTGATAGCAACCTTGTAATATTCTGAATACTTTTAATAATAGCTCGTTGTATTGTGGAGTTGCAAGTGGAGGGAGGGGGGATGTTAGTGGGAGAGGAGGAGAGAAATGTGGGCGGAGCTATATAGGAGGGTAACGAATGATCAGGTAGAGAGACGTGTGTCAGGAGGAATAAATGAAGCATACACTGTGAACGGTATCGAATCACCAATAGTATAAAGCAGGGTTCTTTAAACTTTTTCAGTCGTGACACAGTTTTTACTATGACATTATTCTCGCGACCCATACAGAAAGATCTTTTACAAATGATCAGAATTATCAACCAAAGAAAATACAAGGCCAGAAACTGAAACGTAATATTTATGATTAAAAGGAATTCTAATCAGAATTATAAACACTGCCTCACCTACCCCTCCCTCTCTCTCTCTCATTCTCTCTCAAGAAGGCTAATATTTGTGCAATGATTTTGTTTTATTGATAATTAAATATATGAATATTCGATTATAAAAATATGTTAGGTGGATTCATGTATGAACTTCATATTTATTTTATTGTCACGAATATTATTGTTCTATTTTATTCATGTATTTATTTTTGTGAGCCTGCGACTCAGTTTGGAGGAATTCGGGACCCGTAGTTTGAAGAATCCGGGTTTAAAGAAGTGCATGCTGCATTAACGTAGGTGGATAGAGGAGAGAAGAAATGTGATGATTTGAGGCGAGGGTGAGGGGGAAGAGGGTAAGACAAATGTACTAACGCTTTCAGAGCCCGTGTCGCACTGTTTTTCGGGAATAACTTTGTAACTAAAGGTTGGATCAGTATGATGTTTTGCCACGGGTTATTTCACACCTTCCGCTAATTTTTGGCACTATAATGGATTACCAAAAGTGAATAGTTAAGGCACTTGTCCCCGAGAAATGCGTCATTTTTATTAAATTTAACACTGGGATACGAACGATCATAGTGTGACGTATATACCACGTTAGTCCACAGGCTCCACCCGTCCCCTTCTTTCTCTCCCCCACCCTACTCTCTCTCTCTCTCTCTCTCTGGTCTTGAAACTTTGTTCGAAAATACAACACTTTCACAAGCTTTGTCATATATATATATATTGGAAGCATTTATTATGTGTATTGGTAAACTATTATCTGATGGTGAAACTGACAGATCAGGGCGGACGTAGGGTTAATTATTATTACTTCACATATATTTAAATACTGAATCTTTATTTCATGTGAGACAAACTGGTTTCGGTACTGATGCAATATTCGAAAATCATTTTTCTCACATGAATTAATGTATTTTTATTTCGATATATGTGTTGTAATATTGTTGTTGTAATATGTCCATAATGTTTATAACATGTTACTCATTATCAATATAATACGTTTATTTACATGATATTTATTAGAGAACAGTTAAACCCGCATACTGCAGCCTCGCTCCAGAACAGGTGGAGTGTGGACGTACTCGTGGCGCTCTGCCTCTATTCTCGTTTGTGTTGTTTTGGAGCTCTTGTTTGTGTTTTTTGTGTTGTTTGTGAGTTCTTGTTTGTGTTTTTTGTGTTGTTTGTGAGTTCTTGTTTGTATTTTTTGTGTTGTTTGTGAGTTCTTGTTTGTGTGTTGTTGTTTCTGTGGTGTTGCTGGTGTTGTTTGTCTGTTGTGGTTCTGTGTATAATTTTGTTGTGATTGTCTGTGTGTGTGTGTGTGTGTCCCTGGCTGATTGAGTGTTTAGTTGTTTGTGTTGTTGTTTGCTTTCCATCTAGGCCTTGCCTGGCCTGATGGAGAGTGCGGATTCCTGCTTGGAGGCCGACTTGGCAATGTCGGAGGAAGACGAGTCTCCAATTGAGGATCACTGGCCTGAGCTGCCTTCTCGCAACCCTCCTCCCTCTCCTCGGTCACTCCGCAGCTCAGGTTGCAGCCGTCCACCTCCTCAACCTCTACCAAGCGACCTGTTGATGCCTCGTCCGACTCCTCGCAGGATTCCGATGGTGTGGACTGTTTGCCTCCAGCTGCCAAGACTGCCAAGGGTGCTTCAGCTGTGCACGACGTACCTTCTATGCCTCACCCTGGTGTTTCTTCTTTGTATACCAACTCCTTGCCCTCGTCCAACCTTCCTGCTTTTGCCCCGAGAGATGCCTATGTCAAACTCTCCTTCTCTGGAAACCCATCTACTGACACAAAGCTGCGTTGGTTGTCTGATGTCAACAGGGCCTTCCAGTTGCAGCGTGAACTGGCTGAAGTCAAGATGGCTGCTGTCACCTCCCGGTTTGTCTACATCTCTAGGAAGCGTCAGGACATCATTGATAGAGTGAAGGCTGGTGAATTTTTATCTCTGCCTCTCATTCTTGAAGACTCACCTGAGAGGCCTCGTAAGTTCCCCAGCTACATTCCCACCCGTTTTCCTATTGATGTTGACCCGAAACTTGCCAAAGGATACCCTGGTGTGTACTTTACCCGTCGTTTTTTCCAAGATGGTTCCCCCATTAGCCGTATTGTTGTTGTCTGGAGTCAACCCGATCCACCTCCAAATGAGATTTCCTTTGATTTCCTCCCTTGTCTTCCACCGTGTGAGGTGAGGAAACTTCATAATGACCAGCCTTGGTGCTACAGGTGCTGGGGAGTTGGGCATATCTCCCGGTACTGTTCTGCCAGGCCGAAGTGTGCATGGTGTGCGGCCGACCATGATTCCAAGACGTGTCCTGTCAGGGGTGAACCATCACATCCTGCTGCCTCCACCTCTGAGCCTTCACCTCCTGAAGATAAGTTTCGATGGAAGTGTCCACGATGCCTTCAGCCAGGGGTTAACGTGTGGCATGGATGTACTCGACGTAAGGTCCAGGCTCGTGTCTCTACTATTGCTCCACCTCCACCACCACCACCTCCCCAGTCTGCTCTTCCTACCAGCCCTGCCTCACCTCCAGACCTGGCCCTCCGCAAGTCTGTTGCTACCCTCATGGCACGATGTACGGCTCTCGAAAACCGCTTTTCTGCCCTTGAAGCCAGGATTGATGGGCTGGTTGCCGCTCAGGCTGCCAATGACTCCAAACTCTCCACCTTGGTCGAGGCTCAGCAGGCCATCATCTCAACTGTCACTACTCTTACCGAAAAGATGGATACTGTTGCATCTCGCCTTGAAAAGCTTTTCGAGTCAGTCCCTTCTCCTGGTCCATCTTCTTCTCCAGGTCGCTCATCTGCCCCCACTCACCGGACTTCTACCTCCAAATACAGAGTTCGCTAGTGATTGCTGGCTGGATGTCATCTCCTGGAATGTATGTGGTATCACCAGTTATGCTAAGCTCACTCAACTCAAGGCCTATGTTTTTCGTCATCATCCCAGTGTTATTTTTCTCCATGAAGCATTTCCAGGACGGCCGCTCGCTGCTGGGCAAGCTCCTCCCCTCTCAGGTTATGTGCCATATGTTCATCTGGTAAGGAATGGTCTCCTGACTTACATACATAGCTCCTTGCCACATCGCCTTCTCCGTACCTCCACTGATCCTGACATGACCTTTCAGCTATTTGAGGTTCTACCTGGGAATGGAGTACTCCAACTATGTAATGTCTATTCTGCCCCAGCTAGACTCACTCTTGAGGCTCTTCCTTCTCCAACAGTGCGTGGTATGGTGTATATGGGAGATTTTAATGCTCAGCATTCTGATTTGGGTGATGGTACTGGCTCTATTAATCGTAATGGTGTTCGTCTCCTTTCATACATCCGCAAGCATCATCTGACACACTGGGACAGTGGCGGTGCCACTCATTGCCGGGGAGGTACTCTGGATTACATCCTCTCGTCTGGCCTGATAGCATCTCAGGTCCAGTGCTCCTCCGTGCCAGACTTATTCTCTGATCACATTGCTCTTTGGTTTCATTATTCTCTAACTGCTGGGTCAGGTGCTTCAGCCACTCGTTTGCATATTGCTGTGCCCCCTAAATATTGCCCGACTTACATCTTATTTATGGCCCATGTATTCCCTACATTTGACATATCATCAGCTGAACAGTTGTACTCTGATCTTGTATCTGCTACTCATGACTTTTATAGGCTATACGTCTCCTGGCCACACCTCCAGCATCGCCATACTGCCCACTCCTGGACGCTGGATGCACGTATACAGGAGGCAAAGGAGGAGGCTGAACGTGAAGGCCTATTGTTTCAAGCCAACCCAACCCCTGACCTACTCCATCGTTACCAGATGTCTAGGGACGCTTTAGTTGCCCTGCAGGATTGTGCTCACACTGAGTCTTGGCAGCAGTTCACGGACAGCATCAACCAGCAAACAAGTGTGGCTTCTATGTGGCACCTCATCCGTCGGGTTGTTAAAAAGACACCGGCCACTGCTCGTCATCACACTTCTGCCGACTATG
Source organism: Petrolisthes cinctipes (assembly GCA_033782935.1). Classification (NCBI taxonomy): domain Eukaryota; kingdom Metazoa; phylum Arthropoda; class Malacostraca; order Decapoda; family Porcellanidae; genus Petrolisthes; species Petrolisthes cinctipes. The sequence goes on along the minus strand of JAWQEG010002254.1, from coordinate 252,058 downwards.
CCAAACAACTTGTCGATACCTGGTCAGAACAATCTACCCCAGCCAGTCTACCTATCCACATTCAAGATGCACTCGCTTCCCGTGCTGCTGTCCATCGGCTACGTCTAATGTCTGCTCTGTTACAAGATGATGACGATGATGCAGAGGAGATAACTGAGGAGGAGTTGCGCCGTACTCTCTCTCGGGGTAGAGCTTCTTCCCCTGATGATGATGGTATTACTTATGCTGTGCTGCGCCTACTTCAACAAGTTCCTGGGAACCCTCTACTTCTACTGTACAATCTTTGTCTTCGTGACGGTTGTGTACCACGAGCCTGGACCAGCAGCACAATAATACCCATCCCTAAGCCCGGCACTGCGAAGTTCAGGCCTATTTCCCTTACTTCCTGTTTCTGTAAGGTTATGGAGAGAATCTTACTCAATCGTCTCATGTACAGACTGCAGGATCGCCTTTCTCCATGGCTGTTTGGTTTCCTTCCCCAGCGGAGCACACATCACTGCCTAGTCGACCTGTACTCTCGCCTTTCCAGGGACAGTGTGGTGGCCTTCATTGACCTTCGAAGTGCCTTCGATGTTGCGAATAGAGACGTCATTTTGGATCAACTGGTAGACTTTGGGATAAAGGGTAATCTACTACAGTGGATTCGGGGCTACCTGAGTAACAGGACCTCCCGTGTGTTTTTCAGTGGTGCACTCAGTCCTTTGCGCAGTTTTCATCTTGGTACGCCTCAAGGTGGTGTTCTCAGCCCATTGTTATTTAATATTCTGATGTATCGGTTGCTCACTTCTCTCCCTGATATTCCTGGAACTACAATTACAGGCTATGCTGATGATATCTGTGTTCATTCTACCTCACCAAGGGATCTCCAGCGGTTTCTTGACTCCTTCTCTGTGGTCTCCTCTCACTGTGGCATTATTGTCTCCCCAGATAAGAGCAGAATATTCACCTGCCGCCTTCCTCAAGCTCAGCCAGTGTTCACCATTGGAGGGACTGTCATTCCCATGTGTTCCCAGTACTGCTACCTTGGTGCGCCAGTCAATATTTGGCCAATTGTCCCTGCCAGACCTCAAGACCATCCCATTGTCCAGGACTTATTGGGTCGTCTCCAGCGCCGACTTACACCACTTCAATGGCTATCTAACAACTCCTCGGGCATCTCCATCCCAGTAGCCAGGACCATCTATATTGCTTTTATCCGTTCAGTTGTTGATTACCTTTCCCCTGCTTTGATTCAACTTCCTAGGGCTACTCTGGAAACTTTAGAAAAATTTCAGAATAGAGCAATGAGAATAATTCTTGGCTGTCCATTGTTGACCAGGATAATGAACATGCAGCGTGAGTTGCGTCTTCCCCCATTAATCGAGAGAATTTATTGTAATGTTACTTGCTTCATTGTCAAGTGCCTCCATTTCCCACATCTTTCACCCCATTACTCTCAGTTAGTCAGGACTTCTCTTAGACCAAACTACCCGGTCCCTCCCATACTGCCTGCTGGACGTACTCTTATAAGGTCTGTTTCCTCTGTGCTCCGTGGTCTTAATATAGTTATAATGGTTGCACACCAGAAGTTCCTCCAGAACCTGATGGTTCAGCAGGTGTCGACAAACCACATCAAGTGGCAGGCCCTGGGGCAGCAAGTGTCGGACAGTGGGGCAGGCTAGGCAATAGTGCTCTATAGTGTTAGCACGAGGCGCTCAACACAAGCAACACTCAGTGAAGGGAGGCTCACCCTGCATCCCAGCAACCTGCCACGGTGGCCGGTAGCCAAGCCTCAAACGAGCAGAGACTACATTGTGCCTCCGAACCATGAGGCCTCGACGATGGTAGGAATATTTGTGATGGCATACAGACTCGTAATGGGTGATGGAGATGCTGAAGGGCCTCTCTGCATCTCTGCGTCGCCGTACAGGGAAGAGAGCGGCGGAGCGGACTTTAGAGAGGTAACATGTCAGAGAGAGAGGACGTCCAGCACCACGAGGAGGCAGATGGCAGGCTTCCTTTGCGAGTCTATCAACTGTACCATTGTGACGTAAACCTACATGGGATGGCACCCATAAAAATTTGACAGTCAATTTACGATGACGCAATAAGGCCAAAAACAATAAAATCTGCTGAATAACAGTAGAATGTGTGGGCTGAACACTAGAGAGGGAATGAAGGGCAGGTTTGGAGTCACAAAAAATGGCAGCATTCACTCCACGTTGACAAACAACACTAACAGCATCCAGAATGGCATACATTTCACACAATGTTGAGCTAGAGTGGTTACAGAGACGACGGCCAACCCAGCCCCCTGGAGGTGACTCCAGGTCAGACGAGAAAACAGCACAACCTGCTGCACCATCCACCTGCAATGAGCCATCAGTGTAGAGACAGTATGGATCTGTGATGGAGGAAGTCACTGTTTCTATGTGTTCCAGAGCCAACTGCCGCTGTAGAGAAGGCAGCTCCGACTTGGAAGTAGGTGTAAAGCTCACATCAGGTGTGGGTAGCATCCATGGAGGGGGCCCTGGGGGGACGTCTGCAACCATTATATCTATAGTAAGACCACGGAGCACAGAGGAAACAGACCTTATAAGAGTACGTCCAGCAGGCAGTATGGGAGGGACCGGGTAGTTTGGTCTAAGAGAAGTCCTGACTAACTGAGAGTAATGGGGTGAAAGATGTGGGAAATGGAGGCACTTGACAGTGAAGCAAGTAACATTACAATAAATTCTCTCGATTAATGGGGGAAGACGCAACTCACGCTGCATGTTCACTATCCTGGTCGACATTGGACAGCCAAGAATTATTCTCATTGCTCTATTCTGAAATTTTTCTAAAGTTTCCTGAGTAGCCCTAGGAAGTTGAATCAAAGCAGGGGAAAGGTAATCAACAACTGAACAGATAAAAGCAATATAGATGGTCCTGGCTACTGGGATGGAGATGCCCGAGGAGTTGTTAGATAGCCATTGAAGTGGTGTAAGTCGGCGCTGGAGACGACCCAATAAGTCCCGGACAATGGGATGGTCTTGAGGTCTGGCAGGGACAATTGGCCAAATATTGACTGGCGCACTCAGGTAGCAGTACTGGGAACACATGGGAATGACAGTCCCTCCAATGGTGAACACTGGCTGAGCTTGAGGAAGGCGGCAGGTGAATATTCTGCTATTATCTGGGGAGACAATAATGCCACAGTGAGAGGAGACCACAGAGAAGGAGTCAAGAAACCGCTGGAGATCCCTTGGTGAGGTAGAATGAACACAGATATCATCAGCATAGCATAGGGGAGGTGGCCGAGTGGTTAGTGTTCTGGACTCGTAACCTAGAGGTCGGGAGATCGATCCTCTCAGGTGAGGGCCTGAGAATAATTACTCTTCCGATTTGAGTTTCAGGCACTAACAATAAGGCCACCGAACGTCGTAAAACACCCTCGCTGGTACCATAACAGTTGCAGTATTTGGGAATAACCCTCAATTCCCTCCCCCTGTGGCTGGGTACCAGGTCGGAAGTCGTGACGTGTGTGTGTGAGAGTAGCAGTTGACCTGGGCCACGGTAACGGGCTTGATTAGGCCTATGTCCAGTGTCTGAAAAAAAAAAAAAAAAAATGTAATTGTAGTTCCAGGAATATCAGGGAGAGAAGAGAGCAACCGATGCATCAGAATATTAAATAACAATGGGCTGAGAACACCACCTTGAGGCGTACCAAGATGAAAACTGCGCAAAGGACTGAGTGCACCACTGAAAAACACACGGGAGGTCCTGTTACTCAGGTAGCCCCGAATCCACCGTAGTAGATTACCCTTTATCCCAAAGTCAACCAGTTGATCCAAAATGACGTCTCTATTAGCAACATCGAAGGCACTTCGAAGGTCAATGAAGGCCACCACACTGTCCCTGGAAAGGCGAGAGTACAGGTCGACTAGGCAGTGATGTGTGCTCCGCTGGGGAAGGAAACCAAACAGCCATGGAGAAAGGCGATCCTGCAGTCTGTACATGAGACGATTGAGTAAGATTCCCTCCATAACCTTACAGAAACAGGAAGTAAGGGAAATAGGCCTGAACTTCGCAGTGCCGGGCTTAGGGATGGGTATTATTGTGCTGCTGGTCCAGGCTCGTGGTACACAACCGTCACGAAGACAAAGATTGTACAGTAGAAGTAGAGGGTTCCCAGGAACTTGTTGAAGTAGGCGCAGTACAGCATAAGTAATACCATCATCACCAGGGGAAGAAGCTCTACCCCGAGAGAGAGCACGACGCAACTCCTCCTCAGTTATCTCCTCTGCATCATTGTCATCATATTGTAACAGAGCAGACATTAGACGTAGCCGATGGACAGCAGCACGGGAAGCGAGTGCATCTTGTATGTGGATGGGTAGACTGGCTGGGGTAGATTGTTCTGACCAGGCATCGACAAGTTGTTTGGCATAGTCGGCAGAAGTGTGATGACGAGCAGTGGCCGGTGTCTTTTTAACAACCCGACGGATGAGGTGCCACATAGAAGCCACACTTGTTTGCTGGTTGATGCTGTCCGTGAACCGCTGCCAAGACTCAGTGTGAGCACAATCCTGCATGGCAACTAAAGCGTCCCTAGACATCTGGTAACGATGGAGTAGGTCAGGGGTTGGGTTGGCTTGAAACAATAGGCCATCACGTTCAGCCTCCTCCTTTGCCTCCTGTATACGTGCATCCAGCATCCAGGAGTGGGCAGTATGGCGATGCTGGAGGTGTGGCCGGGAGACGTATAGCCTATAAAAGTCATGAGTAGCAGATACAAGATCAGAGTACAACTGTTCAGCTGATGATATGTCAAATGTAGGGAATACATGGGCCATAAATAAGATGTAAGACGGGCAATATTTAGGGGGCACAGCAATACGCAAACGAGTGGCTGAAGCACCTGACCCAGCAGTTAGAGAATAATGAAACCGAAGAGCAATGTGATCAGAGAATAAGTCTGGCACGGAGGAGCACTGGACCTGAGATGCTATCAGGCCAGACGAGAGGATGTAATCGAGAGTACCTCCCCGGCAATGAGTGGCACCGCCAGTGTCCCAGTGTGTCAGATGATGTTTGCGGATGTATGAAAGGAGACGAACACCATTACGATTAATAGAGCCAGTACCATCACCCAAATCAGAATGCCGAGCATTAAAATCTCCCATATACACTATATTACGCACTGTTGGAGAAGGAAGAGCCTCAAGAGTGAGTCTAGCTGGGGCAGAATAGACATTACATAGTTGGAGTACTCCATTCCCAGGTAGAACCTCAAATAGCTGAAAGGTCATGTCAGGATCAGTGGAGGAACGGAGAAGGCGATGTGGCAAGGAGCTATGTATGTAAGTCAGGAGACCATTCCTTACCAGATGAACATATGGCACATAACCTGAGAGGGGAGGAGCTTGCCCAGCAGCGAGCGGCCGTCCTGGAAATGCTTCATGGAGAAAAATAACACTGGAATGATGACGTAAAACATAGGCCTTGAGTTAAGTGAGCTTAGCATAACTGGTGATACCACATACATTCCAAGTGATGACATCCAGCTGGCAATCACTAGCGAACTCTGTATTTGGAGGTAGAAGTCCGGTGAGTGGGGGCAGATGAGCGACCTGGAGAAGAAGATGGACCAGGAGAAGGGACTGACTCGAAAAGCTTTTCAAGGCGAGATGCAACAGTATCCATCTTTTCGGTAAGGGTAGTGACAGTTGAGATGATGGCCTGCTGAGCCTCGACCAAGGTGGAGAGTTTGGAGTCATTGGCAGCCTGAGCGGCAACCAGCCCATCAATCCTGGCTTCAAGGGCAGAAAAGCGGTTTTCGAGAGCCGTACATCGTGCCATGAGGGTAGCAACAGCCTTGCGGAGGGCCAGGTCTGGAGGTGAGGCAGGGCTGGTAGGAGGAGCAGACTGGGGAGGTGGTGGAGGCGGAGCAATAGTAGAGACACGAGCCTGGACCTTACGTCGAGTACATCCATGCCACACGTTAACCCCTGGCTGAAGGCATCGTGGACACTTCCATTGAGACGTATCTTCAGGAGGTGAAGGCTCAGAGGTGGAGGCAGCAGGACGTGATGGTTCACCCCTGACAGGACACGTCTTGGAATCATGGTCGGCCGCACACCATGCACACTTCGGCCTGGCAGAATAGTACCGGGAGATATGCCCAACTCCCCAGCACCTGTAGCACCAAGGCTGGTCATTATGAAGTTTCCTCACCTCACACGGTGGAAGACAAGGGAGGAAATCAAAGGAAATCTCATTTGGAGGTGGATCAGGTTGACTCCAGACAACAACAATACGGCTAATGGGGGAACCATCTTGGAAAAAACGACGGGCAAAGTACACACCAGGGTATCCTTTGGCAAGTTTCGGGTCAACATCAATAGGAAAACGGGTGAGGATGTAGCTGGGGAACTTACGAGGCCTCTCAGGTGAATCTTCAAGAATGAGAGGCAAAGATAAAAATTCACCAGCCTTCACTCTATCAATGATGTCCTGACGCTTCCTAGAGATGTAGACAAACCGGGAGGTGACAGCAGCCATCTTGACTTCAGCCAGTTCACGCTGCAACTGGAAGGCCCTGTTGACATCAGACAACCAACGCAGCTTTGTGTCCGTAGATGGGTTTCCAGAGAAGGAAAGTTTGACATAGGCATCTCTCGGGGCAAAAGCAGGAAGGTTGGACGAGGGCAAGGAGTTGGTATACAAAGAAGAAACACCAGGGTGAGGCATAGAAGGTACGTCGTGCACAGCTGAAGCACCCTTGGCAGTCTTGGCAGCTGGAGGCAAACAGTCCACACCATCGGAATCCTGCGAGGAGTCGGACGAGGCATCAACAGGTCGCTTGGTAGAGGTTGAGGAGGTGGACGGCTGCAACCTGAGCTGCGGAGTGACCGAGGAGAGGGGGGGAGGGTTGCGAGAAGGCAGCTCAGGCCAGTGATCCTCAATTGGAGACTCGTCTTCCTCCGACATTGCCAAGTCGGCCTCCAAGCAGGAATCCGCACTCTCCATCAGGCCAGGCAAGGCCTAGATGGAAAGCAAACAACAACACAAACAACTAAACACTCAATCAGCCAGGGACACACACACACACCCACACACACACACACACAGACAATCACAACAAAATTATACACAGAACCACAACAGACAAACAACACCAGCAACACCACAGAAACAACAACACACAAACAAAAACTCACAAAAAACACAAACAAGAGCTCCAAAACAACACAAACGAGAATGGAGGCAGAGCGCCACGAGTACGTGTACTATTGGCCACAAGTATTCGTACCCACCTCTGTTTTGCTTCAACCAGAATTCATCTGGTAACACTGACTCGCATGTCCAGATGTATGATATCCTTCTGTTCCCCCTCTTCACTTTCCCTTCACATGAATAAGGCGATATATATCTGTAGCTATTTACTTACATTGTGGCGATATTCTATAATTAGTGTGCTTTATCCCTGCATTCTGTCAAACTATTTACTTCGATGTCACTTTCATGTGTTAAAGATTAAGAGAACTGGTCCCCCTCCATCTTTCTTTCCCTTCTTTAGCTCCCCCTCCCTCATCCCTCCCCCCTCTTTCTCTCTACTGTTCCCTCCCACCTACTCTTTCTCTCCATTGCTCCCTCCCACCCCCTTCTTTCTCTCCACTGCTCCCTCTCTCCCCCCTCTTTCTCTCCAATGCTCCCTCCCACCCCCTCTTTCTCTCCATTGCTCCCTCCTTCCCCTCTCTACCTAATAACAGGCGCCCTCCACCCTCATCTGTCTCTCTTGTTCCCTTCCTCCCTCTCTTCATCATTCCCTCAACTTATCATCTAACTCTCTCTATCTGTCGTTTTCCCTTCCTCTTTCCACTTACTCACACTCTCTTCTCTCCTAATCACTCTCATACTCTAAATGTTTTACCTTGTATTGAGTTCGAATTTCTTTCGTATTTATTGCTTTTATCTATGAGTAGCGTTTCCTAACTTCTTCCATGATATCTACTGGTTTATTAAAGGTATCATTTTTTGTCTGACTTATATTTTTTAGTGATATTTGAGTCTGATGGATCAGGAAATTAAAGAGTTTGTTTATCACATGGGTGGACTCAACATTTCTCCTAGACCTTCTACTTTCCATCATTCCAGTCTAACGACAGGTTGGAATCTTTTTAGCCTCGCCCATTAATATTTTCAAATAACAGTGTAAAATGTATTAAAACTCTCTCTCTCTCTGGTTTTGTTTATAGAGAGGCGCAATATCAAAATCAATTAGTGGTCCGCACCCCTGCATTCCCAATAATGCTAACATTCATTTAATTTAATTTCTGATTCAGAAAGAAAGTGCTAATGGAGTAAAGAAGCTCCTTCACAAATATAGTTATTCATATTCTATTGTGTGTACTGATGTTAAAAACTATGAATTTATTTTATCCGTATACTGTAGGGGACCTGGTATTAGTTTATTACAGTTGTAGTGAAATGCAGTGGTATCAATATAGTGTTAGGCACTGCCATGATATGTTTCTTGTTTTTTCTTAATTAAATGTATAAATACTATGTTATTCCTAATTTTAATGCAACTTTTTTCTTAAGTTTTTACACTTGTTTTTAGATGGTTCCAAACATTTTTTTTACACATTAATTTGACAATTGATTTATAAAAAAATATTTTTATGATGCTAAGGAGAAACGGTGGACAGGCACGAACTGACCAGAGGTGGTTGAATCACATTTGTTTTCGACTTCGTTCGGCTGCATGAATCTTTCGAATCTTTAGGTTTGAAGCCAAAGGATTCATACTCATTGTAATACTGTTTTCTGTCCTTGGCTGCCGTCAATACCCTACCAAATTTTTTCGGGATAGAATACAAGGGAACTACACATTCGTAGGATCATAAGCCCGATAAAATTATTATCCGCCGACTTGGCGGAGCTTAACTTTTCTAAAAACGATCCAGATGTATTAATACCTTATTTCCGAGAATAAATGGTTCTGTGCTTACTCATGTTAAAATCTTTTCCTTGTATTTATATCAATTCAAGGAAACCAGAGCACACCAATGTCTAAAATGGGAACAGTAATACTTGTGCAGCTATGTTGAACAAATATTTTTATGCAAAAACGTAAACTTTCGTAATTATTCGTTTACAGTAAACAAGGGTCATGTGCTTTAACCAGGGTTGTCGAGTGTTTGCAAAGGTTTGAAATTACTTCATGAATTTTTAGGTGAAAAAAATAATGTGGCTAATACTGAACTTTGTGCTCAGAATGGGAATTATAACTAAATAACAACACACACGAGAGAGAGAGAGAGAGAGAGAGAGAGAGAGAGAGAGAGAGAGAGTGTAATCGAGGGAGGGAGGGAGGTAGGGAGCAAGAAGAGACAGGCAGGGGGAGCGAGGGAGGTAGCAGGGGAGACAGAGAGGGAGGGTGGTAGCACAGGAGACAGAGAGGGGGGAGGTAAGGAGCAGGAGACAGAGAGGGAGAGGAGGAGGGGGATAGGAAACGGAAACCTCAATATTCATCAATAAAATCATTCTAATTTCCTAGTAAATACAGTTTAACTGAATAGATGGATAAACCACAATATTCATAGAATATTACTTCAAGGTATATACAATAAATAACTACGAGAATGTGAAAGGAAAGTGAGGTAGGAAATAGAGGATATCATACATCTGGACATGGGGGACGGGGTTCAGTGTTACCAGATGAATTCTGCGTTAGGCAAAACTGAGGTGGGTACGAATACTTGTAGTACACTCCACCTGTTCTGGAGCGAGACTCCCTGAGGTGGCCTCGAGTCATCTGTGCACAACTGTACATAGAGTACAGCCGCATGACAAAAGCGTTCCTACAGCCACGTGGACAATGTAACATCTTCGTCATGACAGACACCGTTGGCTCTTACACAGCATCTGACTGTGTGTAAAAGCACTTCGTCCATGTGTACCCATTTCACACGAATGAAACACACCACTCCTGAATTCCAACAAAGCATTGCTATCCCGTCATACACTGGCGTTATCGTACACAACTCTACCATATATATATCCTCGTTGTTATGTATCACTATATGATAAAAAGTGATAACAATAACATTAAAACATAATGCCTGCTAGCATTATATACCTATACATATTTTTAGGACTAAAGCTTGTGCCCGTGTTGTATTTTCGAACAAAGTTTCGAGACCAGAGAGAGAGAGAGAGAGAGAGTAGGGTGGGGGAGAGAAAGAAGGGGATGGGTGGAGCCTGTGGACTAACGTGGTATATACGTCACACTATGATCGTTCGTATCCCAGTGTTAAATTTCATAAAAATGATGCATTTCTCGGGGACAAGTGCCTTAATTATTCACTTTTGGTAATCCATTATAGTGCCAAAAATTAGCGGAAGGTGTGAAATAACCCGTGGCAAAACATCATACTGATCCAACCTTTAGTTACAGAGTTATTCCCGAAAAACAGTGCGACACGGGCTCTGAAAGCGTTAGTAGGTGAGTAGTTGAAAAGTAATAACAAACAAATATAATTAGAATATCTGTTACATTATATCCTTTAAATAAAAGCACTGTCTTTTGTTCACCATCGTAATGGGATAGACTACTGAATATATATTATCCTTTGGATATTAGACAGCTATCCCTGTATTCCTTTTATCTCTCGTGCTTGTCCCGTAGGGGAGTATTGCCTGTAATGATGTGGGCAATACTTTAAGGGTTTTGGCGCCCATTCGGGCCCCCCCACTAGCTTATATTTCTTCAACTGTCCCTCCTTTCTTCCTATTTCATTCTTGCTTGCTGTCACACCTCTCTATCACCTTTTCCTGGTGCTAAATGACCTCGCTGTTACGCCACCTAATATCAATCAAATCCCTCGTGCTTGTAGTCCACCCTATTTATCACCTTCTCCCAAGCCCAGCTGTTTTGTTTTCTTTTTCGGCAGAAGACGGTTTAATTTTCTAACTTTTTTAATAATCATATTTGTCAACAAATTCATTAAGCTATTTACCAGGATTTTTTCTCCTAAATATGCATTTCCTTAAAAATAATCGATGTTAAACTAAAATAGGCGCCGTTATATGGAGTTTTCAATAAACTTGGTCTAATTTTATGCATAGGCTATATATATTACAGTATCTCTCAAGTAACTGGCAACTTTACACATCCTCCCTACTGTCTTATCCCTCTCTCGCTTGCCCTTCCCTCCTTTCTTACCGTTTATCTTTTCTTTCTCATATTTTTAACCTTCTCATTCGTTCTTAAAAAGTTTTAATGACATAGGCCTTTCTCCCTTATCACTTATAGTCCAATTATATGATTCGAAAAACTACGACTGAGATTATGTTGTAGATCGCATTTTGGTTCTCAATATGTAGAGGTTGGTTGATTGATTGATATTAGGCGCCGCAACAGCGAGGTCATATAGCGCCAGAAAACGGTGATAGAGAGGCGAGACAGCAAGAAGGAAGGAAATAGAAAGAAAAGAGTGGTAGTTGAAAAACTAAAAGCTAGTGGCTAGGGCCGAAGGGGCGCCAAAACCCTTAAAGTATTTCCCACATCACTAATGCAGGCAATACCCTCCTACGGGTTCAATATGTAGAGAATTTAGAAAACAACTAGAGATTTATGGGGAAAGATATATGAATTATTTAGAATTAAAGTGTTGACAGATACGCATTATTATCCCAGCCACAGCATTTCGCCTTCATAAAACTGAAGGACTATAGGTTTCATGCATTGCCATTTGCTAGTTTGTTGCTAGTCAGAATGTTAAATTGTTAAACCCATTTGCAGGAAAGAGAAATATATTATATTTTTCTTTTTAAGTTACTGATAGGTATTTTTTATTAAAATCTGTTTCGATATACATTACCTTACTTTTATCTAGTCTAGTGAGAAACCCACATTTATTTGTAATTTATTGAAAAAAGATATACGACTTTTCGGTTACATCACGTAGCCCTCTTCAGGTATGAGTGAGGACAGGTAGAGTAAACGAATATATATGTATACCGCTCATAGAGGGGGAGAGGGGTAGGGGGGAGAGGCGGAAGGGTCACGTGATAGGCGGGAGGCGGGAGAAGGGGGAAAGAGAAGTTGGGAGGGGGAAAGAGAGTAGGGGTGGGTGAATTCACGCAGGAGGAAGGAAACGGAGGTAGAATGGGGGGGGGGAGGCGGAGAGGACGAGCTGATAATGGGAAAGGTAAGAACATCGGGGCAAATAAAAAAAATACATGGAATGGTAACGGAGGAAGTGGAACAAAACAGAATAGTCACATACAAATAAAAATAGAACTATAAGTTACACAGTTCTGTATGTTATATGGATGTGCCTTTGACCTGAAGAAGTAATAGCGAAACGTCGTCAATAAAGGCTCCTCGTCATAGAGTGTTGTTCTTACCATTTTGTCAAGCAAATGCTTATTTTAACTCAACGTTCTTCATCTCACTAGGCTCTATCACAATAAATTTTAACAGTTCGTACTGAAAATAAATAAGAAAACAGATGACAAAATTAACAACAACCGATAACACTACTTCACTATCTGTAAATGTAAATCGTTATAAATTTGTCTATAATTACATAAAAAGCATATAACCTATCCCTATTACTAAGGTAGAAATGAATATTTCAAGGCTTAAAACGAATCACAGCACAAGCCGTGAGCCCGTGAAGCAATGCCAGGCAGATCCCCTCCCATCACCATCAGTTGGCTGATGTATGACAACCACAACTGAGAATAAAATACGAGTTATTCCAGTTTGCGTTATAATTCAGTTCTTCATTAACAATGTATGCTACTGTTCTTCATATACTGTATATATGGCAAATAAACATAATATATTTAGTTCACCACAATGCTCTCTTGTTTAGATATAATAAGGCTATATTATCACTAAACTTTCCTAGCAACTTATCGACCAATCATCTCCGTCGTTATATGTTCAACTCTCTACACCTCCGTCACCTCCTTGAGGGGTAGAGTATAGAGGACCTCAGGGTGATAAAGAAACTCCCTTCCGCAACTGTACCTTCTTGTGAATGTTATTAATGCCTCCTTTTCTACTATTGTTATGGGTGTGTATGATACCATTTTCTATGAATCCTTGTACAGTAAACCCTCATAATTCACTGGTTTTGTAAAGTACTGACCGGGTGTGCAATGTACAGTCGCTCACCACAATCTCTACGCCATCCGAGTCGACCATCATGGGTAGACTTCAACACTCCAACATCACAATCATTATCACCATCATGGGTAGACTTCAACACTCAACAATCACCATCATCATTATCACCATCTTAATCATCACCATCATGGGCAGACTTCAACACTCCACCATCACCATCATCATCACCATCATCACCAGTCGATATAATATACCAAATATATGTACATACGTATATTACATACTGACACACACACATGTACGTTTATTACACACACACAATCACACACACATATACGTTTATTACACACACACATACACACAAACACACACACAACCACACACAAATGTGCATGTGTGTCTGTAAATGTGTGTGTGGAGTAGTTTACACACACACACATCAGCATGACACACAGGTATGTACAGTCTGTTACAGTTCCGACTGGGCCACCCAGTATCGAGAGATCGTAGATGTGGCAGCAGTGTGTGTGCGTGTGTGCTCGAAAATTATACGGATCGTCAACACTCTCCCTCTGTAGTGAACATGACCCTGCCTCAAAGTTCATTTCATAGATGGCGCTGTGTAGTTGTGGAAGGAATGTGGACTGCAGGGTTGAAGTTTCGGGAAACATCTATGCTCGTGCCAATGAGTCATGAGCTCTCAGGCAGAGTGGTTGAGGAATGCTATTATGGAAATTTAACAACTATATTACACACTGAGTAGGTGAAGCTAAGGTAAAGTTGTTCGTAGCCTGAACAGTGAATATTTTTTCTAAATGGATTTCATGTTTAGCATGCAACATTGCATTGTTTTCTTGTTTTTCTACCAACTCGAGCAGATAGGTTGTTTGCTTTGGCCATCATATTTTGGTAAACATTATTTGATGTTCACATCTGATTTTGTATTTTATTTGTAAGTCACGTTACAGTGTATTACATGCATAGCAAAATTCCTTCATTACTAAATACTCCTTCTCTCTCTCTCTCTCTCTCTCTCTCTCTCTCTCTCTCTCTCTCTCTCTCTCTCTCTCTCTCTCTCTCTCTCTCTCTCTAACAAACTACAACGAACAACTGTGGAATTGGTCCTAAATCTCCATACGATTTCATATCTAAATAGACTGGATAAGATAAGATAGTGTTCATTTGAGAGAGAGAGAGAGAGAGAGAGAGAGAGAGAGATTACAGTACACTTTAACGAGAGAGAGAGAGAGAGAGAGAGAGAGAGAGAGAGAGAGAGAGAGAGATTACAGTACACTTTAACGAGAGAGAGAGAGAGAGAGAGAGAGAGAGAGAGAGAGAGAGAGAGAGATTACAGTACACTTTAACGAGAGAGAGAGAGAGAGAGAGAGAGAGAGAGAGAGAGAGAGAGAGAGAGAGAGGAGTATTTAGTAATGAAGGAATTTTGCTATGCATGTAATACATTGTAACGTGACTTACAAATAAAATACAAAATCAGAGGTGAACATCAAATAATGTTTACCAAAATATGATGGCCAAAGCAAACAACCTATCTGCTCGAGTTGGTAGAAAAACAAGAAAACAATGCAATGTTGCATGCTAAACATGAAATCCATTTAGAAAAAATATTCACTGTTCAGGCTACGAACAACTTTACCTTAGCTTCACCTACTCAGTGTGTAATATAGTTGTTAAATTTCCATAATAGCATTCCTCAACCACTCTGCCTGAGAGCTCATGACTCATTGGCACGAGCATAGATGTTTCCCGAAACTTCAACCCTGCAGTCCACATTCCTTCCACAACTACACAGCGCCATCTATGAAATGAACTTTGAGGCAGGGTCATGTTCACTACAGAGGGAGAGTGTTGACGATCCGTATAATTTTCGAGCACACACGCACACACACTGCTGCCACATCTACGATCTCTCGATACTGGGTGGCCCAGTCGGAACTGTAACAGACTGTACCTCAATGAGTGTGTGTGTGCGTGTCCTCTGTGTGTGTGTGTGTGTGTGTGTGTGATCCCTCTCTATTACTCTGTGTGAGTGTGTGTTCTCTCTATTTCTGTGTTCAAGTGTGTGTCTACTTTATGTGTGTGTACTTTATGACTGTGTGTATCTGTGTGTGCTTTCTGACTGTGTGTGTGTGTGTGTGTGTGTGTGTGTCAAAAAGCATACCTGTAGTTAGGCTTACAAAATTGGGTTAAGATTTTTCAATTTTTTAAACTTTTTTTAATATGGCACCAACTTTTTTAAGCCATACTCTAACTGTTTAAGCCATACATCTAACTGTTATAATAATCCTGACTGTATATCAATGAAAACACCTCTCACTAAGATAATAATTTAATAAAGTTGCTCGCTAAACTATAAAATGTCTCCTTAGTCCTTATTCATATAGGTATCTTCCCCGGGCAGCGCCGGGTACCTCCGCTAGTACTGTATATACTGTAGCTATGTCTATTTACTAAAAACCTCTCGTGTGTGTTGGAGAAGATCGTTTGACAACTCAGTGTCACCGACTTGCTAGAAGAAGTACCCTATGCAATTGTTCTCAGCGTCTCTTCATATCCTTACGAGGTGGACAGTGTGGTAATAAAAACAAATATTTCACCATTGCCGATTTTCCATTCTTTACCAGTGTTCATAACTAATGCTTTAGTTTTCTTTCTTTTCTATGAAATACGCGGCGCGGAATATGTATTTATATTCTACCGTTAAAACAACGATTCGAGAAAAACAGTAATCATAGACTTGTTGAAATTCAAGAAAAATATGATATTATTATCTACAAGAACATCGAAATCCAATTTATTATCACACAATGTTAACCATTAAAATCTAGAAGTAATGTCTCCCTGCCTCTCATCAGAAATAGTATGGTACTTGGTTCACATCTAATAACACAAGACATTCAGTTAGCATCAACAAACTCAAGTGAACGTATGTACAGTCGCCGACAATAGCGACGCAACTCTCCTTGAGGTACACTGAACCAAAAACACAAGCTTTTGTTTCCATACTATGATCATTTTTATATATTTAATTTAAAACCAACTCTGCCTCCTCTCACCCGCTGTCTTCCTCCTTCCCTCACACTGAAGCAGATGAACGTATACATGTACACTTCTTATTGATGGTCAGAATTTGGATTCCCTCTTACGGTAACTTGTTGAGGGGCCACACGTTACACTTACCTGGCTTTGACATGATGTAGAGGAATACGTGGGTTAGGAGAGTACGTAGCCTTGTGTATTGTGTGGTGAGGTCCATCACCATCATGGGTAGACTTCAACAATCCACCATCACCATCATTATCACCGTCACCATCATTGGTAGACTTCAACACTCCACCATCATCATCATTATCACCATCACCATCATTGGTAGACTTCAACACTCCACCATCATCATCATTATCACCATCATCATTATCACCATCATGGGTAGACTTCAACATTCAACCATCACCATCATTATCACCATCATCATTATCACCATCATGAGTAGACTTCAACATTCAACCATCACCATCATTATCACCATCACCATCATTGGTAGCCTTCAACATCCCACCATCATCATCATTATCACCATCACCATCATTGGTAGACTTCAACATTCCACCATCAACATCATGGGTAGACTTCAACACTCCACCATCATCATCATTTTCACCATCACCATCATTCGTAGACTTCAACACTCCACCATCATCATCATTATCACCATCATGGGTAGACTTCAACACTCCACCATCATCATCATTATCACCATCATTATTATCGCCATCATGGGTAGACTTCAACATTCAATCATCACCATCACCATCATTATTATTACCATCATTTGTAATCATCACCATCATCATTATTACCATCATCACCATCATTGGTAGACTTCAACACTCCACCATCACCATCATTATCACCATCACCATCATTGGTAGACTTCAACACTCCACCATCACCATCATTATCACCATCACCATCATTGGTAGACTTCAACACTCTACCATCACCATCATCATTATCACCATCACCATCACCATCACCATCATGGGTAGACTTCAACACTCCACCATCACCATCACCATCATTATTATTACGATCATTAGTAATCATCACCATCATCATTATCACCATTATCATCATCATCCTCATCGTTATGGGCAGACTTCAACACTCAACCATCACCCTCACCATCATTGGTAGACTTCAACATTCCACCATCACCATCATCATCATTATCACCATCATGGGCAGACTTCAACACTCCACCATCACCATAACCATCACCAGTGGATATAATATGCCTGGATACGCCAAGAATTTCTTCCATTTAATGTAGGTAACCGTACAGTGTGTTAATTAAGTCTTATACATTTTCCTTTAATTAATTACAGTGAGTCAATTAAGTCTTATACATTTTCCTTTAATTAATTACAGTGAGTCAATTAAGCCTTATACATTTTTCCTTTAATTAATTTGAGTCTGTGTGGGAGTAGCAGCTGTTAAGGGAATAGTATGCTTTTAATTAATAGACTGTAGTGCCTCGATTCCTCCAAAGTATGCCAGGAAACAGACCCAAATGAAGAAAAATAATGGTATCCTGTTGCCCATAATAATTTGGAGTAATCATTTGCTACAGATTTACCACCCAAAACAATGTGTTATATACCCCATTAAAATGGACTGTAATGCTAATTGGTCAATAGAAATAACACACAGATTATTATATTATGTTGACGGTGATAGTACATGTTATATTTTAGCCCTACGTATTCTTAATAATAATAATAATAATAATAGGTTATTGATATATAGTTCTAGATTCTAGTACGTTTAAAGGACCCTGTGATTGTGTATTAGACCTGGTGGCTTCTGATGACACCGGACTCTGCCACGAAACAAGCTCCTTCAATGTAAGTGGTGTTTCATGGCAATGTTTGAAGGACTCGCTAACCTTCAAATTTCTAACTACATCACTGGAGTCCTTAAATGGGAAAAGGGTATCATATTATTGTACCGTAAACTGTTAAGGAATTAAAAGGAGATTCTGCAATGTTTGTGATGTTGGTGAAGTTGAATATACTGATTCCTGAAAACTGTTCCATTGCAATCTATGGGATAAGTAAGGAATTAATATGCTTTTGATAGTTTGGAGCGCCTTGATTCCTCCAAAGTATGCCAGGAAACAGACCCAGATGAATAATAATAATAATAATAATGGTATCTTGTTGCCTGTAATAGTTTGGAGGAAGCAGTTGCTCCAGATTTACCACCCCAAACAATGTACAGCCACAATCAAATAACCACCAACCCTTTCCTTCCATCGTACAAATAAATCACTATCATATCATAATATAATCATACAACACCTTACGTCAACTCAACCCCCTCAATTATTATTTTGTGGTGCTGCAAAATCATACACGTGTTGTTATTTATTAACAAGATATTTACTACAGTGAAGGAAAGTGTCGGTGGATATTTGATTGTGGCTGTACAGTACACTATACTCTCTTCAGCAACAGGACACCATTATATTTTGGTAATTGGCCCTGTTTCCTGGCATAGTAAGGAGGAATGAGTAGCCCTCCAATATATATAGCCTCCGAGTAGCCAACAGGTCTGTGTGTTCGAGTAGCAGACCTTTCCCAAACACCCCCTTCTCCACCTTAAATGACTTCACTGATAACAAGAGGTAGCCCACAACACTGGTATATTTATCTCTGAGTATGAGTGGTGGTAACTTAGGTTAGGTTACTCTAAAGCCAATGACTGAGTGGGACTGGATAGGAGTTAAAGTGGACATAAAACACTGTTGAGTTTTTCTATATAATAAAATAAGGTTTCTTAACACTAATAACAATTCCACAAATAATATATAAACACTCCTAGCCTTTTACAATCACAGATTACCAATGTACCAAACCACATGGTCAGATATTCCCTTGAAGTGAAGAGGGGAGCTCCCACACGTCTGACCACAATGACCGCTAGTAAGAGAGAGAGCGAGAGAGGAGCCTCTCGACCCGGCCTTGTCCTAGGTCAAGCCAAGCGACCTAGCCAAGGCCAGTCGATAAGATAAAGTATCCTAACTCATAACTAATTACAGTATTAATGGTTCAAGATTGCATGTGAGGTTACATAAGATGACAAGAATAAGTTTGAATACATTTCACATAATAAAAAATACAGTGTGTTAATGATTAATCATTGTAGTTTGTGGTTTTCGATTAGTTTTGCCTGGCAGGAAGCGTAAGGCCTAAGTTATCAACGGTACAATTCTTGACCTACAACTAGGTAATTATTCCCAATAACATGGAGAATAGATGATAATACAATATCCCTTATTATCTAATATCCAACCGAAGTACAATACAACTTGGTAATACAGTATAATATAACATAAATATTAAGGAATGGTTTGAGGGAAAACGGCGCCTAGGCCTATAGATTGGAGGGGTAACTAAGGGCATCTGAAGCCACACGTATGTATACGTGACACCATAATTGTCACATTTTCAAGTCAACCTTAAGGGGAGATTCTCTTGTTGGTGAATTGGAAGGTCTGTGATTCCTCCAATCTATGCCACGAAACAGAAGATCCCCTATTAGTAACATAGAGAGCATCTGTTTCCTGGTATAGTTTGGAGGAATCAGTAGCCTTACACTTTACCAACAAGAGAATCTCCCCTTAATGAAATTCCTTATATACTGTGAAATGAAGTTGGAACATTTTTCCGCGACTGTACACGTTTAATGGTGAATTGGAAGGTCTCTGATTCCTCCAAAGTATGCCGTGAAACAGATCCTCTATTAGTACCACTGAGTGGGTCTGTTTTCTGGCATAGTTAGGAGGAATCAGTAGCCTTCCAATTTATCAACAAGAGGATCTCCCCTTTAGGACCCTGGGATCGTGGTAGAGAGGTGGTGGCTTCTGATTCCTCCTGACACTGATACGAAACGATCTCCTTCAATACAGATGCAGTTTCCTGGCAATATTTGAAGGACACACAAACCTCCAATTTTCTGATATAATTACTGGGTCCCATAAGTCTGGAAACGTCAGTTTTATGGAATCAGTCCAAGGTCCATCATTTCATCGAATACAGACAAAAACCTCGGCTTCACCAAGGGATTTTTGTCCAATGCTATCAATGTCTTTTCTTTCACTTCCATTAATAACTCTTCCATGTTTTCTGCTTTGTCCATATCTGGTGTGTCTTCAGGTTCAAGTAACATGAAGGGAACTACCATCATAGCATAGATGGCTCCTAGGACATTCATGGACCTAAACTCCTTTAGAAGCTCAGACCGGGTAAAGATCATATCCATACCAGCAGCCTCCATGACGGTGTTGAAGGTGTCATAGTAGGTGTCCAGGAAGGTGTTCAGATTAGGTATCCTCACTTCCCCATTCAGACTGGTGTACATAAGGTAAATGAGGTCGGTAGCAGGCGAGGAGAGGCGATTAATTTGAAGATCAAGTAACATGACCTCAATTGGCTCGCCATCATCATTGTACCTGTGAACAGACAAACATATACATATTACATATTTATTCGAGTACAGTATATATATTTTGTAAGTTTGTTTATTTATCTGTTGTCATTAGATATCCAAGGGGATGTATGTGGAACACTCTAAATCACACTTACAGGGGTAACATCTTATCATTAATCCAATGGTAAATACTAAAGTTGATAATGGGGCCAACGTGATCAAATTTGAATGAAATTTTGGAAAATATTTGGTGCTTTTTGCTGCATAACGTTGTTTGCTGAGGTCGTAGTTTTTATGAGCATTAATGTAAGTTTTCCCTTTTCATTTTAATTCTGTCCCAAAAAATGATTAATTTGTTAATTGTTAATTGATAAATATTATCAATATCTAAAATCTCCATCCCAGGAGAAACGTGCTACTGCAAGTATCTTCTATATATTTGAGAAATTGTGTGTGTGTGTTTGTGTGTGTGTGTGTGTGTGTGTGTGTCATAACTTATTTTTTGACTAGTGTACTTAATCCATGCCATTTGTCATTATTAGTACAGAAATCACTGTGGTCAAATAAACAATCCATTGGATGACAAGGCTTGGTTTAGGGAGCTTAATCTATTTTAGATTTATGTAAAAACTTTTATACAGGTGGCCTCTCAACCATTCAGTCAGAGGTTTCCTTTCAATCCAGGATATATTTGCTCACCTGAAGAGCACGTTGTTATTCCAACAGTCGCCGTGACACACAACATTGTATTTGCTTCTTCCTAAGTGTTTTGTCAAAAGTTGTACGAATTCTAATTTGAGAGACTTTACCCAGGCAATGCTTCTTTCATAACCACCAAATCTCTCCAGCAGCTCTATGCTTTGATCTAATTGCCGGTGGAATACATCTCTTAATCCCATACTTTCATCAGCAACAATATCTGGCACAAGGAAGTCATGTGTTACAGCCAGGTCCTGATCAGGAGTTTTGGCCTGAAGGAGGCGCGACGAGGCGTGTAGACGACCCAACTCCTTAAGGATGAGAGTAATGTGAGCCACGTCCAGGCCACGCCTACGGTCAAACATCTGATATCCTTGAGGACGAAGATCTTCCAGTAATATTACTTCTTTAGTTTTATCCATACAACCATGGAAACACTTTGGAAATCTCAAAGCTTTTTGTCCAACTTCAGTCAGAACTGAGTTCAGCTCTGGTACAAGATTTAAGTAAAATTCAGACTCTTTACGGAACATTACGGAGGTCATTTCCTTGAATTCTTTTACATGTCTGCATGGATTAAGTTTGGCAATGTACACGACCTCCATATTCTCTTGGTTGAGTGAGTACTGGACCTGGACACTACTGACGACGCATCCATAGTTATCGCCTTTTTTGGTGAAGTCCACCATTGACCAGGACTTGAGGAGGGCATCGCTTCCTTTGTCCAACCTCAGTGCGGCCTTTACTTCTTCCTCCGTCACCAGACTTTGGGGCGTGACGACTTTTGTTGCAGGCTGCTCCTCGGCTGCTGAAATTACAAGAGTGTTTTACCATCTGACCAAGGCACTTCTTAGAGCATACAATATCTACGTATAGGAAAGAGTGTAACTTGAGAATATGTCATTAATAACACTAACATTGTGTTTGCCAGTACCATGTGTCAAATAAACACTTCCTCTGCTTAAACCACTCAGACTAATTCAGCATACTTAGTCTCAAAGACATTCTTTTCTAACTTATATTCCTAACATGCCACAAGAGCCATATGGCTTAAATCTTATTGATTTGTATTCGTATTAATTCTCAACTCAGTGGTAGAGGGTGAACATTGAATTGATGAACCAGCACCCAGAAATTATTACACACCTGTTAAAGGGAGATTCTCTTGTTGGTAACTTAGAAGGCTACTGATTCCTCCAAACTATGCCAGGAAACAGATCTCTCAGTAAAGTAACATCAACGTCACCTGTTTCCTGGCATAGGTTGGAGGAATCAAAGACCTTCCAATGCACCTACAAAATAATCTTCCCTTAATTAATTGTAGGGTTTGGGTTTCTTAGGCTTTGGATCAGCCACTTTCATGTTTTCTACTTTACTTCTTTCCTTCCTTCCTTCCTTCCTTCCTTACACTTTCCGATCTATACTGCAGCCTCGTAGGGGAGTATTGCCTGTAGTAATGTGGGAATACTTTACGGGTTTTCGTGCCCCTTCGGCCCCAGTCACCAACTTTCAGTTTTTCAACTGTTCCTCTTTTCTTTCTATTTCCTTCCTGCTTGCTGTCACATTTCTCCATCACCTTTTTCTGGCGTAATATGACCTCACTATTTCGGCGCCTAATATCAATCAATTAATAAATCTATATATCTATACTATAAATGGTAATCCGTCTCTGTTTGTCCATTTATAACTCAAAAACGGTTACACCTACATCCAAAACCCATATATATTCTGAATCACCATCACCAGGCGCAGGTTTTGGTATGACGTAACATGATGTAACTCGACGTCAAAATTACGTCATCTATAAATCCGCTAAAATAACCCGGTTTCACGCCAAAAATTATATATTCTGATTCAGCACTGTCGGCAAAGGATTTTATGACGTAACATGACGTAACTTGACGTAAAAATCACGTTAAAATGTCAAATATTTTATTTACCGGTTAAAACCATAAAGAAGAGCTCGAATTTCCCTTCGAGCTGCTAAAATCGCGCGCCAAATGTACCGCTCGAACAGAAGCTCGAACGGATTAGAGAGAGAGAGAGAGAATTTTTGTGTGTAAGAGAGAGATAGAGAGAGAGAGAGAGAGATAGAGAGAGAGAGATGGAGATAGTGACGTCACATGTGGGGTTTTATGATGCAACAAATACACACACACACACACACACACACACACACACACACACACACATGTACGTTTATTACACACACACACACACACACACAAACATTTGTACGTTTATTACACGCACACATAAGTACGTTTTTTACACACACACACACACACTATGTCCTACCTGGTATAGTAGCACTGCCTGAGGTTTCTCTGGTCCGAGGTTCGATTCCCCTTGGGTACAACTAGAATTTAAATGGATCAATTTATGGGTCTGACTTACTTGGTTGATTTGATTCTTCCTTGATTGATTAACGGGTTATTACACACACACATATATGTACGTATAGTACACACTGACACACACACACGTACAGTCACAAGCTTAAGTTTCTTTACCCCCTGGCGAGAGTGAGATCGAAGTCATGGTTGGAGAAGGGCCTGTCAAACGAACACTGGGAGTCAGTATCTCTTGACGGTGTATAATTTGTTGGATTCAAGTAAGTGAACACCTGAGTTACACCTCTAAAGACATGAAGCATTATCCGAGTATTATGGACTGGCCCATTTTATGTTCGGCTAGTCTAGATCCAACCACAACTTCGACTTCACTCTCGCCAGGGGGGTAAAGAAACTTATGCTTATGACTGTACGTTTATTACACGCACACAATCACACACAAATACACGTTTATTACACACACACACACACACACACACACACACACACACACAAATGTGCATGTGTGTGTGTGTGTGTGTGTAAATGTGTGTGTGGAATAGTTTACACACACACACATCAGCATGACACACAGGTACACTCACGAGCACTAATTTCTACTCAGGGTTTGGTCCTTCCTTCCACCCCCTACCCTGGACAGAGGGAAGAGGGGGATCGGAGCTGTGGGAGAGAGTCTACCCCGCCTTCACCCCTCCCAACTTCCCCCACCTTCATCCTCTAGTTGTCAGTTAGTGATTAGCCATAAATTTCCCCTGGGTAAATGATGGCTCTTCTAAAACAGTATCGTAGTACACACGGTGAATGACCAAGACGATCTCATGTCAGTCTAGCTTTATTTACCTTTGTAATATAGTCGTAAAGTCCCAGTCAAAAGGAAAGACAAGTAAAAAACACGACACACTCTCTCTCTCTCAAGGTCAAGTAGCAGAGCAAGAAGGGAAAATAATCCACCGGATTCATATCACTCTGGAAACCATCGATGAAGTGTACTTCAATGAGTGTTTGTGTGTGTGTTCTCTCTCTCATACTCTGTGTGAGTGTGTGTTCTCTCTCTCATACTCTGTGTGAGAGATAGAGAATCTCTGTGTTCATGTGTGTGTCTACTTTGTGTGTGTGTACTTTCTGACTGTGTGTATCTGTGTGTGCTTTCTGACTGTGTGTGTGTGTGTGTGTGTCAAAAAACATACCTGTAGTTAGGCTTACAAAATCGGGTTGAGATTTTTCAAGTTTTTAAACATTTTTGCTTGAAAGCGTGTATAAAGCAAATATTTTTTTAAAAATGGAACCAACTTTTTTAAGCCATACTCTTACTGTTTAAGCCATACATCTAACTGTTATAATAATCCTGACTGTATATCAATGAAAACACCTCTCATTAAGATAATAATTTAATAAAGTTGCTCGCTAAACTATAAAATGTCTCCTAATTCCTTATTCATATAGGTATCTTCCCCGGGCAGCGCCGGGTACCTCCGCTAGTACTGTATATACTGTAGTTATGTCTATTTACTAAAAACCTCTCGTGTGTGTTGGAGAAGATCGTTTGACAACTCAGTGTCACCGACTTGCTAGAAGAAGTACCTTATGCAATTGTTGTCAGCGTCTCTTCATTTCCTTACGAGGTGGACAGTGTGGTAATAGAAACAAATATTTCACCATTGCCGATTTTCCATTCTTTACCAGTGTTCATAACTAATGCTTTAGTTTTCTTTCTTTTCTGAGAAATATGCGGCGCGGAATATGCATTTATATTATACCGTTAAAAGAACGATTCGAGAAAAACAGTAATCATAGACTTGTTGAAATTCAAGAAAAATATGATATTATCTACAAGAGCATCGAAATCCAATTTATTATCACACAGTGTAAACCATTACAATCTAGAAGTAATGTCTCCCTGCCTCTCATCAGAAATAGTATGGTACTTGGCTCACATCTAATAACACAAGACATTCAGTTAGCATCAACAAACTCAAGTGAACGTATGTACAGTCGCCGACAATAGCGACGCAACTCTCCTTGAGATACACTGAACCAAAAACACAAGCTTTTGTTTCCATACTATGATCATTTTTATATATTTAATTTAAAACCAACTCTGCCTCCTCTCACCCGCTGTCTTCCTCCTTCCCTCACACTGAAGCAGATGAACGTATACATGTACACTTCTGATTGATGGTCAGAAGTTGGATTCCCTCTTACGGTAACTTGTTGAGGGGCCACACGTTACACTTACCTGGCTTTGACATGATGTAGAGGAATACGTGGGTTAGGAGAGTACGTAGCCTTGTGTATTGTGTGGTGAGGTCCAGACTGAGTAGTGATAACAAGTTGCACCCCAACCCAGATAGGGAGAACTTTCTCACACACTTAATGAGGAGTGCAGTTGCCAAGCAGCACTTTAAAACACACCTACACACACACACACACACACACACACGTCCCTCTCTGAAACGCACACATTCATACATATCGTCCCTGAATGAATTATTATTGAATTATTATTCATGAATTGAATTATTATTCATGAATTATTATTCATACATATGATATACTAGCAGTCTTGTTAGCGAAGGCTTTAGTAGCGGGACAGCAATCCATATTTCTAACCTGCTAAATCCTAATCCTTCTTATTATATAATTTTCTCAAACTTCAAAAAACTGTTTGGGTGTATGCAATATTCTATATGAGTTTTTTTCTGTGTGTGTGTGTGTCTGTATGTGTATGTCTGTGTGTGTGTGTGTGTACATCAACAACAATAAACTTGTAAAACGTGACTGTCAGTCTATGCTGGGACAAACAAACAACACTACAAGAATAATTCCTTTCGTCCAGGGGGTTAGGAGGACGTTTCTTGGGGTCGAACAAGGAGGGTTACTACCTCCTCCAATCTGTGCCACGAAACGGATTCATTCAGTATACTCGTTTTTTAATTTTAATTTTTCGTATAGATTGAGGGAATGAGTAGTCTCCAAGTCAATAACAATAGAATCCCGGCCCCTTTGAGGGAAGTATTTGTTTGGGAGTATATTATTGGGGACTGGTTGCCTGGTCAGAGTCAGTATGTGCCACGGCAAATTATTAAGTGAGTTAGATACACTGAGTATGTTGAGTACTGTCTAGCTACCATTAAAATGTACTTAAAAAACAGGTCATAGCATTTACCCTTCTTACAAAAATCTGATCAATGTCTCTCTGTCCAAATGATATCTCTGAGACCTGCCTGGGTTCATTTGGTTGAATATGAGAACACTGGCTGAGGAAACCTTTCTAAGGATAGCAATGATTTTTTATTTCCGAATTTTCTTTTCCCTGGCAAAGCTTGGAGGAATCGGTAGCCCTCCAATTCAGTCAAAGCAGATGTTGTACCTTTTTAATATCGTGGAAGTATTGGTCTAACCTCCTTCGAAATTAAATTAATGCTATTCAGCCTTTCTCGCATCTTATTATGCAGTTTATATAGCCAAAGCAAACAAAATTATGTTCATAAACAGAGCAAAAAATTGTCTCTTTTACACTAAAGTTTGCCTGAGATGTATAAAATCGTCAGGCGTTAACCACACATAAATAATAATAATAAAGCAGTCGACAAATTAAAAAGGTTGAGTTAAAGGTCTTAAGGGAATACTTAGGTGGTAAATTTGTAGTTCGTAATTCCTCCAGAGTGGAGTATCCTGATGATTAAGACTGAAAATGAAAGACAACAGCTCTAGGCCCTGAAGACTCTATGCAACGAAGGAGAAGGTGATAGACAGGAGGGACACCAAACAAACTCGGGGATAACAAGTTAAATAGGGACATATTTTACTTGTTTGCTTGTGACATGGTGAAGAGAAATTTGCGAGTCAGCTGTGTACTTGTGTGTGTGTGTGTGTGTTGGGGTCGTGACGCAAGTGGTAGGCCAGCCTGATAGGGCAATCCTTTGCACTTAATTAAGAGACTTACAGTTGCCAAGTATCAATTTCCTCACTCCACCATCACCTTCATCATCATTATCACCATCATCATTATTACCATCATCATTATCACCATCATGGGTAGACTTCAACACTCCACGAACACCATCACCATCATTATCACCGTCATCATTATCACCATTTAAGGGCAGACTTCAACACTCCACCATCACCATCACCATCACCATCACCAGTGGATATAATATGCCTGGATACCCCAAGAATTTCTTCCATTTAATGTAGGTAACCGTACAGTGTGTTAATTAAGTCTTATACATTTTTCCTTTAATTAATTACAGTGTGTTAATTAAGTCTAATACATTTTTCCTTTAATTAATTTGAGTCTGTGTGGGAGTAGCAGTTGTTAAGGGGATAGTATGCTTTTAATTAATAGACTGTAGTGCCTCGATTCCTCCAAAGTATGCCAGGAAACAGACCCAGATGAAGAAAAATAATGGTATCCTGTTGCCCATAATAATTTGGAGTAATCATTTGCTCCAGATTTACCATTCAAAACAATGTGTTATATACCCCATTAAAATGGACTGTAATGCTAATTGGTCAATAGAAATAACACACAGATTATTATATTATGTTGACGGTGATAGTACATGTTATATTTTAGCCCTACGTATTCTTAATAATAATAATAATAGGTTATTGATATATAGTTCTAGATTCTAGTACGTTTAAAGCAGTGGTTCTTAACCTTTTTCAATACATGCACCCCTTTCAAATCAGCAGTCAGTTCTTGCACCCCTCTATTGCTGAAATAAAAAAAAAATGCTAAAACTGAAATACGTGGTTTTAATAAGTACATTTGTAGCCATCACAATACATTCCATGAAAGTATTGTAATGGCTACACCGCTACAGTAATGATTTATGTTATATAAACCGTCCATTTAAATACATGTGAAGAAGGCAAAATCAGAAATGATTCACAGCCAATCCTCCACCCTACTGTATATGTATCAATAAGAAAAAGTTATTAAAACAGGGAAACCATAAATCACTCAAACAGAGGTCTGTGTGTTAATGGTGCGGGAGGGTGGTGACGATAACCTCCCTCCCTCTGTGTCACCGACGTGTCCTCACTCCCTCTGTGTCACTTATACGTGTCCTCCCTCCCTCGTCCCTCCGAATCACATACGTGTATCCTGTACTCGAGTCTGCTGCAACGTTGGCACTTCATTAGGAAATTAGGAGTAGGTTTTTCTCTAGCTCAAAACACTGCTGTAGCAAAAAGATTATTTTTTTTTTTTTGCAGAAAAAAATAACATGCGTATATAAAAATATAATTTGCTTTAATTATGTCTATCCTCGCACCCCCTAGGAACCGGCCTCGCACCACCTAGGGATGCGAGCACCCCTGGTTAAGAACCACTGGTTTAAAGGAACCTGTGATTGTGTATTAGATCTGGTGGCTTCTGATGACTCCGGACTCTGCCACGAAACAAGCTCCTTCAATGTAAGTGGTGTTTCATGGCAATGTTTGAAGGACTCACTAACCTTCAATTTTCTATCTACATCACAGGAGTCCATAAATGGGAAAAGGGTATCATATTATTGTACCGTAAACTGTTAAGGAATTAAAAGGAGATTCTGCAATGTTTGTGATGTTGAAGTAGAATATACTGATTCCTGAAAACTTTTCCATTGCAATCTATGGGATAAGTAAGAAATTAATATGCTTTTGGAAGTTTGGAGCGCCTTGATTCCTCCAAAGTATGTCAGGAAACAGACCGAGATGAATAATAATAATAATAATAATAATAATGGTATCTTGTTGCCTGGAATAGTTTGGAGGAATCAGTTGCTCCAGATTTACCACCCCAAACAATATACAGCCACAATCAAATAACCACCAACACTTTCCTTCCATCGTACAAATAAATCACTATCATATCATAATATAATCATACAACACCTTACGTCAACTCAACCCCCTCAATTATTATTTTGTAGTGCTTCAAAATCATACACGTGTTGTTCCTTATTAAAAAGATATTTACTACGATGGAAGGAAAGTGTCGGTGGATATTTGATTGTGGTTGTACAGTACACTATACTCTCTTCAGCAACAGGACACCATTATATTTTGGTAATTGGCCCTGTTTCCTGGCATAGTAAGGAGGAATGAGTAGCTCTCCAATATATATAGCCTCCGAGTAGCCATAATTGTCACATTTTCAGGTCAACCTTAATGGGAGATTCTCTTGTTGGTGAATTGGAAGGTCTGTGATTCCTCCAAACTATGCCACGAAACTGAAGATCCCCTATTAGTAACATAGAGGGCATCTGTTTTCTGGCATATTAAGGAGGAATCAGTAGCCTTACAATTTATCAACAAGAGGATCTCCCCTTTAGGACCCTGGGATCGTGGTAGAGAGTTGGTGGCTTCTGATTCCTCCTTACACTGCCACGAAACGATCTCTTTCAATACAGATGCTGATTCCTGGCAATATTTGAAGGACACACAAACCTCTAATTTTCTGATATCATCACTGGGTCCCTTAATTCTGGAAACGTCAGCTTTATGGAATCAGTCCAAGGTCCATCATTTCATCGAATATAGACAAAAACCTCGGCTTCATTAAGGGATATTTATTTAATGCTACCAATGTCTTTTCTTTCACTTCCATTAATATCTCATCGATGTTTTCTGCTTTGTCCATATCTGGTGTGTCTTCAGGTTCACATAACACGAAGGGAACTACGGCCATAGCATAGATGGCTCCTAGGACATTCATGGACCTAAACTCCTTTAGTAGCTCAGACCGGGTAAAGATCATATCCATACCAGCAGCCTCCATGACGGTGTTGAAGGTGTCATAGTAGGTGTCCAGGAAGGTGTTCAGATTAGGTATCCTTACTTCCCCATTCAGACTGGTGTACATAAGGTAAATGAGGTCGGTAGCAGGCGAGGAGAGGCGATTAATTTGAAGATCAAGTAACATGACCTCAACTGGCTCGCCATCATCATTGTACCTGTGAACAGACAAACATATCCATATTACATATTTATTCGAGTACAGTATATATATTTTGTAAGTTTGTTTATTTATCTGTTGTCATTAGATATCCAAAGGGATGTATGTGGAACATTCTAAATCACACTTACAGGGGTAACATCTTATCATTAATCCAATGGTAAATACTAAAGTTGATAATGGGGCCAACGTGATCAAATTTGAATGAAATTTTGGAAAATATTTGGTGCTTTTTGCTGCATAACGTTGTTTGCTGAGGTCGTAGTTTTTATGAGCATTAATGTAAGTTTTCCCATTTCATTTTAATTCTGTCCCTAAAAATGATTAATTTGTTAATTGTTAATTGATAAATATTATCAATATCTAAAATCTCCATCCCAGGAGAAACGTGCTACTGCAAGTATCTTCTATATATTTGAGAAATTGTGTGTGTGTGTGTGTCATAACTTATTTTTTGACTAGTGTACTTTATCCATGCCATTTGTCATTATTAGTACAGAAATCATTGTGGTCAAATAAACAATCAATTGGATGACAAGGCTTGGTTTAGGGAGCTTAATCTCTTTTAGATTTATATAAATACCTTTATACAGGTGGCCTCTCAACCATTCATTCAGAGGTTTCCTTTCAATCCAGGATATATTTGCTCACCTGAAGAGGACGTTGTTATTCCAACAGTCGCCGTGACACACAACATTGTATTTGCTTCTTCCTAAGTGTTTCGTCAAAAGTTGTACGAATTCTAATTTGAGAGACTTTACCCAGGCAATGCTTCTTTCAGAACCACCAAATCTCTCCAGCAGATCTATGCTTTGATCTAATTGCCGGTGGAATACATCTCTTAATCCCATACTTTCATCAGCAAAAATATCTGGCACAAGGAAGTCATGTGTTACAGCCAGATCCAGATCAGGAGTTTTGGCCTGAAGGAGGCGCGACGAGGCGTGTAGACGACCCAACTCCTTAAGGATAAGAGTAATGTGAGCCACGTCCAGGCCACGCCTACGGTCAAACATCTGATATCCTTGAGGACGAAGATCTTCCAGTAATATTACTTCTTTATTTTTATCCATACAACCATGGAAACACTTTGGAAATCTCAAAGCTTTTTGTCCAACTTCAGTCAGAACTGAGTTCAGCTCTGGTACAAGATTTAAGTAAAATTCAGACTCTTTACGGAACATTACGGAGGTCATTTCCTCGTATTCTTTTATATGTCGGCATGGATTAAGTTTGGCAATGTACACGACCTCCATATTCTCTTGGTTGAGTGAGTACTGGACCTGGACACTACTGACGACGCATCCATAGTTATCGCCTTTTTTGGTGAAGTCCACCATTGACCAGGACTTGAGGAGGGCATCGCTTCTTTTGTCCAACCTCAGTGCAGCCTTTACTTCTTCCTCCGTCACCAGACTTTGGGGCGTGACGACTTTTGTTGCAGGCTGCTCTTCGGCTGTTGAAATTACAAGAGTGTATTACCATCTGACCAAGGCACTTCGTAGAGCATACAATATCTACGTATAGGAAAGAGTGTAACTTGAGAATATGTCATTAATAACACTAACATTGTGTTTGCCAGTACCATGTGTCTAATAAACACTTCCTCTGCTTAAACCACTCAGACTAATTCAGCATACTGAGTCTCAAAGACATTCTTTTCTAACTTACATTCCAAACACAAGAAGCATGTGGCTTAATTCTTATTGATTTGTATTCATATTAATTCTCAACTCAGTGGTAGAGGGTGAACATTGAATTGATGAACCAGTACCCAGAAATTATTACACACCTGTTAAAGGGAGATTCTCTTGTTGGTAACTTAGAAGGCTACTGATTCCTCCAAACTATGCCAGGAAACAGATCTCTCAGTAAAGTAACATCAACGTCACCTGTTTCCTGGCATAGGTTGGAGGAATCAAAGACCTTCCAATGCACCTACAAAATAATCTTCCCTTAATTAATTGTAGGGTTTGGGTTTCTTAGGCTTTGGGTCAGCCACTTTCATGTTTTCTACTTTCCTTCTTTCCTTCCTTCCTTCCTTCCTTCCTTACACTTTCCGATCTATACTGCAGCCCCGTAGGGGAGTATTGCCTGTAGTAATGTGGGAATACTTTACGGGTTTTCGTGCCCCTTCGGCCCCAGTCACCAACTTTCAGTTCTTCAACTGTCCCTCTTTTCTTTCTATTTCCTTCCTGCATGCTTGCTGTCACATTTCTCCATCACCTTTTTCTGGCGTAATATGACCTTACTATTTCGGCGCCTAATATCAATCAATTAATAAATCTATATATCTATACTATAAATGGTAATCCGTCTCTGTTTGTCCATTTATAACTCGAAAACAGTTACACCTACATCCAAAACCCATATATATTCTGAATCACCATCGCCAGGCCCAGGTTTTGGTATGACGTAACATGACGTAACTCGACGTCAAAATTACGTCATCTATAAATCCGCTAAAATAACCCGGTTTCACTCCCAAAACTATATATTCTGATTCAGCACTGCCGGCAAAGGTTTTTATGACGTAACTTGACGTAAAAATCACGTTAAAATGTCAAATATTCTATTTACCGGTTAAAACCATAAAGAAGAGCTGCTAAAATCTCACGCCAAATGTACCGCTCGAACAGAAGCTCGAACGGATTCGAGAGAGAGAGAGAGATTTATAAGGAGTTACAAGGACAAGTAGCACCTCAAAAGGTCTTACGACACATACCAAGGAGGTACTGTAGGTGTAGTAGCAGTTGCTAACTAATAGTGAGAGAAAAGTCTAGTAAAGAGAAGGCTCTCCCCACCCACCTCTGCCACCCGCATTGCGGGTATGGAAACGGAAATGTACCTAACCCGGAGGAAAAAAGGCCGGACTAGGAAATTTTTGTACAGGAAAGGAGGAAACAATCACTTTAACTCTAACAGGCTTGGCAGAACTTTGTCTAACTGTGTCTTGAACTGCTCTATCGAGGAACTATCAACTACCTCTGCTAGTAGCTGATTCCAGACATTGCAGATTTTATATGTGAAGAAATTACCTAACGTATTATGGCGGAAGCGTTTCAAGTCTAGTTTCCATCCATGGTTTCTAGTTGCATTAGTGTTTAAGCTAAACAAGCACTGATAATCAATGTTTTCATATCCACGAAGGATTTTGAAAACTTCAATTAGTTGACCTCCCAAGCGTCTCGTCTCTAATGAGAAGAGACCTAGTGCCTGCAGCCTTCTCTGGTAGCCCATGTGCTTAATTGATGGGATCAGTTTGGTGACCCTAGCCTGGACTCTCTCAAGCCTCGCAATGTCTTTCTTGAGAATCGGCGACCAGAACTGCACAGCATATTCCAGATGTGGCCGATCCAAAGAATTGTACAGAGTGAGGACTATCTCTTTGTTTCTAAATCTAAATTGCCTCTTTATATAACCAAGAAGCCTCTGGGCTTTCTTCTCTACTTCGAGGCACTGCTTGGAGAATTTGAGGTCACTGCTGATCAGTACACCTAAGTCTTTCTCCAAGTCTGTACTACTAATTTCACTTCCCAACAAAGAGTAACTGGCTCTCTGATTGGCTGGACCTATGTGCATCACTTTACACTTGTCCAAATTGAATGGCATCTGCCATCGTTCAGACCACTCTCCTACTTTCTCTAGGTCTTTATGTAGTTGTTCTACCTTTTCAAATGATAAAGCATTACACCCTAACTTGGTGTCATCATTAAATTTTGCAATTCGACTGACAATGCCCACATCTATATCATTAATGTAGATTATAAAGAGTAGTGGACCTAGAACTGAACCTTGAGGAACCCCACTTGTGACTGATGCCCAACTTGAGGCTTCCCCATTGATTACTACTCTTTGGCGCCAGTCAGTCAGCCAATTCTCAATCCATTTAGCAAGCATGCCCCTTATTCCCAGTGCACGGGTTTTTGCCATCAACCTCTGATGAGGTACCTTATCAAAGGCTTTCTGAAAGTCCAGATAAAGGATGTCTATTGCCCGGCGCTGGTCATACTCAGAAAGCATACCGTGGAAAAATTCAATCAAGTTGGTCAAACATGAATGCCGACGCCTAAAACCATGCTGTGAATCATACAATAAATTATATGATTCAAGATGATCTACTATTCTATCTGCAACTATACCCTCCAATACCTTTTTTACTACAGATGTAAGGCTGATTGGTCGGTAGTTTCCAGGAAGATGGCGATCTCCCTTTTTAAATATGGGAGTCACATTTGCTTCCTTCCAGTCAGTCAGGTGAGGTGTTACCTGGTCACATACCTCTCGCAAGACCCTAGGAATAAATTCATCAGTACCGGGAGATTTATTGACACTTAACTTGCCTATTCTGTCTCTAACTTCTGCTTCACTGCATTGGACTCTTTCTATGGTAACACCCTCATGAGTAGTGCCTGGCTCAGGGATGTTACCTCCATCTTCTCGGGTGAACACTGATGAGAAATGGGAATTTAGAATGTCTGTACAGTACAGTATAGGAGGGCCTCACCACAGCTTCCCCACTTGAAGCAACATAAACCAGACGACCTTCTTACGGTAACATACACAAGAGGGTACCCATCTTACCCTCCAATTTCTCACCTGTCATCTCTAAACTCAAGAGAGAGAGAGAGAGAGAGAGGGAGAGAAAGTAGAAAGAGAGAGAGAGAGAAGAATTGGGTGGAGCTTAGATAGAACTCCACCCCTTTTTCAAGGAGGTAATAGTATCTCAATAGACTTGGCATCTCCCAAAACAGAATGAATATAAACGGACCAGGAGAGCCTTAGTTAGGGACTCAAGATCAAAACAGCAAAAAGACATCTTCTCTGTACTCCATTAACATAGGACAAGAAAGGGGATACAACTCCTTTAGTATTAATAAAGTAAGTTTAATTTTACTTACTGAAGTTTATTTCCTACCTTGACTGAACACCATCACGACGCCGAGCTCGCTACCTATTACAACAACAACAACAACTACCACAACCAACTACAACTCCAGAGCAAGGTAATGTACCATATTCTTCGAAGAGATCAAATCTGGACTTGTATATTTTGATGGCAGCGGTGTTTTTGCAACAAGGCAAATTGCAAGGTAAAAACTTCACAGGAGTACAGAGACTAACATTGTTCAAGAACAAGTAAGGATTGACTTGCAAATTCTCTCAAGCAATTCCTTCAGTGGTGATAATCTTATGACCTCTAACGAGGGAGATTTATGCCACAAGTAAATTACCTACAAGGGTCTCCTGCTACCTACAAAGGGACCTCATCCACTTCACAACAAACAATCATCACTCCATCACCTCCAAGCTGACACCTTTTACGTAAATTCTCTCGTAAAAGGCAAGTCAACGTTCATCGTCTTCACTCCAATAACGACTGTTAGTGTGTTAGTGTGCGAGCTAACTAATCATCTTCGCTTCATCACTTCCACATCGTCTCGTCTTCACGACATCGACTCGTCAGGCAACACCCCAGCTCGACCTCGTCATCACGTCGTCATCATCATAGCAGCATCTGTCTTCACACAAAGTAGGTACATTTACAAAGTACATTACATTATTTTTCACTTGTTCACGAACATGTTAGAAAGTTAGAGTTCCTCATTTGATGTCTAAACAGAATACTTTCACTAAGTTGAAGAAGAGCTTAGACATATTTTCCCCCATTGAACATCCAAACGACCCAAACCTAGCATTGAATGCCACTACCAATGATTCATTGAGCTCCGGGCTAGAAAATTCATCCCCTGTGTCCCAAAGTCTTATTCCTGGTGCCGACACATACGAATCACCTTCTGCTTCTTCCATCCTATCTCCTTCTAAAACTCGATCTGGTATTCCATATCATCTTGAAGCTTTTCCAAACATGGCCACTTCTCCACAATCTCCTAATGCCTCTAACCCTATTTCTTCTAGCCAAACTTCCTCTGCTATGCCTAACCAATTTCAAACAGTGAGAGTATTACCAACCCCCAATTATTTGAAGCAATATACGGGAGATGATCCACGAATTCATCTCTTTTTGCGACATTTGGAGGATGCATTTTGTCAGGCAGAAATTAGACAGGATATAGATAAGATTAGATTTGTGCGAGGTCATATTGCACCAGATAGCCCCGCTAGTTATATGCTAACAGCCAGTGCTTTTTCTGACCCGGATAACTTAACATCATATGATAGTATCATTTAGAGAGTCACTCATAGATATTTTTGGAGATGGTCAGCTCCATGGATCATTGTCTTGGGTACAAAGAATGGCAAAAACAACTGCAGATAACATAACTGCACATGATCCAGCAAAAGCACTTGCATTAGCAGGGTCCCTAGCCTTAGATGCCAAAGAATCATTAAAGTCCTCACAGTGGGTACACAATGGGAATATTACCTTAGATAATACTATTAAGTTAATAGAATATGTCCAATTTACGTTGCTGTTAAAAGAAAATTATCGTTTGGATATTCCTAAACATTCATTTGGTCCAACTGACAAACTATTCAAGTTAGCTTCCAAACTTAGCATGAAAGAATCTCAGAGCGTACCTCGTGCATTACATGTTGCTCCATCAATGGAAACAAAGACTTTCAATACTAGTGCCACATCAAATCAAGGGAAGTCACAAAGGAAATATTGTAAACATTGCAACAAAACTAATTATTATACCAGTGACTGTTATTTCTTACATAACTCTAGGGGGAATTATCAATGGAAACGTAATAAGTATTCTTATACCAATAAATATTGTCATTTACATGAGTCCACTTCACATTCCTCAGATGAATGTGTGGTGCTTAAAAGAATGAAAGAAGAAATGCAACGGAACACGAGGTACGATACGAGACCACCGCAATATTCGAAATGGCAACATCCCAGAAAATAGTACGTCCCATAAACCCAGTCGTCGCCTCCACCGGTAATGTACTATCAATCCCTGTACAGGTATTACATTGTAACACCTCTTTAATGATAGACACAGGCGCGGCAGTTTCATTGTTATCTGAAATTTCCTTTAAAAGATTGTGCAACTTAAATCCACAGCGACATTTACATAATAAGATAGAGCCCATTGACATAGAATTGTCAGCCATAACAGGAAATAAATTACAGGTCATAGGGACGCTAACCCTTCCTGTCAGGTTAGAAAAGGGAACTAACCATATAAACATAAAATTCTATATAATACGGAATTATGATCTACCAACAGACGGTGTATTGGGACTATCAGACATTATTAGGCAGGACATTGTCATTGACCCAGGATATAAAATGATACGTTTCAAAAATAAATGTATTCCAATACAGGATTGTCCTGGCCTTTATTTACGTTCAAGTAACGTTCACTCTATTTATAATCCAAATGATGGGAATGATTCCATTATCATAAAGGCTATTGCTGCATGTAATACTATATTAACTCCAAATTTCGTCCATGCATTGAAGGTAAAGCTTCCATCTCATGTACAGCCACATACTAGTGTCCTCTCCTTAATAGAGTCAGTGAAAATAAATAACCTGGGATTAGAATCTACGTTAACTAATGTAAGTAATAATAATGTTGCTACTATCTATCTCTTTAATAAAATATCTACCAATATTCAGGTGAAAAAGGGAACATATCTATGTGATCTGTACAGATGGAAGTTAGACCAAATACCACAAGGAAATATTGCATCGGTTCTTACCGAAGGGAATCATATTGACAGTCAGGTAAGGGAACAACTTAGAAATTTTGTCCATGGCGGTGATTTTCCACTTTATCGTGATAATCTCATCGACATCTTAGCTACATATCGAGAGGCGATTGCCCTACCTGGTGAATCCTTAGGAAAAACCGATATTATAAAGCATACCATTACCCCAACATCCCCTCACCCTATTTATACTCGAGCATATAGATTACCTCATAGTAGGCAGAAAATGGTAAATGAAATGGTAAGTGAAATGTTGGATGAAGGCATTATTAAGAATTCTCACTCCCCTTATAACAGCCCTATGTTTTTG
Organism: Petrolisthes cinctipes; assembly: GCA_033782935.1. NCBI lineage: Eukaryota > Metazoa > Arthropoda > Malacostraca > Decapoda > Porcellanidae > Petrolisthes > Petrolisthes cinctipes. The sequence goes on along the minus strand of JAWQEG010002254.1, from coordinate 213,434 downwards.
GTTTCAAAAAATAATGGTGAATTTAGACCAGTAATTGATTACAGGAAAATAAATAATGCTACAATTAAAGATAAATATCCCCTCCCTCTATTGAGAGATGTTTTGTCTAACATTGGTGAAACAAAACCTATGATATTCTCCACATTAGACTTAGTCAGTGGATATTGGCAAGTAGCATTAGATGATAAAAGTCAACTCATAACTGCATTTAGTACTCCCCATGGTCATTATGAATACACCCGTATGCCATTTGGGTTATGTAATGCTCCATCCACATTTCAGCGTATGGTAAATTTTCTTTTTGGCGATATCAATAATGAAGTCATTGCTTATTTAGACGATTTGATTATTTTTTCAAAGGACGCGCCTTCACATTTAGAAACATTAAAGAAAGTTATGCATAGGTTGCATCAGGCAGGCCTTAAACTTAAAATGTCTAAATGTCATTTTCTTAAACAGGAAATAAAATTTTTAGGACATACCATCAATAGCAAAGGGCTCCATACACAATCTGATAAAATACGAGCAATGAAAGAATTCCCTACTCCAAAAAATGCAACTAATGTAAAGTCATTTTTGGGTTTATGTTCTTATTATAGAAGCTTTGTAAGAAATTTTTCCCAAATAGCAAAGCCCCTAAATAATCTCCTCAAGAAAAATGCAGATTTTGTATGGATGCCTGAACAACAGCTGAGCTTTGAATTACTAAAGAATAAATTGGTATCAGCTCCAATTCTTGCGTTCCCAGATTTTTCGATACCTTTTATAATTTGTACTGATGCTTCTTCATTAGGCTTAGGCGCTGTCCTTATGCAAGAAATTGCTAAAGGTCAGTGTCAGGTAATTGTGTATGCTTCGAGAATATTAAATGCACAGGAAACTCGTTACTCTGTAACAGAACAGGAAACTTTAGCTATAGTATGGGAACTTCGTACCTTCAGGGAAATCGTGTTGGGATATCCTTTACAAGTTTTTACAGATCACCAACCGATTATGGGCTTCCTGAAAACTCAAAATCTCACGGGGAAATTGGCCAGATGGTATTTAACAATTCAGGAATTTCAACCGCATATTGATATTAAATACCTTCCAGGTCGATTAAATCATGTAGCAGATGCTTTAAGCAGACATCCTGTTTCTTCAGTTTCTAAGTCACCCATAGACTTTGACTTCAATGCAGTTCGTATACATCAACAACAGGATCCTATGATCAAAGCGATAAATTACTCATTAAACTCAGGTGATGATTATAATGGTCAGGAATTACCTATTAGCATAAATAACTTCTCCCTCCATGATAATGTTGTTTATAGGAAACTTAGAAAACGTAACATACAAACTGATCAAATAGTGATACCACGATCATTGGTTCCCTCAGTATTAACCTTATATCATAATACAGCAGGACATCCTGGCAGAGATCGATGTCTGTTCCACTCTCCGTACGAAGTACTATTGGCATACAATGAAAGTAGATGTGGAAACGCATATCGCCCAGTGCGAAACATGCAATGCAAATAAGGGACATCCAATTGGACCAGCTCCATTAGGGGAATATCCAATGCCGAGTGAACCATGGGCAGTAGTAGGAATGGATTTACTCTCGCTACCACAGTCACATCAGGGCTCAAATTATTTATTAACTGTGGTTGATCATTTTTCTAGGTATTTGGTGGTAGCTCCACTGAAAACGAAAACGGCTGAAGAGGTTGCACATAAATTTATATCCAAATTCATATGTCCATTTACATGTCCCAAAATCATAATATCAGATAATGGTAAGGAATTTCGTAACAGTATCTTACAGAAGATATCTGAGTTTCATAATATTAAGCAAACGTTTGTATTAGTATATCACCCTGCATCTAATGGGTTAGCAGAACGGCAAAACCGTAAAATATTAGAAGTACTTCGGGGGGCAATAAATAAAATCCCTTCCACATGGGAGGACTGGATTGATATGACAGTCTGTTCTATAAACGCTACAAAAACGGAAACAGTAGGTAAAACTCTTCATGAAATAATATTTGGCGTGCAGAAACGTCTTCCATATGATATAACAATTCCCACACAGAGGCCCTGCTACAACATGGACGACTACGCTGAACGACAGCGAGTTGCATTTCAACAAATTCATCATGATGTACAAAACAATTTAAAGGCTAGCAGAAATAAAATGCGTATACGGCAGCATAATAAAGCAAAGACGCAAACCTTCACTCCAGGTGATCAGGTAATGTTACAGGTGCCCGATCGAACTTCGAAACTTCTGCCTCGGTTCACGGGACCGTACACTGTACTCTCACTAGTAGGCAATAAAATTGAGATAAAGCATAATTTTACTCAGGCGGATGATATTGTTCATGTAGACAGAATAAAGTAATTGGTAAAAAGCGCGCAAACCCAACATCTAAATAACCAATTAGAATCTCTGGAACATGACCTATTTCCTCTTCCTAGTAATATTATCCTTACTACTGATACTCATAAAATAAACATTTATAAACAGAAACTCCGATCGGCGAAGAAGTAAAAGATTATAATTCTTCTTACAGATGTGGCCCAACTCAACATATATTATGGTTTTCATAGCCATACTGGCGGCAACGAAAGGTTACGCTGACGTAACCACCGTCCCTAATGATGATGTGCTTATCCCGGGAGCGCTCGTCCAACAATTTGGTAAAATATTGGTGACGGAAGATGTTATCACTATTTCTTATTCATTAAAGGATATATCTGTTTTATTTCACTAATTTTCTGCAGTTGAGAAAGGATTACAGATACTTAATGATACACTAGTTTTTCCTGACAGTAATGACTCGATGGCATTTAGTGATTTAAGGGCATTATATTCAGTCTTGTCCTTTAAGGTTCAACGCACTATGAAGGACTTACGTGACCTTAGTTACATTGCTCGCCTATTACATAATAATCCAATTGCTCAGAGCCACCACCACCGCCAGGAGCGTGGTTTAGTTAATATTTTAGGTGAAATATCTAAGGCACTCTTTGGTACTGCAATGGATGGTGATGTGCAGGCATTATCCCGAAAATTAAATGTTGTAGGACAAGCAGTTGCAAATCAGGGTAAGGTAGTCAGGCAAATATATAAAAGTATTCAAATCATTGATCAAAACTTGGATACAGTTTCTGATGCTTTACGTAAACAACAGCAACTCTTATCTGCAGAGATAGGACACTCACATCGCATTATTAGGCTTCTATTAATATCTGTTAGTTGGCAGGAAACTGAAACTCAGGTACAAGGACTTAGGGAGTCTTGTCAAACATTAATTAAGGATGTAATTACTGCAGGTTTAGGTAAGGTTAACTCACGATTATTACCAATCACACAATTGCAGGATGCACTTGAAATAGCTATGATGAACTACCATCTTACTCCCATATTTCATACACCTAATCTGGAATATTATTATCCAGTCATGACCAGTATTTTAACACCAGACTATATACTGATTACTATTCCAATGAAGAGTAAGATTTCCTTCACAGGCTACTCAGTACAACCATTCCCAATGAATGTGGAAAATAATCTTTTAATGTTAGATTCCCAACCTATAAATATTGTTCTTAGTGATGATTATTCTCTTGTTGATGTGCTTAGTGAAGCACAATTTCTCAATTGCCATTCAGCATATCTTCATTTATATGTTTGTCCTGCATATCTGTTTGCATTTAAAGCTCCAACTGACGCACCATGTCTAATTGCTTTAAGTCAAAGGAATACTCGTCAAGCACTCTCTGCATGTACTTTCAAATCTGTTACTAATCAAACACTCTTTCATCGTCATTTCTTTAATTTCCACTATCTATACTTTCCTGCTGAGACACGAGTAACACTAATCTGCCCTAATGACACTACACATGGTATGGTTAAAGGCTACTATAAAGCAGCTGATTTATGTGAAATACGATCCAAAAGAATCGTTACCTTACCTAGTAAACATCACTTGCTTGGAAACATGACACTCTCTTCCACCTTTCATATTTCGTATAATGTCGACTTGTTTAACATCTCCCAATTATCAATTGTTTCAGAAAAAGTGGAACTATTGACTCTACTCAATGATACTATGATTCAAGAATCCTTATCTGATAATTTAATTCCTCCATATCTGGATCACGAGATATTGCTACCTACATTTATAATTCCATGTCTTATTCTTTTGGTCTGTACAGTGATTTTCATATTTTGCATTAGGAGGGTCTATCGACGTTATACTGTGTTATCTCGTCTTGAAAAGAATATTTTAACTGCTCCATCGCAGCCTCAACTTAGCAACAAGGCTTACCCTTCCTTAATGCCTGAATCGTCAGCATAGGTTTAGCTTACATACACATAACTACAAGCACCTAGCTCAACATATTAATATTAAGTTGATTTCCTTATGTTCTCATGTATTGATTTTCATTTATGTATACTATGTGCCAAGGTCTTGATGCCATTTTATTGTGTTACTATTTATTGTATTTATTATTAAGTTCCTAGTCCTATATGTATGTACCGAGGATTGTACATCTGTTTCCCACAATAAAGATGATATCTGAGGACAGATTTTCGGTAGCGGACTGAGCAAATGTACAGTACAGTACAGTACTCAAGAGAGAGAGAGAGAGTGGGAGAGAAAGTAGAAAGAGAGAGAGAGAGAAGAATTGGGTGGAGCTTAGATAGAACTCCACCCCTTTTTCAAGGAGGTAATAGTATCTCAATAGACTTGGCATCTCCCAAAATAGAATGAATATAAACGGACCAGGAGAGCCTTAGTTAGGGACTCAAGATCAAAACAGCAAAAAGACATCTTCTCTGTACTCCATTAACATAAGACAAGAAAAGGGATACAACTCCTTTAGTATTAATAAAGTAAGTTTAATTTTACTTACTGAAGTTTATTTCCTACCTTGACTGAACACCATCACGACGCCGAGCTCGCTACCTAATACAACAACAACAACAACTACCACAACCAACTACAACTCCAGAGCAAGGTAATGTACCATATTCTTCGAAGAGATCAAATCAGGACTGGTACATGTCTGCCATCTCTTCATCAGTGTTTTGCAAGACACTGTTCCCATCATGCAATGGGCCTATCTTGTTTCTAATTGGTTTTCTGCTGTTTACATAACCAAAAAACTCCTTGGGATTCTCCTTACACAAGGCTACAATCCTGAGTTCCTCGTTACGCTTGGCTCTGTGTACAAGTGATTTCACCTTCCTACGTAGGTGGTAATATTCACTTTGTATCTCTAAATTACCAGTTCTTCTGAACTGGCGGTAGGCTGCCTTTCTTTTCCTAATTGTAGCTGCTATTTCTCGTGTGAACCATTTGGGTTGGGACATTGGGGATCCAACTGGCTTAGAGGGCACGAACATTGATTGTTGTGCCATAAAGCAGTCTCGAAATAAGCACCAGGACTCATTCACCCCTTGGCCCATTTCCAATTGCATTGCACTAACTCCCTTTCTCAGATTACAGAAATCTGCTCTACTGAGGTCGGGTTTGCTCTGTTTCTGAATTTTAACTTTAGACTTGGGTACTTGCAGTGAGAACCTAATTATATTAGAGAGAGAGAGAGAGAGAGAGAGAGAGAGAGAGAGAGAGAGAGAGAGATGGTGACGTCACATGTGGGGTTTTATGATGCAACAAATACACACACACACATATGTAAGTTTATTACACACACACACATACACACACACACATATATGTACGTTTATTACACACACACACACACACACACAAACATTTGTACGTTTATTGCACGCACACATAAGTACGTTTTTTACACACACACACACACACACACACGTACATTTATACATTTATTATACACACATGTAATGGCCGGACCTGAGAGTTAAACCCAGAATTTGAAAGCTAGGCCAGTGGAGTACTCTTATGGCCTACCCGGTAGAAGCACTGCCTGAGGTTACTTTGATCCGGGGTTCGATTCCCCGTGGGTACGACTAGAATTTAGATGGATCAATTTATGGGTCTGACTTACTTGGTTGATTTGATTCTTCCTTGATTGATTAACGGTTTATTACACACACACATATATGTACATATATTACACACTGACACACACACATGTACGTTTATTACACACACAAAATCACACACAAATGTGCATGTGTGTGTGTGTGTGTGGAATAGTTTACACACACACACATCAGCATGACACACACGTACACTCGCAATCCAAAATATGTATCCAGGTTTGCTTCGAATACCCTGATCGAGTATTAAGCGAGCTCATGCAAATATGAAACAGGAGATGATTATAATTGGTTCACTAGTATGTTAATTAAATGATTCGGAACTTCAACAAGACCTGGATACTATTTTGGATTGCAAGTGTACTTCAATGAGTGTCTGTGTGTGTGTGTGTGTGTGTGTGTTTGTTCTCTCTTATACTCTGTGTGAGTGTGTGTCTACTTTGTGTGTGTGTACTTTCTGACTGTGTGTGTGTGTATGTGTGTGTGTGTCAAAAAACATACCTGCAGTTAGGCTTACAAAATCGGGTTGAGATTTTTCATGTTTTTAAACATTTTTGCTTCAAAGCGTGTATGAAGCAAATATTTTTTTTTAAATGGCACCAACTTTTTTAAGCCATACTCTAACTGTTTAAGCCATACGTCCAACTGTTATAATAATCCTGACTGTATATCAATGAAAACACCTCTCACTAAGATAATAATTTAATAAAGTTGCTCGCTAAACTATAAAATATCTCCTTAGTCCTTATTCATATAGGTATCTTCCCCGGGCAGCGCCGGGTACCTCCGCTAGTACTGTATATACTGTAGCTATGTCTATTTACTAAAAACCTCTCGTGTGTGTTGGAGAAGATTGTTTGACAACTCAGTGTCACCGACTTGCTAGAAGAAGTACCCTATGCAATTGTTGTCAGCGTCTCTTCATATCCTTACGAGGTGGACAGTGTGGTAATAGAAACAAATATTTCACCATTGCCGATTTTCCATTCTTTACCAGTGTTCATAACTAATGCTTTAGTTTTCTCTCTTTTCTATGAAATACGCGGCTCGGAATATGCATTTATATTATACCGTAAAAAGAACGATTCGAGAAAATCAGTAATCATAGACTTGTTGAAATTCAAGAAAAATATGATATTATTATCCACAAGAGCATCGAAATCCAATTTATTATCACACAGTGTAAACCATTAAAATCTAGAAGTAATGTCTCCCTGCCTCTCATCAGAAATAGTATGGTACTTGGTTCACATCTAATAACACAAGACATTCAGTTAGCATCAACAAATTCAAGTGAACGTATGTACAGTCGCCGACAATAGCGACGCAACTCTCCTTGAGGTACACTGAACCAAAAACACAAGCGTTTGTTTCCATACTATGATCATTTTTATATATTTAATTTAAAACCAACTCTGCCTCCTCTCACCCGCTGTCTTCCTCCTTCCCTCACACTGAAGCAGATGAACGTATACATGTACACTTCTGATTGATGGTCAGAAGTTGGATTCCCTCTTACGGTAACTCGTTGAGGGGCCACACGTTACACTTACCTGGCTTTGACATGATGTAGAGGAATACGTGGGTTAGGAGAGTACGTAGCCTTGTGTATTGTGTGGTGAGGTCCAGACTGAGTAATGAGTAACAAGTTGCAGCCCAACCCAGACAGGGAGAGCTTTGTAATATTATTGGTGACTGGTTGCCTGGTCAGATTCAGTGCGTGCCACGGCAATTTATTAAGTCAATTGGATACACTCGATGATTCTAATGTTACTATAATGTTTCCTAGTATAGTTAGGAGGAATCAGTTGCCTTCCAATTTACCAATAAGAGAATCTCCCCTTAAGATTATGGAGGAAACAATTCTGAGTATATACTTTCTATGTGAATATTCAGTATAAAAATTACCCACCGTTGCTTTACAGAGATTAAAAAATATCAGGCTGGAAGACGGACATATGTATTTTGTTCAGTAAAGATGATCCAACATTAGGTATTGAGTTATTGTTTGAAAGATAATTATTTACATTTATTTATGCTATGATATACTAGCCGTCTTCTTAGCGAAGGCTTTAGTGGCGGGACAGCAATCCATATTTCTAACCTGCTAAATCCTAATCCTTCTTATTATATAATTTTCTCAAACTTCAAAAAACTGTTTGGGTGTATGCAATATAATATTTGAGTTTTTTTCTTTGTGTGTGTGTGTTTGTGTGTGTGTACATCAACAACAATAAACTTGTCAAACGTGACAGTCAGTCTATGCTGGGACAAACAAACAACACTACAAGAATAATTCCTTTCGTCCAGGGGGTTAGGAGGACGTTTCTTGGGGTCGAACAAGGAGGGTTACTACCTCCTCCAATCTGTGCCACGAAACGGATTCATTCAGTATACTCGTTTTTTAATTTTAGTTTTTCGTATAGGTTGAGGGAATGAGTAGTCTCCAAGTCAATAACAATAGAATCCCGGCCCCTTTGAGGGAAGTATTTGTTTGGGAGTATATTATTGGGGACTGGTTGCCTGGTCAGAGTCAGTATGTGCCACGGCAAATTATTAAGTGAGTTAGATACACTGAGTATGTTGAGTACTGTCTAGTTATCATTAAAATGTACTTAAAAAACAGGTCATAGCATTTACCCTTCTTACAAAAATCTGATCAATGTCTCTCTGTCCACATGATATCTCTGAGACCTGCCTGGGTTCATTTGGTTGAATATGAGAACACTGGCTGAGGAAACCTTTCTAAGGATAGCATTGATTATTTATTTCCGAATTTCCTTTTCCCTGGCAAAGCTTGGAGGAATCGGTAGCCCTCCAATTCAGTCAAAGCAGATGTTGTACCTTTTTAATGTTGTGGAAGTATTGGTCTAACCTCCTTCGAAATTAAATCAATGCTATTCAGCCTTTCTCGCATCTTATTATGCAGTTTATATAGCCAAAGCAAACAAAATTATGTTCATAAACAGAGCAAAAAATTATCTCTTTTACACAAAGGTTTGCCTGAGGTGTATAAAATCGTCAGGCGTTAACCACACATAAAGAAAAATAATAAAGCAGTCGACAAATTAAAAAAGTTGAGTTAAACGTCTTAAGGGAATACTTAGGTGGTAAATTTGTAGTTCGTAATTCCGCCAGAGTGGAGTATCCTGATGATTAAGACTGTAAAAATGAAAGAAAACAGCTCTAGGCCCTGAAGACCCTATGCAACGAAGGAGAAGGTGATAGAGAGGAGGGACTACAAACAAACTCGGGGATAACAAGTTAAATAGGGTAAAATAGGGACATATTTTACTTGTTTGCTTGTGACATGGTGAAGAGAAATTTGCGAATCAGCTGTGTACTTGTGTGTGTGTGTGTGTGTGTAGGGGTCGTGACGCAAATCGTAGGCCTGTTGGTGGGTGGTGAAGCCAGCAACTATAAGTTGTGCTGCTACCTAAAGAAGGACTCCTGTGTAAGGGCCGATGTCAGGGTTTCTCCACTACAACTTCTCAGCCTAAGGAGCTAGTGTCTATAACTCTCTTTAAGTAGAAGTGCTAGTGTCTATAACTCTCTTGTTGAAGGGCTCAAGGAAGAGAGAGATGCGGTGAATAGTTCCCAATGATTTAATGTCAAAACAAGTTAACACTATATACATTTTACTGCGGACCTGACGTTAACAAAGCTAAGAGTATTTGGTTATGGTATTAAATGTATAATACATATGTTGTAAACAGGAAATTTTGCATGAGTATGCAGACAATGATATTACACAAAATGGCAAAGAGAATATGCTGAAAGAAATTGCATAGGCTATCTGCATGAAGGAATATAATGGTAAAAGAATCACAATAAAGGGCAGGCAGATAATTAGAGAATGGTTACACACTCAATAAAGGAAAATGGACCTATTTTATAGTACACTACAATACTCCCCCACTAGTTTCGAGGAAGGAGGAACGATACTCTTGTGTGTCGTAGTTTGTTGTTTCCAGCATGTGTTGGAGGAACAGTCACTTGCACTGCTTGCAGCATCTGGTCCGGATTCAGGATATAAGCAGGCTTGACCCAGTCTACGGCCACAACTTCTTGAGAACCATGTTTGTCGATGGTGAAGTTCTTCCTCGTCCTGCGAACTACTCAGAAGGGGCCCTGATATGGCTGCTGAAGGGGCCTTTTGACTGCATCGACTCTAACAAAGACGTGTGTGCAGGCTTCCAGGTCCTGGTGAACGAAGGTCTTCGAGTTGGACGTACAAGGCTGCACTGGCTGGAGGCACTTCATGGCATTTTTCAGGTGTGTTGCAAAGTCCTGAACGCTGCAAGGCTCGGGGTCTGGTGTGGCAGAGAGAAGCTCACCTGGAAGCCTGAGTGTAGAGCCATATACGAACTCAGCAGAGGAGTTGTGCAGATCTGTTTTGAGTGAAGTTCTGATGCCAAGGAGGACAAGAGGTAGTACTAGTGACCAATCTTCTCTCTGGGCTGAAGCTGCCAGGGAAGATTTCAGCTGGTGGTGGAATCGTTAGACCGTTCCGTTGGCCTGTGGGTGATAGCTGGCGGTCCTGTATCGGCGGATGCCAAGGAGTATCATGACCTTATTCCACACGCCTGACTCAAACTGACCACCACGGTCAGAAGTAAGGCTTAGAGGCACACCAAACCTGGACACCCATGTAGCGATGAAGGCGCGTGCAACTGTATCCGTGGTGATGACTGTGAGAGGTGCTGCCTCAGGCCAGCGTGTGAAGTGGTCCACACAGGTGAGTAAATATCGATAGTCATTGGAGTACGGAAGTGGGCCAACGAGGTCTATGTGGACATGGTCAAATCTCTCGGTGACTGGCGTAAAGGTGGCTGCAGGAGAGTGTGTGTGGCGTGTGACTTTGGAAGCTTGACAGCGTATACATGTGCGTGCCCAGTGTCTGACGTCCTTATGAAGCGGGAAGACATCATCTGGTGCGAGGCACGGATTCCAGGGTGTGAGAGGTCATGTAACTTCTTGAAGAGCTGGTGTCGATGTTTCTCTGGTACGTATGGACGGAGAGTGTCGGTGGAGGTGTCAGCGTACAGTGTGACCTGGGTGTCTGGAAGTGTAATCTTCTTCATCTGTAGTGCAGGGTTATCCAACAGTCGCTGTAGCTCAGCGTCACCGACTTGATCAGCAGCAATGGTGGCATAGTCGACGGGAGAAAATATTACAGAACTGATGTTTCGAGAGAGGGCATCAGCTGGGGCATTGTTGGCATCTTTGACGTATCGTATATCTGTGGTAAACTGGGCAATGTAGTCCATGTGGCGCATTTGTCGTGGGGTGTAAGATTCCTTATTTCTGAGGAATGCCGAAGTGAGTGGCTTGTGGTCAGTGTAGATGTGGAAACTGCGTCCCTCGATGAAGTAGCGAAAACGCTTGACAGCTTTGAAGATGGCAAGTAGCTCCCTGTCATAGGCGCTATACTTTGACTCCGCCGAGGCAAGTTTCTTGGAAAAGAAGGCAATTGGCTTCCAGTATGTACCAACACGCTGTTGTAGGACGGCACCAACACCAATGTTTGAGGTGTCTGAAGCAATTGAAGTTTCTGCGTCTGGTGCAGGGAAAGAGAGCGTGGCAGTGTCGCTGAGGGCCTGTTTTGTCGAGAGGAAGGCCGTTTCTGCTTCTTCAGTCCAGACGAGGGTAACAGATTGACCTATTTTGCAAGGTTTAATCATGGCGTACAATGGTCGTAGCAGGAGTGAGCAGTGTGGAATGAAGCAGTTATAGTAATTAACCATCCCAAGGAACTCCTTGAGCTGGCGTTGGGTAGACAGCCTGGGAAACTGCTGGATGGACTCGCACTTTGAGGGAAGTGGAGCAATGCCTGCTGGAGAGACTGTGTGACCTAGGAACTCAAGGGATGTCACACCGAGTTCGGACTTGTCGGTGTTGATTTGGATGCCATAATCTTGCAGTCTCTGGAGGACTTGGCGGAGGTGTTGTTTGTGGCTGGCTTCATCAGGACTAGCGATGAGAAGGTCATCTATGTAGGCAAAACAGTAGGGTAGACCTCGAAGAACCTCATCTATGAAGCGTTGAAACGTTTGTGCCGTGTTCCGCAATCCAAAGGGCATCCGGACGTATTCGAACATGCCAAAAGGTGTGATAATGGCCGTCTTCGGGATGTCAGTGGGATGGACTGGAATCTGATGAAATGCTTTGACGAGGTCGATCCGAGAGAAGATCGTGGAACCTGAGAGTTGGGAAGTGAACTCTTGAATGTTGGGCACAGGATATCTATCTTCCACGGTGCATGAATTGAGGGCACGGTAGTCACCAAAAGGTCGTATGTCTCCGGTCTTCTTAGGAACAATATGAAGAGCCGACGACCAGTTGCTGCTGCTGGGCCGTATAATGCCTTTACTCATCAGAGATTCGAACTTGGCTTTATCTTTCTTATAACGCTCAGGGGCTAAGCGTCGGGCCTTGGCGTGCACTAGGGGTCCGGTAGTCTCTATATGATGAGTCACGTGATGCTTGGCAGGTATGCTGGATGAGTAGGGTTGTGTCAGCATAGGGAATGACTTGAGGAGGTCCGCAAACTTGTGGTCATGGTTGATAGCAGACAGGTGTGTGCTGTCACCAGGTGCTGGTTGTGCATTAGTAAAGATATCTGTGAGTGGGTCGACCAATTTTCGTCCTCTTACGTCTACCATCAGGTTGAAGTGACGGAGAAAATCAGCACCAAGGATGGCTTGTGACACTGCTCCTACGTAGAATGTCCATTGAAAAGAGTGGCGAAGGTTGAGATCCAGATGCACTGTTTGCCACGAGTATACAGGTATCTTGGTACCATTAGCAGCGTAGAGATGCAGAGAAGGAGGTAGCGACCGCTGGCTGGCTGTAGCAGGGAGGACACTGACGTCAGCACCGGTATCTACCAGGAACTTGGTATGGGACCGGCAATCAAAGATGTGGAGCAGTGTAGACTGAGTATGGCAAACATTATGCTGCGTTAATGTTCGCCATTGTTGTTTGACGCCGTGTAGCTGCAGGGCTTTTCACACTTGAGAGCCTTATCCCTAAACCTGCAATGGTAGTAGCAGAAGTTTGAGGTGCTCCTGGAACGTGACCGATGGTGTTGGCGGTTTGGCATTGAGGGTCGGGAACTTGGGCGGGTGTTGATTTGTTTCTTCAGGTTGCTGACTTCCATTGTAAGCTGGGAAATTAGATTGGCGAGCTGGGCAATTTGGGAATTTCCTTGTGTCGTTATGGAGGAGATTGGTGATGCTGGTACAGGTGGAAGAGTTGCCATGTAGTCATCTGCAAGATTTGCAAGCTCATCTGGCGGCAGCTTGCCTTTCACACTGATGAGTGCACGTTGAATGTCAGGTGGCAGGCGTTGATAGAACAGTTGTTTGAAAAGATCTTTATCAAAGGCCTGGTACTTGTCACCAAGCAGTGTTTTCATACGACGTAGTAAGTCTGTAGGTTTCTCTCCACCACAACTTCTCAGCCTAAGGAGCTAGTGTCTATAACTCTCTTTAAGTAGAAGTGCTAGTGTCTATAACTCTCTTGTTGAAGGGCTCAAGGAAGAGAGAGATGCGGTGAATAGTTCCCAATGATTTAATGTCAAAAAAAGTTAACACTATATACATTTTACTGCGGACCTGACGTTAACAAAGCTAAGAGTATTTGGTTATGGTATTAAATGTATAATACATATGTTGTAAACAGGAAATTTTGCATGAGTATGCAGACAATGATATTACACAAAATGGCAAAGAGAATATGCTGATAGAAATTGCATAGGCTATCTGCATGAAGGAATGTAATGGTAAGAGAATCACAATACAGGGCAGGCAGATAATTAGAGAATAGTTACACACTCAATAAAAGAAAATGGACCTATTTTATAGTACACTACAGGCCAGCTTGATAGGGCAATCCTTTGCACTTAATTAAGAGACTTACAGTTGCCAAGTATCAATTTCCTCACTCCACCATCACCTTCATCATCATTATCACCATCATCATTATTACCATCATCATCATCATGGGTAGTTTTCAACACTCCACGAACACCATCATCATCATTATCACCGTCATCATTATCACCATCAATTGATTGATTGATTTAGAAATGCCATGAGGCATTTGGCGGCGCAACAGCTATGGTCATATACCGCCCAACACAAAGTAGTCATCTACATCATTAATAAAATATTTACGCAAACTAAACAGACTTCTCCACCCCGAAAGGGATAGGCAGCATGAATAAAAGAACATACAAACTAAAAGGCACATTTATACTAAAAAAAAAAAAAAAAAAAAAAAAAAACTGACTAATTCAAGTAAAATATATAAAAGATAAGAAAACGTTGAACTATCTAAAAAGCCATAAATATAATAAAATTCACAACTTTTGGAGGAGGCCAGCCTCCTCCACATAGGAGAGGGTGTTCCCTCCCACACTACAAGCCTCCTCCCCGAGCACCTGGGAGAGACTGTAAGAACCGTCACCCTTCCGGTACTCGGAGAGGTGCCTACGACGAAGGTCCCCAAGGCTGGGACACTCGACAATAAGATGCCGTACTGTCAAAGGGACAAGACAATCATCACAGTAGGGAGGGTGAGCCCTCTCCATTAAAAAGCCATGAGTCAATAATGTGTGGCCAATGCGGAGACGGACAAGAGCTGTCTCCCACCGGCGGGACAGGCCACTGTAGCTCCACAAACCAAGACGCTGGCGGATGTTGCGGAGCTTGTTAGCCCCGACGGCGTCCCATCTGTCCTGCCAGCAGGAACGAACGGTAGCATCTATGTAGGGTCGAAGGTCCACTGCAGGAACAGGATGACGCCTGGCAGGAGGCCGGGAATTGGAGACCACAGCCTTAGCCAGGGCGTCAGCCCGCTCATTCCCATCAACACCCACATGGGCCGGGACCCAACAAAACGTGACTTTCCGGCCACGACGACCCAGGAGGACAAGCCACTCAAGAATGGCCAACACCAGGGGATGGGAAGAGTTAAAATTGCACAAGGCCTGCAAGGCACTACAGGAATCGCTAAAAATAGTGAACGAAGGCTGAGGGAGAGTAAAAATCACTTGGAGGGCATATAAAATGGCCGAGAGCTCAGCAGTAAAAATGGACATGACAGAAGGGAGCCTGCCTCCACGGCAAAAGTCAGGAAAGACAACTCCAAAGCCAACTCCAGCATCAGACTTTGACCCATCAGTGTACACAGGGAGGGACTCCCTGTGAGTGAAGGCATGTTCTAAAAAGAGGAAACGAGCCACTGGAGGAGGAAGAGATTCCTTCTTGTCTGTAAAGCAGGTGCAGGGGAAAACTTCTGGAAGAAGCCATGGAGCCACCCTGGGGACCCTCACAGGACAAATCTGGTAGTCATCTATGCCCATCTCCTCCATAGCCTTCCTGACCCGGAAGCCAAAGGGCCATGGTGCACGAGAATGTAAAAGGTAGTACTGAGACATGATATCAGATGACACAGCCAAGAGGTGGCTCATTAGCGTCCACCAGGAGACTGGGGATTGGGGACGACCTAAAGGCTCCGGTCGCCAGACGTACTCCAGCATGATGAACAGGGTCTAAAACTCTGAGACGGGCATCGGTGGCAGAAGAGTACACCTCACACCCATAGTCGAGTTTTGACCTAATAAGAACATGGTATAGGCGGAGGAGGGTGGCCCGATCAGCCCCCCAGGATGTATGGCTCAGGACCCTCAACAGGTTAAGAGCCTTGAGGCAAGAGACCTTAAGTATACGTAAGTGGGGAACCCAAGTCAAACGTTTGTCAAAAAGGAGACCCAAAAAGCGAGTCTCCTCGACACATCGTATCCGATGACCATACATGAATAAGTCCGGATCCGGGTGGACGCCTCGGATGCGGCAGAAGTGCATAGCAACTGTCTTGGAAGGAGAAAATCGAAACCCATGAGAACCAGTCCAACGTGACACCCTGTCAAGGGCAAGCTGCATGCGCCGCTCCACCACTGACGTACGGGAAGCAGCAAACCAGACTGCTAGGTCGTCAACGTACATCGAGTTAGCTATACCGTCTGGAAGTGATGAGGCAATGGCATATACCAACCCTCACAGAAAAACTGCGACCACTGAGAAACTCCTTAAGAAAGCGTGGAAGGCGACCCCGCAGGCCATATAAATGGAGTTGCTGCAGGATGCCATATTGCCATGTAGTGTCATAGGCTTTCTCTAAATCAAAGAATACACAGACAAGGTGTTGATGTCGTGCAAAGGCCTCACATGCAGCAGCTTCCAACCTGACCAGAGCATCTGTAGTGGAACGGTATTTACGAAAGCCAGACTGGGACGGAGACAGAAAATCACCCCGTTCCAAGAAGTATACCAGTCTGACATTCACCATCTTTTCAAATAGTTTACAGAGACAGGAGGTCAAGGCAATTGGTCGATAATTGAGGGCAACACCAGAGTCCTTGCCCGACTTGAGAAAAGGAAGGATGGTAGCAACCCTCCACCCAGAAGGGAAGACACCCTCCAGCCAGATTCTGTTATATACAGCTAAAAGAAATGAGATCGCTTCCTCACCCAAGTGTCGTAACATTGCATATGGGATGTTGTCTGGCCCAGGAGAAGTGTCGCCGCAGAGAGAGAGAGCAGAATGCAGGTCTCTCAGGGTGAATATATGGTTATAACTTTCATTCTCGTTCCCTGTGAAATCCAGGACTGTACGCTCCTTGGCTCTTAACTCATGCCTGACAGCCAGAGGTCGAGAGTCACGGCTGGAGACCTTTGCAAAAGCCTCCGCCATGGTATTGGCCACTGTCAAACCATCCATGATCTTAATTCCATTGACCTTAAGTACAGGTGGAGAACTAGGAGAAAACTTCCCCGCCATCTTACGGACTCTCCTGAACACTTGGGTGAGTGGAGTTTTAGTATTAATTGAAGACACATAGGCCTTCCAAGATGCACATCGGGCCTCTTTTAAAACTCGTCTAGCCCGAGCCCTTGCCCGTCGGAAGTCCTCTAAAAGAGTTGGGTCCCCACGATTGCGACGAAGGCGAGAGAAAGCAGCGCGCTTCTCCCGCACAGCAGTGGTGCAGACTGGTGACCACCAAGGGACAGGACGTTTGGGAAAGTAGCCAGAAGTTCTAGGGATAGAGTTGAGAGCAGCAGAGTGGAGCATATCAGTGAAATATGTTACAGCCTCTTCAGAGCTACCGAAATCGGCTACAGAAGAGACCGAAGAAGTTAGCTCTCTAAAAAACTGCCAGTCAGCCTTCTCTAATTTCCACCTAGGAAGACGAGACTGTGGTTCGTACCTGTTACCTTCTAAAAGTATAGGGAAATGGTCACTGCCATATAAGTCAGGCAACACTCTCCAAGTAAAATCCAACAGAGCACTGGGTGAGCAAAGGGAAATGTCAATGGCGGTAAAAGTCCCAGTAGGGCTATTAAAATGTGTCACATCTCCCGTATTTAAAACCCCTAATCCCTCATCCTCAATAAAAGAAGCCAATAAAACACCCCTGGGGTTGACCGAACTGTCACCCCACAGAGGATGATGACCATTAAAATCACCCAATAAAATAAAGGGAGACGGAAGGTCCCGTACAAGATGGTTGAGATCACCCCTCTCAACTGTAACACTGGGAGGAAGGTATAGACTGCATACAGTGTACGGGCGGTCCATAAAAACCTTAACTGCAACAGCCTGGAGCGGAGTGTCAAGCTCCAGGCTCGTGCATGGAATATCTCGGCGAACTAGGATGGCAGAGCCACCATGATGACCCTGCCCTTCAAATGAATTGGAATAAAATGCTGAGTATGCTGGAGGACTGGCAGGAATGTAGTCCCCAAGCATTGTCTCTTGGAGAGAAACACATGCAGGAGAGAAGCTAGAGAAAAGAACACGCAGTTCCTCCCAAGAAGCACGCAAGCCACGGCAATTCCACTGAAGGACCTTGAACGGTGTTACTTTAGTACTGATTTTTGGGGCCTCACGGAGGTACTTCCCACTACCACCTCGACCTGAGGGTTTATTCAAACAATAAGATTTGTCTAATCCTGGGCCACTAGAAGAAGAGCGAACCCGAGGAGTAGTACTTGGGGCAGTAATTGGGACCCGTAGACGAGTCCCTGAAGCATCTGATATGTTAGAAGAAGATGAAGGTATATGAGATGGGATATTCTTTGAAACAATTACATTGGTTCTGTCCTGTACAGCAGTGGTATCACTGACACAGGCAGATACATCAACATCCATAATACAGGTGGTAGAATCACTCCGCTGCTCAAGCGGAAGAGAAAGTGAATCTTTTGAAGTCACAACATCCGTGGCATCCACATTAACTTCACGCCCCTCTGATGATCCCGAAGGAAGCTTGCGAGGAGGAACTTCTGTTGAATCAAGAGATTCATCAGGGCCACGAGAACGCTTCTGGTGAAATTGAGAGGAAACTATGGATGAGTCCACAGAGATGGTTGCCTCACAAGGTGGAACATCTATATAGTCAAGTGCCTCAGAGGAACCACGAAGGCGTCTCTGTGGCAGTTTAGGTGACTTAAGTTTCCTTTTGGGAGAGCGTGTGGCAGCGTGAACCTCTACCACATGGACACCTTTAGCTAAAGTCTGAGAATTGTCATCAGTTGAAGGGTCACCAGAATGAGTGTCTGATAAAGTTTCCAAGACAGAGAAACTATTATGTAGAGTAACCTTAGAAACGTTCTCACTAGAGCAAGAAGCAGCTGCCTCTTGAGAGGGTTGAGAGGGTGCTGCAACCAATTTAGGGCGAAGGGAGGAGGCGTATGTCTTCACACCACCATCCTTCTGTCACCTGAAGTTGAGTTGCCGTCTGGCACTACCTATGCTAATGAATTGAGTATTAGCCAAGTGGAGGATATCCTGCTCAAGTAGGTACATCTTACATTGGCGAGAACGCAAGAAGTGAGAATCTCTGCAGTAAAAGCAGTAACTCTCTGACCGACACTCAGAAGTAAGATGTGAGTCAAGAGCAGAACAATTACCACACCGGGAACGGTTGTTGCAGTTCCTTTTCCCATGACCAAACTCATAACAACAGAAACACTGTAGGGGACGCTCAACAAAAGGCTTCACCTCAAATGAGGTGGGGTTAATGTTAATGCGATCTGGGATATGCGAGCCATAGAAAGTGAGGATGATCATATTTTTACTGCCTTTCATCTTCGTTACTCGTTGGACACTGTCTGGGCACATAGCGAGAATGTCCTCTTCAGAGAATTCATACAGGTCCTCATTATATATACGCCCCTTGCTATAATTAAATGTTCGATGTGGTTTAATAGATTCAAACATGCTATCAGAAGGACAGGGGAGATTGAGGAGCATCATGGCCTGTGTAAGATCTTTGGCTCTGATTAAAACTCCCTTACCATATTTCTTTATGTGGCCCATTGGTAATAATCCAATTTCTTTCTCAAGATACCGGGAAGCATGGATAATGTTACCACGTCCCTCCCTGTAGTAAGCCACAAACCAAAAGGGTGTAGGAACCCGATGTTCCTTTGGGACATGCTCTGCAGAATCATCAAATATATTAGGGCAGTAATCATAGTCACTGTCAACTACATTGATGGACCGTATCATCTGAACTTTACAATGAGTATCCCCCACCGTCAGAGAATCTTTTGACTCAAATGCTGCTTTGGCAGCAGCATTTGTATTGAAAGTAATATAGCACCGATTAGACCTACAATCACTGTCATATGTGATTCGGATTCGGAGGACTACTCCAAAGCACTTAAAAATGGAGTGGATAGCGCCATAGGTAAAGGATGCGAGTACATTCGTTAACATTAACGTGTCCAAATCGTTAACAGGGTTCTTCGACACAAGACCCGACCTGCTAGGTCTACTCCTATTTGCAGCTTTCTGCATCTTACCACGACCAGAGAGTGACGTCTCGAGGGCCTGGTCGACCACCGCTCGAGGAAGAGATTGGGGCTTTTCTGTATCCATATATCATTGGTTTAGTGTTTTTGGCCCCAGGAGCCAAGAGCTACTACCTACCGGGCAGATGAGGGGACCGAGCGCTGGTCGCCGTGGGCGGGGTACCTCTTCCCCCACGGGGCCACTCGTTTAAAAAAGCAGCCCCAATGGCTCGAAAGTTTGCCCACGACGGTGCTGAGACCCCCTTCCCGAACACCTCCCGGCCCAGACACCCAACCATCCAACATAGGACGGCCCCTAGAGGGCAGTCCCTCCGGAGGGCAGCGCTGTTGGCCCGTACTGGCAGCCTAATGCATGGGAACCATTTAGTCTGGTCTCTCACTGGCGACCTTACAAGCATGGGAAGCCCTCTCTCCCCGAAATCGGGGCAGAGCAGGGGCCGGAGCCCCCTCTAGTCTAGCTCGCCAGGTCTCAGAGACACGCAAGCCCCCCCACCACGTCAAGGCGGTTCCCGTTGGGGGGGTTATCACCATCAAGGGTAGACTTCAACACTCCACCATCACCATCACCGTCACCATCACCATCACCAGTGGATATAATATGCCTGGATACGCCAAGAATTTCTTCCACTTAATGTAAGTAACTGTACAGTGTGTTAATTAAGTCTTATACATTTTTCCTTTAATTAATTACAGTGTGTCAATTAAGTCTTATACATTTTTCCTTTAATTAATTACAGTGTGTTAATTAAGTCTTATACATTTTTCCTTTATTTAATTTTAATCTGTGTGGGAGTAGCAGCTGTTAAGGGAATAGTATGTTTTTAATTAATAGACTGTAGTGCCTCGATTCCTCCAAAGTATGCCAGGAAACAGACCCAGATGAAGAAAAATAATGATATCCTGTTGCCCATAATAATTTGTAATCATTTGCTCCAGATTTACCATTCAAAACAATGTGTTATATACCCCATTAAAATGGACTGTAATGCTAATTGGTCAATAGAAATACACACAGATTATTATATTATGTTGACGGTGATAGTACATGTTATATTTTAGCCCTACGTGTTCTTAAAAATAATAATAATAATAGGTTATTGATATATAGTTCTAGATTCTAGTACCTTTAAAGGACCCTGTGATTGTGTATTAGACCTGGTGGCTTCTGATGACTCCGGACTCTGCCACGAAACAAGCTCCTTCAATGTAAGTGGTGTTTCATGGCAATGTTTGAAGGACTCACTAACCTTCAATTTTCTAACTACATCACAGGAGTCCATAAATGGGAAAAGGGTATCATATTATTGTACCGTAAACTGTTAAGGAGTTAAAGGAGATTCTGCAATGTTTGTGATGTTGGTGAAGTAGAATATACTGATTCCTGAAAACTGTTCCATTGCAATCTATGGGATAAGTAAGGAATGAATATGCTTTTGGAAGTTTGGAGCACCTTGATTCCTCCAAAGTATGCCAGGAAACAGACCCAGATGAATAATAATAATAATAATAATAATAATAATAATGGTATCTTGTTGCCTGGAATAGTTTGGAGGAATCAGTTCCTCCAGATTTACCACCCCAAACAATGTACAGCCACAATCAAATAACCACCAACACTTTCCTTCCATCGTACAAATAAATCACTATCTTATCATAATATAATCATACAACACCTTACGTCAACTCAACCCCCTCAATTGTTATTTTGTGGTGCTTCAAAATCATACACGTGTTGTTCCTTATTAAAAAGATATTTACTACGATGGAAGGAAAGTGTCGGTGGATATTTGATTGTGGCTGTACAGTACACTATACTCTCTTCAGCAACAGGACACCATTATATTTTGGTAATTGGCCCTGTTTCCTGGCATAGTAAGGAGGAATGAGTAGCCCTCCAATATATATAGCCTCCGAGTAGCCAACAGTACCTGGTCTCCATAATTGTCACATTTTCAAGTCAACCTTAAGGGGAGATTCTCTTGTTGGTGAATTGGAAGTTCTGTGATTCCTCCAAACTATGCCACGAAACAGAAGATCCCCTATTAGTAACATAGAGGGCATCTGTTTTCTGGCATATTAAGGAGGAATCAGTAGCCTTACAATTTATCAACAAGAGGATCTTCCCTTTAGGACCCTGGGATTGTGTTAGAGAGTTGGTGGCTTTTGATTCCTCCTGACACTGCCACAAAACGATCTCCTTCAATACAGATGCTGATTCCTGGAAATATTTGAAGGACACACAAACCTCCAATTTTCTGATATCATCACTGGGTCCCTTAAGTCTGGAAACGTCAGCTTTATGGAATCAGTCCAAGGTCCATCATTTCATCGAATATAGACAAAAACCTCGGCTTCATTAAGGGATATTTATTTAATGCTACCAATGTCTTTTCTTTCACTTCCATTAATATCTCATCGATGTTTTCTGCTTTGTCCATATCTGGTGTGTCTTCAGGTTCACATAACACGAAGGGAACTACCGCCATAGCATAGATGGCTCCTAGGACATTCATGGACCTAAACTCCTTTAGAAGCTCAGACCGGGTGAAGATCATATCCATACCAGCAGCCTCCATGACGGTGTTGAAGGTGTCATAGTAGGTGTCCAGGAAGGTGTTCAGATTAGGTATCCTTACTTCCCCATTCAGACTGGTGTACATAAGGTAAATGAGGTCGGTAGCAGGCGAGGAGAGGCGATTAATTTGAAGATCAAGTAACATGACCTCAACTGGCTCGCCATCATCATTGTACCTGTGAACAGACAAACATATCCATATTACATATTTATTCGAGTACAGTATATATATTTTGTAAGTTTGTTTATTTATCTGTTGTCATTAGATATCCAAGGGGATGTATGTGGAACACTCTAAATCACATTTACAGGGGTAACATCTTATCATTAATCCAATGGTAAATACTAAAGTTGATAATAGGGCCAACGTGATCGAATTTGAATGAAATTTTGGAAAATATTTGGTGCTTTTTGCTGCATAACGTTGTTTGCTGAGGTCATAGTTTTTATGAGCATTAATGTAAGTTTTCCCTTTTCATTTTATTTCTGTCCCAAAAAATGATTAATTTGTTAATTGTTAATTGATAAATATTATCAGTATCTAAAATCTCCATCCCAGGAGAAACGTGCTACTGCAAGTATCTTCTATATATTTGAGAAATTGTGTGTGTGTGTGTGTGTGTGTGTGTGTGTGTGTGTGTGTGTCATAACTTATTTTTTGACTAGTGTACTTAATCCATGCCATTTGTCATTATTAGTACAGAAATCACTGTGGTCAAATAAACAATCAATTGGATGACAGGGCTTGGTTTAGGGAGCTTAATCTGTTTTAGATTTATGTAAAAACTTTTATACAGGTGGCCTCTCAACCATTCAGTCAGAGGTTTCCTTTCAATCTAGAATATATTTGCTCACCTGAAGAGCACGTTGTTATTCCAACAGTCGCCGTGACACACAACATTGTATTTGCTTCTTCCTAAGTTGTACGAATTCTAATTTGAGAGTCTTTACCCAGGCAATGCTTCTTTCAGAACCACCAAATCTCTCCAGCAGATCTATGCTTTGATCTAATTGCCGGTGGAATACATCTCTTAATCCCATACTTTCATCAGCAAAAATATCTGGTACAAGGAAGTCATGTGTTACAGCTAGGTCCAAATCAGGAGTTTTGGCCTGAAGGAGGCGCGACGAGGCGTGTAGACGACCCAACTCCTTAAGGATGAGAGTAATGTGAGCCACGTCCAGGCCACGCCTACGGTCAAACATCTGATATCCTTGAGGACGAAGATCTTCCAGTAATATTATTTCTTTATTTTTATCCATACAACCATGGAAACACTTTGGAAATCTCAAAGCTTCTTGTCCAACTTCAGTCAGAACTGAGTTCAGCTCTGGTACAAGATTTAAGTAAAATTCAGACTCTTTACGGAATATTGCGTAGGTCATTTCCTCGTATTCTTTTACATGTCTGCATGGATTAAGTTTGGCAATG
Source organism: Petrolisthes cinctipes (assembly GCA_033782935.1). Taxonomy (NCBI): domain Eukaryota; kingdom Metazoa; phylum Arthropoda; class Malacostraca; order Decapoda; family Porcellanidae; genus Petrolisthes; species Petrolisthes cinctipes. Next base: position 189,516 of record JAWQEG010002254.1, on the reverse strand, counting down.
TACACGACCTCCATATTCTCTTGGTTGAGTGAGTACTGGACCTGGACACTACTGACGACGCATGCATAGTTATCGCCTTTTTTGGTGAAGTCCACCATTGACCAGGACTTGAGGAGGTCATCGCTTCCTTTGTCCAACCTCAGTGCGGCCTTTACTTCTTCCTCCGTCACCAGACTTTGGGGCGTGACGACTTTTGTTGCAGGCTGCTCCTCGTCTTCTGAAATTACAAGAGTGTATTACCATCTGACCAAGGCAGTTTTTAGAGCATACAATATCTACGTATAGGAAAGAGTGTAACTTGAGAATATGTCATTAATAACATTAACATTGTGTTTGCCAGTACCATGTGTCTAATAAACACTTCCTCTGCTTAAACCACTCAGACTAATTCAGCATACTTAGTCTCAAAGACATTCTTTTCTAACTTATATTCCTAACATGCCACAAGAGCCATATGGCTTAAATCTTATTGATTTGTATTCATATTAATTCTCAACTCAGTGGTAGAGGGTGAACATTGAATTGATGAACCAGTACCCGGAAATTATTACACACCTGTTAAAGGGAGATTCTCTTGTTGGTAACTTAGAAGGTTACTGATTCCTCCAAACTATGCCAGGAAACAGATCTCTCAGTAAAGTAACATCAACGTCACCTGTTTCCTGGCATAAGTTGGAGGAATCAAAAACCTAAATTTACCGGTTAAAACCATAAAGAAGAGCTCTAATTTCCGTTCGAGCTGCTAAAATCGCTCGCCAAATGTACCGCTCGAACAGAAGCTCGAACGGATTAAAGAGAGAGAGAGAGTTACAAGCAGTTATAAAGACAAGTAACACCTCAAAAGATCTTACGACCCATACGAAGAAGGTACCGTAGGTGTAGTAGCAGTTGCTAACTAATAGTGAGAGAAAAGTATAGAAAAGAGAAGGCTCTCCCCACCCACTTCTCCCACCCGCATTGCGGGTATGGAAATGGAAATGTACCTAACCCGGAGGAAAAAAGGCCGGACTAGGAAATTTTTGTACAGGAAAGGAGGAAACGATCACTTTAACTCTAACAGGCTTGGCAGAACTTTGTCTAACTGTGTCTTGAACTGCTCTATCGAGGAACTATCAACTACCTCTGCTGGTAGCTGATTCCAGACATTGCAGATTTTATATGTGAAGAAATTACCTAACGTATTATAGCGGAAGCGTTTCAAGTCTAGTTTCCATCCATGGTTTCTAGTTGCATTAGTGTTTAAGCTAAACAGGCACTGATAATCAATGTTTTTATATCCACGAAGGATTTTGAAAACTTCAATTAGTTGACCTCTCAAGCGTCTCGTCTCTAATGAGAAGAGACCTAGTGCCTGCAGCCTTCTCTTGTAGCCCATGTGCTTAATTGATGGGATCAGTTTGGTGGCCCTAGCCTGGGCTCTCTTAAGCCTCGCAATATCTTTCTTGAGAGTCGGCGACCAGAACTGCACAGCATATTCCAGATGTGGCCGAACCAAAGAATTGTACGGAGTGAGGACTATCTCTTTGTTTCTAAATCTAAATTGCCTCTTTATATATCCAAGAAGCCTCTGGGCTTTCTTCTCTACTTCGAGGCACTGCTTGGAGAATTTGAGGTCACTGCTGATCAGTACACCTAAGTCTTTTTCCAAGTCTGTACTACTAATTTCACTTCCCAACAAAGAGTAACTGGCGCTCTGATTAGCTGGACCTATGTGCATCACTTTACACTTGTCCAAATTGAATGGCATCTGCCATCATACAGACCACTCTCCTACTTTCTCTAGGTCTTTATGTAGTTGTTCTACCTTTTCAAATTATGAAGCATTACACCCTAACTTGGTGTCATCAGCAAATTTTGCAATTCGACTGACAATGCCCACATCTATATCATTAATGTAGATTATAAAGAGTAGTGGACCTAGAACTGAACCTTGAGGAACCCCACTTGTGACTGATGCCCAACTTGAGGCTTCCCCATTGATTACTACTCTTTGGTGCCGGTCAGTCAGCCAATTCTCAATCCATTTAGCAAGCATTCCCCCAGTGCACGGGTTTTTGCCATCAACCTCTGATGAGGTACCTTATCAAAGGCTTTCTGAAAGTCCAGATAAAGGATGTCTATTGCCCGGCACTGGTCATACTCAGAAAGCATACCGTGGAAAAATTCAATCAAGTTGGTCAAACATGAACGCCGACGCCTAAAACCATGCTGTGAATCATTACATACAATAAATTATATGATTCAAGATGATCTACTATTCTATCTGCAACTATACCCTCCAATACCTTTCCTACTACAGATGTAAGGCTGATTGGTCGGTAGTTTCCAGGAAGATGGCGATCTCCCTTTTTAAATATGGGAGTCACATTTGCTTCCTTCCAGTCAGATGGGACCTCTCCCGTTTCAAGCGATATATTGAAGATAGCAGCCAGGTGAGGGGTTACCTGGTCACATACCTCTCGCAAGACCCTAGGAAGAAATTCATCAGGACCGGGAGATTTATTGACACTTAAGGTGATAGTGCACTTTGGGTATATTACAGCACCTTGATTCCTCCAAAGCATGCCAGGAAACAGGACCAGATAAGCAAAATTAATGGTAACCTGTTGCTTGATAGACCTTGGAGGAATCAGTTGCTCCAGATTTACCAACACCACACTACCCCCTTAACTTGCCTATTCTGTCTCTAACTTCTGCTTCACTGCATTGGACTCTTTCTGTGGTAACACACTCATGAGTAGTGCCTGGCTCAGGGATGTTACCCCAATCTTCTCGGGTGAACACTGATGAGAAATGGGAATTTAGAATGTCTGCCATCTCTTCATCAGTGTTTTGCAAGACACTGTTCCCATCATGCAATGGGCCTATCTTGTTTCTAATTGGTTTTCTGCTGTTTACATAACCAAAAAACTCCTTGGGATTCTCCTTACACAAGGCTGCAATCCGGAGTTCCTCGTTACGCTTGGCTCTGTCTACAAGTGATTTCACCTTCCTACGTAGGTGGTAATATTCACTTTGTATCTCTAAATTACCAGTTCTTCTGAACTGGCGGTAGGCTGCCTTTCTTTTCCTAATTGTAGCTGCTATTTCTCGTGTGAACCATTAGGGTTTGGACATTGGGGATCCAACTGGCTTAGAGGGCACGAACATTGATTGTTGTGCCATAAAGCAGTCTCGAAATAAGCACCAGGACTCATTCACCCCTTGGCCCATTTCCAAATGCATTGCACTAACTCCCTTTCTCAGATTACAGAAATCTGCTCTACTGAGGTCGGGTTTGCTCTGTTTCTGAATTTTAACTTTAGACTTGGGTACTTGCTGTGAGAACCTAATTATATTAGAGAGAGAGAGAGAGAGAGAGAGAGAGAGAGAGAGAGAGAGAGAGAGAGATGGTGACGTCACATGTGGGGTTTTATGATGCAACAAATACACACACACACATATGTAAGTTTATTACAAACACACACATACACACACACACATATATGTACGTTTATTACACACACACACACACACACACAAACATTTGTACGTTTATTGCACGCACACATAAGTACGTTTTTTACACACACACACAAACACACACACACGTACATTTATACATTTATTATACACACATGTAATGGCCGGACCTGAGAGTTAAATCCAGAATTTGAAAGCTACGTCAGTGGAGTACTGTTATAGCCTACCCGGCAGAAGCACTGCCTGAGGTTACTCTGGTTCGGGGTTCGATTCCTCGTGGGTTCAACTAGAATTTAAATTTAATCAATTTCTGGGTCTGACTTACTTGGTTGATTTGATTCTTCCTTGATTGATTAACGGATTATTACACACACATATATGTACATTTATTACACACTGACACACACACATGTACGTTTATTACACACACACAATCCCACACACATGTACGTTTATTACACACACACACACATATACGTTTATTACACACAAATGTGCATGAGTGTGTGTGTGTATGTATCCAGGTTTGCTTCGAATACCCTGATCGAGTATTAAGCGAGCTCATGCAAATATGAAACAGGAGATGATTATAATTGGTTCACTAGTATGTTAAATGATTCGGAACTTCAACAAGACCTGGATACAAATTTTGGATTGCGAGTGTACCTCAATGAGTGTCTGTGTGTGTGTGTGTGTGTGTGTTCTCTCTCTCATACTCTGTGTGAGTGTGTGTTCTCTCTATCACTGTGTTCATGTGTGTGTCTACTTTGTGTGTGTGTACTTTCTGACTGTGTATATCTGTATGTGCTTTCTGACTGTGTGTGTGTGTGTCAAAAAACATACCTGTAGTTAGGCTTACAAAATTGGGTTGAGATTTTTCAAGTTTTTAAACATTTTTGCTTGAAAGCGTGTATGAAGCAAATATATTTTTTAAATGGCACCAACTTTTTTAAGCCATACGTCTAACTGTTATAATGATCCTGACTGTATATCAATGAAAACACCTCTCACTAAGATAATAATTTAATAAAGTTGCTCGCTAAACTATAAAATGTCTCCTTAGTCCTTATTCATATAGGTATCTTCCCCGGGCAGCGCCCGGTAATCATCACCATCATCATTATTACCATCATCATCATCATCATCATTATTACCATCATCATCATCATCATTGGTAGACTTCAACACTCCACCATCATCATAAGCATCAATATCACCATCATCATTATCACCATCCTAATCATCACCATCATGGGCAGATTTCAACACTCCACCATCACCATCATCATCACCATCACCATCATCATCAGTCGATATAATATACCAAATATATGTACATACGTATATTACATACTGACACACACACATGTACGTTTATTACACACACACAATCGCACACACATATACGTTTATTACACACACACATACACACACACAAATGTGTATGTGTGTGTGTAAATGTGTGTGTGGAGTAGTTTACACACACACACATCAGCATAACACACAGGTACCTCAATGAGTGTGTGTGTGCGTGTCCTCTGTGTGTGTGTGTGTGTGTGATCCCTCTCTATTACTCTGTGTGAGTGTGTGTTCTCTCTATTTCTGTGTTCAAGTGTGTGTCTACTTTGTGTGTGTGTACTTTATGACTGTGTGTATCTGTGTGTGCTTTCTGACTGTGTGTGTGTGTGTGTGTGTGTGTGTGTGTGTGTGTGTGTGTGTGTGTCAAAAAGAATACCTGTAATTAGGCTTACAAAATTGGGTTGAGATTTTTCAATTTCTTAAACTTTTTGTAATATGGCACCAACTTTTTTAAGCCATACTCTAACTGTTTAAGCCATACGTCTGTTTTCTGGTATAGTTAGGAGGAATCAGTAGCATTACAAATTATCAACAAGAGGATCTCCCCTTTAGGACCCTGGGATCGTGGTAGAGAGTTGGTGGCTTCTGATTTCTTCTGACACTGATACGAAACGATCTCCTTCAATACAGATGCAGTTTCCTGGCAATATTTGAAGAACTCACAAACCTCCAATTTTCTGATATAATTACTTGGTCCCTTAAGTCTGGAAACGTCAGTTTTATGGAATCAGTCCAAGGTCCATCATTTCATCGAATACAGACAAAAACCTCGGCTTCACCAAGGGATTTTTGTCCAATGCTATCAATGTCTTTTCTTTCACTTCCATTAATAATTCTTCCATGTTTTCTGCTTTGTCCATATCTGGTGTGTCTTCAGGTTCAAGTAACATGAAGGGAACTACCATCATAGCATAGATGGCCCCTAGGACATTCATGGACCTAAACTCCTTTAGAAGCTCAGACCGGGTAAAGATCATATCCATACCAGCAGCCTCCATGACGGTGTTGAAGGTGTCATAGTAGGTGTCCAGGAAGGTGTTCAGATTAGGTATCCTTACTTCCCCATTCAGACTGGTGTACATAAGGTAAATGAGGTCGGTAGCAGGCGAGGAGAGGCGATTAATTTGAAGATCAAGTAACATGATGTGTTTTGTCAAAAGTTGAACGAATTCTAATTTGAGAGTCTTTACCCAGGCAATGCTTCTTTCATAACCACCAAATCTCTCCAGCAGATCTATGCTTTGATCTAATTGCCGGTCGAATACATCTCTTAATCCCATACTTTATAATCAGCAAAAATATCTGGCACAAGGAAGTCATGTGTTACAGCCAGGTCCTGATCAGGAGTTTTGGCCTGAAGGAGGCGCGACGAGGCGTGTAGACGACCCAACTCCTTAAGGATGAGAGTAATGTGAGCCACGTCCAGGCCACGCCTACGGTCAAACATCTGATATCCTTGAGGACGAAGATCTTCCAGTAATATTACTTCTTTAGTTTTATCCATACAACCATGGAAACACTTTGGAAATCTCAAAGCTTTTTGTCCAACTTCAGTCAGAACTGAGTTCAGCTCTGGTACAAGATTTAAGTAAAATTCAGACTCTTTACGGAACATTACGGAGGTCGTTCCCTCTAAATCTTTTACATGTCTGCATGGATTAAGTTTGGCAATGTACACGACCTCCTTATTCTCTTGGTTGAGATAGTACTGGACCTGGACACTACTGACGACACATGCATAGTTATCGCCTTTTTTGGTGAAGTCCACCATTGACCAGGACTTGAGGAGGGCATCACTTCCTTTGTCCAACCTCAGTGCGGCCTTTACTTCTTCCTCCGTCACCAGACTTTGGGGCGTGGCGACTTTTGTTGCAGGCTGCTCCTCGGCTGTTGAAATTAGTGCATTTGTCGCGGCTTCTAACCGCTTAAATTGTATTTATTGGTTGTGAAACCAGCACAGCTGGATTGCTATAGAATACGCCCCTTCTCAAGCCCAGGCCCCGTATAGGCATAATCTGGGTTGGAAGGGTCAATTCCGTGACGTTCATCAGAAGTAAATAAAATTCAAATCTGGCGCTGTACTGATAGTGGAGCCACCTGGTGGTGGCGTGGTGAGGTATTAAGCCCCTCCTCCGCTGAATACCGCTCGATCACTCCAATGAGAAAGAAGTGAATGCCTGCCGCATCGGGAGGTGGGTGGGACAGTCAAAGCTGTGCTGGTTTCACAACCAATAAATACAATTTAAGCGGCTAGAAGCCGCGACAAATGCACTATTATTGGTATAGTGAAACCAGCACAGCTGGATTGCTATGCATGCGATGCGGTAGGTGGGAGGTGAGGTGGAGGCAATCACGTGCTAGTTAAGAGTGGTTGAGAGCGGAGGGCAGGAAAGGTAACCGAGCCCAGTGAGGCAGAAGCTAACGCACCTCCCAACACTGGCTAGGTGAGTAGCCGTGGTGGGGGTGTAGTAGCTTATCCCATATACCCGTAGACCATTCTGTTATAGACCAGAATTGTTACACATAAAGTCTTTATAGGCAGACTCGAGGGTTCGGGTCTTCTTTATAGGCAGACTCGAGGGGTCGGGTCTAGGAGAGGAAGGGGAGGGGTGACCCTAGCCGTGACCCTGGCCCCCCCCCCATCATAAAAGGTAACCGAGCTAAGGTGAGGCTGAAGCTAAAGCAACTTCCAACAATGGCTAGGGGACTAGCTGTGGTGGAAGTGTTGTAATAGCTTATAATAAAATATATATACCGTAGACTATTCTGTTATAGACCAGAATTGTTAACCAACTAAAGTCTTTATAGGCAGACTCGAGGGGTCAGGTACAGGAGAGGGGGTGCCCCCCCGGGCCCCCCCCCACCCCCCCCCCCCCTTTGTTATTAAAGTCCTCTGAGCTAGGGCTATGGCCTCGGCTCAGGTCATGCGATCCCGAGGGGATGAAGGAGGACACAAGGATGCAGTAATCCTGTGTTTAATATATATATCCAGTCACTCATCCGATTGACCTAGGGAAAAGAGGGTTACCGGACCTAGAGTTGTAGAAGAGGTGGTCCGGAGAAGCCCCTCTCGTCGCCTCCACGTATGTAGTAAACGCGTGGACTGGCCAGAGGGGGTGGAAACTTCCAGCCCTCAGGAACGAGGGTACTGCGAGAGGGCCAATCCTGTCGTCAGCCTGCTCGTTCTTAGCCAGGAAAGCGGGAGAGGGGGGGATAGTTAAAGAAGTAAGGTTAGGGCTTACAGATGAAAAGGCTGTGTGACGGGTAAGGGCTGCCAACTGAGAGGCCCTGTACCCTGTAGCTAAGGCGAGCAGGAAGAGAGCTTTCTGGAGGAGGTGACAAACCTCCAGAGGAACCCCCTCGAAGGTCAGGTAGGAAAAGGACGCGGTGAAGGGCCAGGAGGGAGTCTGGGCCCGCCATTCTCCCGGCCCTAGTCCCCGTGTTACGAAAGGAGGCAAGGGCGGGGGAGTTTTGGGGGCGGGCAGAGGCGGGTGCCTCCCGACACAGCTCAGCCCCGGGGCGGCACATACCGCGCGCCAAAGGGTCGTAACCCTTGGGCGTGAAGCAGGGTGCGTGAGGCGAACAGTGGAGGTGGCCGACCATCGTAAAACGATTTCCCAAAGCTAGGGTGGTAGCTGCTGTGGAAGGGTTGTTACGCATATAATTTATTATCATTATATACGGACAACTTTTTTCTTTTAAAACCAGAAAGTGTTACAAGTCGTAAGTCTTTAAAGACACCCTCGAGGGGATAGGCCAGGGGGTCGAGGACCCCCCCCCCATTTTTGTTGTTAGGGTCCTCCGAACCTAGGCTATGGCCTAGGTTCGGGTAAAATATCCCGAGGAGAAAAGAAACACCAAGATGTTCTAAACATGAGACTGTACAGAATGGAGATGACGTAAGGGATGACTGGTGACGGAAGGTAAGTCGTCCGACCTTTTCCATTCGGGCGCACCCTCCCCCTTTTCTGTCTCCCACGGGGACCCTGTGGTAAGGTGGGCGGAGTCCCCATTGCAACACAGGGGGTGAGGGAGAGCGAGTGGAACAGATACCTCGTCCTGAAGGATGTGGTGGATGTCCCGCCCCCCCCCAGATCCCGTACCCGCTCCACCGCGGGGACTCGGAGAGAGCAGGTCCAGGAACGGGTCCCGCCGCCTCCACCATGGTAGGTGGGGAAGGGCGCGTGGCCTACGGACAAACCAAAAAGTTCGTCCGCTTCCCGCTTCACTAGCCCGTCGTGCCTCCTCACCCAAACCTCTGGTTGAGAAGGATCGGGAGACTACGCACCCGTCTGACCTCCTCTGAAGAGTGAGTCCAGGACGAAGGAAGAAAGGCCCAAGAGTAGGGAAGGTACCCGTCGTCCACAGGATGAGGCGACGGGAAAGGGGGAGGAGAGGCAGCCAGCTCCTCCGCCAGGGTGCCCCTCGGGGACTCGAGACCCAGAGAGATTGGGGGAACGGGAACAGCTCCAAAATCCCCAGGTGGACTCGAGTCCCCTACCGGCGACGCGGCAGGGAAGGTGAGAAGGGCGGGTTCAGGAACGGGTACCATTGCAATAGTGGGGCTGTGGGGTGGCACATAATTGGCCGGCTCCCCCACTAGGGAATGAGGCGAACCTTAAATCTCACGAGGCTGTCTGGGACAGTGTCGAGAGTGTAACGCCAGGACCGTCCTGAGCACTAATACAAGGCATCGACCAGGGTAAGCCGAAGCCCCAATATCCCCTCGCCCCCATCCCCTAAGTGGAATGCGTGCGATGAAAGGTTAAGGACGTAGTTAAGAAGCCCCCATTGAGTGAGTATGGTGTACAAGACACAAATCTTGCTGCTCCATGTCTCCCTGTTATGGGGATACAAAACAGGTGATCCGAGGCGAGGACTAGGGTAGCTGTAATATCATCCTTGAGAGCTTGGACATGACACCAAGAGTGACATGTGCAGCTTGGTAGGACGGTAGGCAACAACCGGAGCCGTAAAGTTTATCAATGGTTTGTTTGAATTTGGTAAGGACCACCGTGAGGTGAGGAAACTACTTTGAAAACTTCCCAGCCAAGCTGAACAGAAGACTGGTGGGTCAAGCAGTTACCTGAAATGTCTGGGGAGGCAAAGCCAAACTATGAATAAACAAACTTTTGTGGGAAATTATGGGGGACCAACAGGTGCCCCACCGCTGGAAGACATACCTCAATTGAAAACCTACGTCAGCACAGGGTAGGGTGTCTCGTTCTTGGTAAAGAATGATTGACGTTTCGGAGAACCCTGGTGACCACCTGCGAATCATTACGGGAACAGAGGGACGTAAAAACGTCACTGTCAGGGAGGCCAGTGACTGGAAAAACCTCCGAGTTTGAGTGTTGTTACAGCTCTGAGAACGTTTTGAAACGTTATCGCATTCGCTCTCCTATTTCCCTCACGCGGCAAAGAGGCCGTGTGTTATAAACTCTCATGAACTAGCTGCCGTAGGCTGAGTCCCAGGTATCCCCTAGGCTGGGACCCCAGGTTCAGGTCCAGCTAGCCACTAGGTTCAGGTCCAGGTAGCCACTAGGTTCAGGTCCAGGTAGCCCCTAGGCTGAGGACCATGTCGCACTAGGTTGAGCCCCGGGTAGCGCCCTAGGTTGTGCATAGGTAGCGCCTTGGCTGAGCCCGAGGTAGCCCCTAGGTTGTGCACAGGTAGAACCTTGGCTGTGGTCGAAGCCTAGCTGGCTAGGTCCCAGCAGGCCTCTCAGTCAGTACCCTCCCGGGTTGTTGGTTGAGCGGGTCCTGCTATTGGTGCTAGGTTGTGCATAGGCAGCACCTAGATAGTGGAGGAGACTGGCTGGCCAGGTCCTCGCAGGCTTGTCAGTCAGTACCCTACTGGGTCCTTGGCTGAGCGGGTCCTGCTCTTGGCCCTAGGATGTGCATGGGTAGAACCCTAGCTGGCCAGATCTTAACAGGTTTATCAGTCGGGACCCTACCGGGTCCTTGGCTGAGTGGGTCCTGCTGTTGGCACTAGGTTGTGCATGGGTAGCACCCTAGGCTGTAGTAGGAGCCTAGCTGGTTAGGTCCTAGCAGGCTTGCCCGTTAGTACCCCACAGGGTCCTGGGCTGAAAAGGTCCTGTTCTTGGTACTAGGTTGTGCCTGGGTAGCCCCATAGCTGGCCAGGTCCTAGCAGGTTTGTCAGTTAGTACCCTACCGGGTCCTTGGCTGAGAAGGACCTGCTCTTTGGTACTAGGTTGTGCATGGGTAGGTCCCTAGGCTGTGGTCGGAGCCTAGTTGGCAGGGACCTGCAGGTTCGTCAGTCGGTACCCCACCGGGTCCTTAGCTGAGGAGGACCTGCATTTGGTGCTACGCTTGCTCCCTCGGGCGCGGCTCTTTGAGCGCGTCCGCGGGGGAGAAGGAGCCTTTCCTTGCTGGGCCCTGGTACCTGGGAGGTGACCAGGGGTGCAGCCCGACGGTCTGACCCCCTCCTGCTGAGGTGGAAACCTCGGGGGGGTATCAGAGCCGACTAAAGGAAGGAGAGGAGGCCTCTCGGGGTGCTAGGGACCCGAAACCCTGTGGACCTGAGGGCGAGACCTCCTCCTGGACTCGTGCTTGCACCCCCGAGAGCGGCTCGAGGAGCTCGCCCTTGGGGGAGACGAAGCAGCTTCCCTGCTGGGTCCTGGTACCGGTCAGGTAGCCAGGGGGGCCAGTGTGGTGGTCTGGCTCGCTTCCGGGAATGGTGGGAAACCATGGAAGGGAGGCACAGAACCATCCAGGGAAGGCGATGGGGACTCGGCGGGGTGCTAGGAGCTAGATCCCCTGTGACCTCGAGAGGCACGTAGCAGGAACGTACTCCTGGGAGTGCAGAAGCATGTGTGGGGTGAACAGTGGTGATGCACGTCGAGGAACAACCTCACGGTGCAGCCAGAAGAAGCACACAAGGCACGAGTGGACTGCGGGAGAAAAAAGGGGGTTAACACGTGAACCCACGTGTACACACATGGAAAAACACAAAACACCCCGAGGGAGGAAAACACTAACTCCCAAGGCAAAACACTAACCCACACATACTCACCCCCACACTGCTGGGGAAAAAACCCCGCAAACACGGTCCCCAAAAGCCGAGAGTAGACCCTAGGAAACCCAAGGAGGGAGAGGGTTTTAAAGGAGGAACTTGTTACTCCACCAGAAAGTAATAAGCTTCTCTTACCCCCAATAAGGGCAAGCACAAAGTAAGAGTTATGTAAGAAGAAAGATAGAAAGTCTTACTACCCTACCGCATAATGTTAAAAATTATAAAAACCGTACTGAATTGTGAGAAAAGAGAAGGTACTGAATGTTGAAAAAACAGTACTGCACGAAGAAGAATGCTACAACGCAGACTAAGAACAGTACAGTAGTAGCAAGAAGTCAAGCAGGTGTAGTGAGTAAAATGTTGCTTGGTAAGGCAGCTACAGAAGTGCAGGCAACATTATCAGAATAATATCCTAAGACACTAAAAGAGCTGACAAGGAAAAACACCAAAAAGGTGCAGAGGCCCCAAGACACAGGGGAGAAGGGACACGTGCAAATAAATAACCTAACTCCCCACAGGGCTAAAAAACCCGAGGAGAAAAAACCCAAACAAGTACTCACCGCACACGGGGGAAGACAGTCACAGCGTGAGCGCACACACCAATCAACACACACACGGGGAAAATCCCCACACAAGGGGCAAACACGCACATGTGTTCGCGCCATGTGCAGAGAAAAACACAACATACAGCCTTCCACACTACACACCAAAGGGTCGCAAGCCTAGGGGGTGAAGCAGGGTGCGTGGGGCGAACGATGCTGGAGGCCAGACTGCGGGAGAAAAAACTCACAAAAAAGGGGTTAACACGTGAAGCCATGCGTACAAAGACACACACAAAAATAATAGGACACGGGCAGAGGGGGATAGCAAGCCCCCTCGGACCCGGGAACGAACCCCAAACAAAAAACCCCCACACGCACCAACCCGGGAAAAAAAAAAACCCCGCGGGGGCTGGGAAACAACCTCCGGTCTGCAGGCCCCAAAGGAGAGGCACAGACAGCCTGATGGGCAATTCCCAGGGTAACAGACACACTGGGAAGACACCAGAAAGAACCCCAAAAATACGCTGGGAAGGGGAAACGAGAACCTGGCACAATCCTCGCTCCCCGCACCCCACGTAACACTAAACCACACTCGGGGGAAACAACAAAAAAGGGGCTAAGTAGTCCTACACCCGCACCACGTGGGGAGGAAAGAGCCCCACGTGGGGAGGAAAAAACCTCGCTAACACCAAAAAACCCCGAGGAAAAATACACCAAATGACGTGTACTAGTGGCAGGAGGAAGGGAGGCAGGACAGGGAAGGGGAAAAAAAACCCGAAAAGTAGCCCCCAACAAGCTAGCCAAAAAAAACAGGAACACCACACTGGGAACAAGCAAAAACACACTTAAAAACACGTAAGGGAGAGGATGGGCACAATTCTCGCTCCCCCCAAACCGCGTGGACTAACACAATACTCGGGGAGGGCACAAGAGGGCTACAAGCCCCCACACACACACCACGTGGGGAGGTAAAGGCCCCACGTGGGGAGGTCAAACCTCGCTAAAAACCTAAAAAAAAACGAGGAAAACACACCAAATAAGTGTACTAGTGGCAGGAGGAAGGGTGAGAGGGGGATAAGGGGAGAAAACCCCGAAAAAAGTGGAGGCCCAAATGAGCCCCCTCCACTAGGGAAGAAAATGAACTAGCCCTAGGAAAGGAAATATTCCCACAATAACACCCTAAACTCCCAAAACACACACACATCTGCAAAGCAGGCAGGCCACTAGACACAAAAGAAACAATAGCAGGAACACGTGACACAATACCGTAGCGTAGTAGCGAGGAGCGAAGATGTTGACAGCTACGTGTTCCGCGACAGAGTGATCGAGCGGTATTCAGCGGAGGAGGGGCTTAATACCTCACCACGCCACCACCAGGTGGCTCCACTATCAGTACAGCGCCAGATTTGAATTTTATTTACTTCTGATGAACGTCACGGAATTGACCCTTCCAACCCAGATTATGCCTATACGGGGCCTGGGCTTGAGAAGGGGCGTATTCTATAGCAATCCAGCTGTGCTGGTTTCACTATACCAATAATACAAGAGTGTATTACCATCTGACCAAGGCAGTTCTTAGAGCATACAATATCTATGTATAGGAAAGAGTGTAACTTGAGAATATGTCATTAATAACACTAACATTGTGTTTGCCAGTACCATGTGTCTAATAAACACTTCCTCTGCTTAAACCACTCAGACTAATTCAGCATACTTAGTCTCAAAGACATTCTTTTCTAACTTATATTCCTAACATGCCACAAGAGTCATGTGGCTTAAATCTTATTGATTTGTATTCATATTAATTCTCAACTCAGTGGTAGAGGGTGAACATTGAATTGATGAACCAGCACCCGGAAATTATTACACACCTGTTAAAGGGAGATTCTCTTGTTGGTAACTTAGAAGGCTACTGATTCCTCCAAACTATGCCAGGAAACAGATCTCTCAGTAAAGTAACATCAACGTCACCTGTTTCCTGGCATAGGTTGGAGGAATCAAAGACCTTCCAATGCACCTACAAAATAATCTTCCCTTAATTAATTGTAGGGTTTGGGTTTCTTAGGCTTTGGGTCAGCCACTTTCATATTTTCTACTTTCCTTCTTTCCTTCCTTCCTTACACTTTCCGATCTATACTGCAGCCCCGTAGGGGAGTATTGCCTGTTGTAATGTGGGAATACTTTACGGGTTTTCGTGCCCCTTCGGCCCCAGTCACCAACTTTCAGTTTTCAACTCTCCTTCTTTTCTTTCTATTTCCTTCCTGCTTGCTGTCACATTTCTCCATCACCTTTTTCTGGCGTAATATGACCTCACTATTTCGGCGCCTAATATCAATCAATTAATAAATCTATATATCTATACTATAAATGGTAATCCGTCTCTGTTTGTCCTCTTATAACTCGAAAACGGTTACACCTACATCCAAAACCCATATATATTCTGAATCACCATCACCAGGCGCAGGTTTTGGTATGACGTAACATGATGTAACTCGACGTCAAAATTACGTCATCTATAAATCCGCTAAAATAACCCGGTTTCACGCCAAAAATTATATATTCTGATTCAGCACTGTCGGCAAAGGATTTTATGACGTAACATGACGTAACTTGACGTAAAAATCACGTTAAAATGTCAAATATTTTATTTACCGGTTAAAACCATAAAGAAGAGCTCGAATTTCCCTTCGAGCTGCTAAAATCGCGCGCCAAATGTACCGCTCGAACAGAAGCTCGAACGGATTAGAAAGAGAGAGAGAGAGAGAGAGAGATATATGGTGACGACACATGTGGGGTTTTATGATGTAACAAATACACACACACACACACACACATGTACGTTTATTACACACACACACACACACAAACATTTGTACGTTTATTACACGCACACATCAGTACGTTTTCTACACACACACACACACACACACACACACACACGTACATTTATACATTTATTATACACATATGTAATGGCTGGACCTGAGAGTTAAAGGCAGAATTTGAAAGCCACACCAGTGGAGTACTCTTATGGCCTACCCGGTAGAAGCACTGCCTGAGGTTTCTCTGGTCCGGGGTTCGATTCCCCGTGGGTACAACTAGAATTTAAATGGATCAATTTATGGGTCTGACTTACTTGGTTGATTTGATTCTTCCTTGATTGATTAACGGGTTATTTTACACACACACAAATGCGTACGTATATTACACACTGACACACACACACATGTACAGTCACAAGCATAAGTTTCTTCACCCCCTGGCGAGAGTGAGGTCGAAGTCATGGTTGGAGAAGGGCCTGTCAAACGAACACTGGGAGTCAGTATCTCTTGACGGTGTATAATTTGTTGGATTCAAGTAAGTGAACACCTGAGTTACACCTCTAAAGACATGAAGCATTATCCGAGTATTATGAACTGGCCCATTTTATGTTCGGCTAGTCAAGATCCAACCACGATTTCGACTTCACTCTCGCCAGGGGGGTAAAGAAACTTATGCTTGTGACTGTACGTTTATTACACACACACAATCACACACAAATACACGTTTATTACACACACACACACACACACACAAATGTGCATGTGTGTGTGTGTGTGTGTGTAAATGTGTGTGTGGAATAGTTTACACACACACACATCAGCATGACACACAGGTACACTCACGAGCACTAATTTCTACTCAGGGTTTGGTCCTTCCTTCCACCCCCTACCCTGGACAGAGGGAAGAGGGGGATCGGAGCTGTGGGAGAGAGTCTACCCCGCCTTCACCCCTCCCAACTTCCCCCACCTTCATCCTCTAGTTGTCAGTTAGTGATTAGCCATAAATTTCCCCTGGGTAAATGATGGCTCTTCTAAAACAGTATCGTAGTACACACGGTGAATGACCAAGACGATCTCATGTCAGTCTAGCTTTATTTATCTTTGTAATATAGTCGTAAAGTCCCAGTCAAAAGGAAAGACAAGTAAAAAACACAACACACTCTCTCTCTCTCAAGGTCAAGTAGCAGAGCAAGAAGGGAAAATAATCCACCGGATTCATATCACTCTGGAAACCATCGATGAAGTTAACACTATGACAAGATATGTGGAAAGAGATTTAAAACCAACAGTGACTTTTGGTAGAGCACAAAATAACGTAAACACCATTCTTGGTAGCTAACAATTCTATCATCAGGCCTTCCTTTCAACACACACACACACACACACTTAGATAATTCACTTACAGAATGAATAATATAATTTAGTTTTATTCAGACAAATAAAGTTCTTTTCCTTATGCTTCGGGGTTCATATAACATGTAGGCGAAGTTTTGCTGGAAGTATCATATCAGAGGGGTGCACCAGTTGTATGCGGACCATATAACGGGTAAGAATACTGTGCCTTTTATTGACTTATAACTCACTGTATAATAAATAAATTATATATATATATTTATTGATTTTGTAATTTTATTTTAGTTTATGAAACACCTGATGATAGGCCTGATGATAGAATTGCTAGCTACCAAGAATGGTGTTTACGCTATTTTGTGTTCTACCAAAAGTCACTGTTTCTTTCTGCCGTTAGAGCTTATTGTATTCCTGAACCTGATTTCATTTGCCTGGTGCAGGACCTTGACCTTGCGCCAGTCCATACGTCGAGGTTGGTGAACGACTGGATTGCGACTCGCCCTAAAATAAGACTGATAGAGTGGCCCACAAAGGGATGCGACTGTAATGTAACAGAAAACTTATGGGAAATTATGGTGCAGGAATGGGAAGTGGAGGAAAAGCTGAAGAAGTGTGGGAAGGAATTCGTCGACGTCCCGACATCTGCTCATGTCTGGTAGATTCTCTCCCATCCCGCGACTGCAGTCTGTGATAGATGCAGCGGGAGGTTGGACAAAATATTGATTTTTTTTTTTTTCTATTCAATTGTATTTCAATTGTGTATTTTATACATTCCATTCCCGTAGGGAGGTATTGCCTGTAGTGATGTGGGCAATACTTCATGGGTTTTGGCGTCCCTTGCCCCAGCCACTAGCTTTCAGCTGTTCAAGTTTTCCTTTTTTTCTATTTCCTTCCTGTTTCCTATCACACCTCTCTATCACCTTTTTCTGGCGCTAGGTGACCTCGCTGTTGCGGCGCCTCATATCAATAAATCAATCAATATGTATTCCATTATTACATAATAGGCCACATGAATAATTTAACTTTTATTGTACGAAACTTTTTGTTTTACCAATAAAGACATTTATATATACATATAATATTTATTTATACCATCATGGTGTTTACTTTATTTTGTGCTCTACGAAAAGGCACTGTTGGTTTTAAATCTCTTTCCGCATATCTTGTCATAGAGTTAATTTCATCGATGGTTTCCAGAGTGATATAAATCCGGTGGATTAATTTCCCTTCTTGCTCTTCTACTTGACCTTGAGAGAGAGAGAGAGAGAGAGAGAGAGAGAGAGAGAGAGAGAGAGAGTTGTGTTTTTTACTTGTCTTTCCTTTTGACTGGGACTTTACGACTATATTACAAAGGTAAATAAAGCGAGAATGACATGAGATCGTCTTGGTCATTCACAGTGTGTACTACGATACTGTTTTAGAAGAACCATCATTTACACAGGGAAAATTATTTATGGCTAATCACTAACTGCCAACTAGAGGATGAAGGTGGGGGAAGTTGGGAGGGGTGAAGGCGAGGTAGACTCTCTCCCCCAGCTCCGATCCCCCTCTTCCCTCTGTTCAGGATAGGGGGTGGAAGGAAGGACCAAACCCTGAGCAGAAATTAGTGCTCGTGAGTGTACACTCGCAATCCAAAATATGTATCCAGGTTTGCTTCGAATACCCTGATCGAGTATTAAGCGAGCTCAAGCAAATATGAAACAGGAGATGATTATAATTGGTTCACTATAGTCGGATTCAAATATGAAGCTAGTTTGGGCGGTAACCTTCCTACTCTACAGTGTTGCCTTGTCTCCACTCTGCTCGGGTCAGGGTGTGAGAGTTACTGTACTCCTGGGATTTGACGTCAAACACATGTGGGGTGATTTACAGTTCATCTCGGAAGTGTTGTCAGTGATGGAAATTATTTTTTATATTTCTTTGTTACTGTAATATGAAAAAAACGAACAGATAACGATATATAATTATTTATATACAAACACTTATAAAACAATGCTCAATAGTACATATCTAACATATAAAGTATATAATACATAAAGTATTTACGAGTATGGAATCATGAATGAACGTCTCAGGTGTTGAACTGCACCTATAGACATCCTCCCTCCCCCCTCAGTCACCCTCTTCCTCCCTACCATGGGGTAGTGACCTGAGACCCTGGAGGGGTGACATGGCCACCTTTACCACAGATATGACAACAACGCAGAGTAGTACACTGTTGTCATGTGTATTGGATTCACTTCCATACATAAAGGATTGTTATTATCTTAAATATCAACACATTTACAACATCATATAATCAAGGTTTATCATATATAATAATTTTTTGAAGATTTGAAGACTATTTCAAATACTAAATAACGAAGGTATGAAATATTGTATGTCTTGTTTGGGCTAAATGACAACACTGTTGGGTGAGGAAGTCCCTTAGCTCCCCCGCCCAAACTATAATAGCTTCATATTTGAATCCGACTATAGTATGTTAAATGATTCGGAACTTAAACAAGACCTGGATACAAATTTTGGATTGCAAGTGTACTTCAATGAGTGTGTGTGTGTGTGTGTTCTCTCTCTCATACTCTGTGTGAGTGTGTGTTCTCTCTATCTCTGTGTTCATGTGTGTGTCTACTTTGTGTGTGTGTACTTTCTGACTGTGTGTGCTTTCTGACTGTGTGTGTGTGTGTGTGTGTCATAAAGCATACCTGTAGTTAGGCTTACAAATTCGGGTTGAGATTTTTCAAGTTTTTAAACATTTTTGCTTCAAAACGTGTATGAAGCAAATATTTTTTTAAAATGGCACCAACTTTTTTAAGCCATACTCTAACTGTTTAAGCCATACGTCTAACTGTTATAATGATCCTGACTGTATATCAATGAAAACACCTCTCACTAAGATAATAATTTAATAAAGTTGCTCGCTAAACTATAAAATATCTCCTTAGTCCTTATTCATATAGGTATCTTCCCCGGGCAGCGCCGGGTACCTCCGCTAGTACTGTATATACTGTAGCTATGTCTATTTACTAAAAACCTCTCGTGTGTGTTGGAGAAGATCGTTTGACAACTCAGTGTCACCGACTTGCTAGAAGAAGTGCCCTATGCAATTGTTCTCAGCGTCTCTTCATATCCTTACGAGGTGGACAGTGTGGTAATAAAAACAAATATTTCACCATTGCCGATTTTCCATTCTTTACCAGTGTTCATAACTAATGCTTTAGTTTTCTTTCTTTTCTATGAAATACGCGGCGCGGAATATGCATTTATATTATACCGTTAAAACAACGATTCGAGAAAAACAGTAATCATAGACTTGTTGAAACTCAAGAAAAATATGATATTATTATCTACAAGAACATCGAAATCCAATTTATTATCACACAATGTTAACCATTAAAATCTAGAAGTAATGTCTCCCTGCCTCTCATCAGAAATAGTATGGTACTTGGCTCACATCTAATAACACAAGACATTCAGTTAGCATCAACAAACTCAAGTGAACGTATGTACAGTCGCCGACAATAGCGACGCAACTCTCCTTGAGGTACACTGAACCAAAAACACAAGCTTTTGTTTCCATACTATGATCATTTTTATATATTTAATTTAAAACCAACTCTGCCTCCTCTCACCCGCTGTCTTCCTCCTTCCCTCACACTGAAGCAGATGAACGTATACATGTACACTTCTTATTGATGGTCAGAATTTGGATTCCCTCTTACGGTAACTTGTTGAGGGGCCACACGTTACACTTACCTGGCTTTGACATGATGTAGAGGAATACGTGGGTTAGGAGAGTACGTAGCCTTGTGTATTGTGTGGTGAGGTCCATCACCATCATGGGTAGACTTCAACACTCCACCATCACCATCATTATCACCGTCACCATCATTGGTAGACTTCAACACTCCACCATCATCATCATTATCACCATCACCATCATTGGTAGACTTCAACACTCCACCATCATCATCATTATCACCATCATCATTATCACCATCATGGGTAGACTTCAACATTCAACCATCACCATCATTATCACCATCATCATTATCACCATCATGAGTAGACTGCAACATTCAACCATCACCATCATTATCACCATCACCATCATTGGTAGACTTCAACATTCAACCATCACCATCATTATCACCATCACCATCATTGGTAGACTTCAACATTCCACCATCATCATTATCACCATCAACATCATGGGTAGACTTCAACACTCCACCATCATCATCATTTTCACCATCACCATCACCATCATTCGTAGACTTCAACACTCCACCATCATCATCATTATCGCCATCATGGGTAGACTTCAATATTCAATCATCACCATCACCATCATTATTATTACCATCATTTGTAATCATCACCATCATCATTATTACCATCATCATCATCATTATGGGCAGATTTCAACACTCCACCATCACCATCATTATCACCATCACCATCATTGGTAGACTTCAACACTCCACCATCACCATCATTATCACCATCACCATCATTAGTAGACTTCAACACTCCACCATCACCATCATTATCACCATCACCATCATTGGTAGACTTCAACACTCTACCATCACCATCATCATTATCACCATCACCATCATGGGTAGACTTCAACACTCCACCATCACCATCACCATCATTATTATTACGATCATTGGTAATCATCACCATCATCATTATCACCATTATCATCATCATCATCCTCATCGTTATGGGCAGACTTCAACACTCAACCATCACCCTCACCATCATTGGTAGACTTCAACATTCCACCATCACCATCATCATCATTATCACCATCATGGGCAGACTTCAACACTCCACCATCACCATCACCATCACCAGTGAATATAATATGCCTGGATACGCCAAGAATTTCTTCCATTTAATGTAGGTAACCGTACAGTGTGTTAATTAAGTCTTATACATTTTCCTTTAATTAATTACAGTGAGTCAATTAAGTCTTATACATTTTTCCTTTAATTAATTTTAATCTGTGTGGGAGTAGCAGCTGTTAAGGGAATAGTATGCTTTTAATTAATAGACTGTAGTGCCTCGATTCCTCCAAAGTATGCCAGGAAACAGACCCAAATGAAGAAAAATAATGGTATCCTGTTGCCCATAATAATTTGGAGTAATCATTTGCTACAGATTTACCATTCAAAACAATGTGTTATATACTCCATTAAAATGGACTGTAATGCTAATTGGTCAATAGAAATAACACACAGATTATTATATTATGTTGACGGTGATAGTACATGTTATATTTTAGCCCTACGTATTCTTAATAATAATAATAATAATAATAATAATAATAATAGGTTATTGATATATAGTTCTAGATTCTAGTACGTTTAAAGGACCCTGTGATTGTGTATTAGACCTGGTGGTTTCTGATGACACCGGACTCTGCCACGAAACAAGCTCCTTCAATGTAAGTGGTGTTTCATGGCAATGTTTGAAGGACTCACTAACCTTCAAATTTCTAACTACATCACAGGAGTCCTTAAATGGGAAAAGGGTATCATATTATTGTACCGTAAACTGTTAAGGAATTAAAAGGAGATTCTGCAATGTTTGTGATGTTGAAGTAGAATATACTGATTCCTGAAAACTGTTCCATTGCAATCTATGGGATAAGTAAGGAATTAATATGCTTTTGGAAGTTTGGAGCGCCTTGATTCCTCCAAAGTATGCCAGGAAACATGCCCAGATGAAGTAAAAGGATAATAATGGTATTTTGTTGCCTGGAATAGTTTGGAGGAAGCAGTTGCTCCAGATTTACCACCCCAAACAATGTACAGCCACAATCAAATAACCACCAACACTTTCCTTCCATCGTACAAATAAATCACTATCATATCATAATATAATCATACAACACCTTACGTCAACTCAACCCCCTCAATTATTATTTTGTGGTGCTGCAAAATCATACATGTATTGTTCCTTATTAACAAGATATTTACTACGATGGAAGGAAAGTGTCGGTGGATATTTGATTGTGGCTGTACAGTACACTATACTCTCTTCAGCAACAGGACACCATTATATTTTGGTAATTGGCCCTGTTTCCTGGCATATTAAGGAGGAATGAGTAGCCCTCCAATATATATAGCCTCCAAGTAGCCAACAGTACCTTGTCTCCATAATTGTCACATTTTCAAGTCAACCTTAATGAAATTCCTTATTTACTGTGAAATGAAGTTGGAACATTTTTCCGAGACTGTACACGTTTAATTGTGAATTGGAGGTCTCTGATTCCTCCAAACTATGCCATGAAACAGATCCTCTATTAGTACCACTGAGTGGGTCTGTTTCCTGGCATAGTTAGGAGGAATCAGTAGCCTTACAATTTATCAACAAGAGGATCTCCCCTTTAAGACCCTGGGATCGTGGTAGAGAGGTGGTGGCTTCTGATTCCTCCTGACACTGCCACGAAACGATCTCCTTCAATACAGATGCAGTTTCCTGGCAATATTTGAAGGACTCACAAACCTCCAATTTTCTAATATAATTAATGGGTCCCTTAAGTCTGGAAACGTCAGTTTTATGGAATCAGTCCAAGGTCCATCATTTCATCGAATACAGACAAAAACCTCGCCTTCACCAAGGGATTTTTGTCCAATGCTATCAATGTCTTTTTTTTCACTTCCATTAATAACTCTTCCATGTTTTCTGCTTTGTCCATATCTGGTGTGTCTTCAGGTTCAAGTAACATGAAGGGAACTACCATCATAGCATAGATGGCCCCTAGGCCATTCATGGACCTAAACTCCTTTAGAAGCTCAGACCGGGTAAAGATCATATCCATACCAGCAGCCTCCATGACGATGTTGAAGGTGTCATAGTAGGTGTCCAGGAAGGTGTTCAGATAAGGTATCCTTACTTCCCCATTCAGACTGGTGTACATAAGGTAAATGAGGTCGGTAGCAGGCGAGGAGAGGCGATTGATTTGAAGATCAAGTAACATGACCTCAACTGGCTCGCCATCATCATTGTACCTGTGAACAGACAAACATATCCATATTACATATTTATTCGAGTACAGTATATATATTTTGTAAATTTGTTTATTTATCTGTTGTCATTAGATATCCAAGGGGATGTATGTGGAACACTCTAAATCACGTTTACAGGGGTAACATCTTATCATTAATCCAATGGTAAATACTAAAGTTGATAATGGGGCCAACGTAATCAAATTTGAATAAAATTTTGGAAAATATTTGGTGCTTTTTGCTGCATAACGTTGTTTGCTGAGGTCATAGTTTTTATGAGCATTAATGTAAGTTTTCCCTTTTCATTTTAATTCTGTCCCAAAAAATGATTAATTTGTTAATTGTTAATTGAACAATATTATCAATATCTAAAATCTCCATCCCAGGAGAAACGTGCTACTGCAAGTATCTTCTATATATTTGAGAAATTGTGTGTGTGTGTGTGTGTGTGTGTGTGTGTGTGTGTGTGTGTGTGTCATAACTTATTTTTTGACTAGTGTACTTAATCCATGCCATTTGTCATTATTAGTACAGAAATCACTGTCGTCAAATAAAAAATCCATTGGATGACAAGGTTTGGTTAAGGGAGCTTAATCTGTTTTAGATTTATGTAAAAACTTTTATACAGGTGGCCTCTCAACCATTCAGTCAGAGGTTTACTTTCAATCCAGGATATATTTGCTCACCTGAAGAGCACGTTGTTATTCCAACAGTCGCCGTGACACACAACATTGTATTTGCTTCTTCCTAAGTGTTTCGTCAAAAGTTGTACGAATTCTAATTTGAGAGACTTTACCCAGGCAATGCTTCTTTCATAACCACCAAATCTCTCCAGCAGCTCTATGCTTTGATCTAATTGCCGGTGGAATACATCTCTGTATCCCATACTTTCATCAGCAACAATATCTGGCACAAGGAAGTCATGTGTTACAGCCAGGTCCTGATCAGGAGTTTTGGCCTGAAGGAGGCGCGACGAGGCGTGTAGACGACCCAACTCCTTAAGGATGAGAGTAATGTGAGCCACGTCCAGGCCACGCCTACGGTCAAACATCTGATATCCTTGAGGACGAAGATCTTCCAGTAATATTACTTCTTTAGTTTTATCCATACAACCATGGAAACACTTTGGAAATCTCAAAGCTTTTTGTCCAACTTCAGTCAGAACTGAGTTCAGCTCTGGTACAAGATTTGAGTAAAATTCAGACTCTTTACGGAACATTACTGAAGTCGTTCCCTCTAAATCTTTTACATGTCTGCATGGATTAAGTTTGGCAATGTACACGACCTCCATATTCTCTTGGTTGAGTGAGTACTGGACCTGAACACTACTGACGACGCATGCATAGTTATCGCCTTTTTTGGTGAAGTACACCATTGACCAGGACTTGAGGAGGGCATCGCTTCCTTTGTCCAACCTCAGTGCGGCCTTTACTTCTTCCTCCGTCACCAGACTTTGGGGCGTGACGACTTTTGTTGCAGGCTGCTCCTCGTCTGCTGAAATTACAAGAGTGTATTACCATCTGACCAAGGCAGTTCTTAGAGCATACAATATCTACGTATAGGAAAGAGTGTAACTTGAGAATATGTCATTAATAACACTAACATTGTGTTTGCCAGTACCATGTGTCTAATAAACACTTCCTCTGCTTAAACCACTCAGACTAATTCAGCATACTTAGTCTCAAAGACATTCTTTTCTAACTTATATTCCTAACACAAGAAGCATGTGGCTTAATTCTTATTGATTTGTATTCATATTAATTCTCAACTCAGTGGTAGAGGGTGAACATTGAATTGATGAACCAGCACCCAGAAATTATTACACACCTGTTAAAGGGAGATTCTCTTGTTGGTAACTTAGAAGGCTACTGATTCCTCCAAACTATGCCAGGAAACAGATCTCTCAGTAAAGTAACATCAACGTCACCTGTTTCCTGGCATAGGTTGGAGGAATCAAAGACCTTCAAATGCACCTACAAAATAATCTTCCCTTAATTGTAGGGTTTGGTTTTCTTAGGCTCTGGGTCAGCCACTTTCATGTTTTCTACTTTACTACTTTCCTTCCTTACACTTGGGCCCAAAGAAACATATCGGTCGCATGTTAGATAATCTTCGAGGATCATATAGTTATTACACTGAACCAGTTACAATGATAACAAGATAAATTACACGAGCAACATAAAGGAAAACAGGAACACAGTGTTAACCATTAAAATCTAGAAGTAATGTCTCCCTGCCTCTCATCAGAAATAGTATGGTACTTGGCTCACATCTAATAACACAAGACATTCAGTTAGCATCAACAAACTCAAGTGAACGTATGTACAGTCGCCGACAATAGCGACGCAACTCTCCTTGAGGTACACTGAACCAAAATACAAGCTTTTCTTTCCATACTATGATAAGTTTCATATATTTAATTTAAAACTAACTCTGCCTCCTCTCACCCGCTGTCTTCCTCCTTCCCTCACACTGAAGCAGATGAACGTATACATGTACACTTCTGATTGATGGTCAGAAGTTGGATTCCCTCTTACGGTAACTTGTTGAGGGGCCACACGTTACACTTACCTGGCTTTGACATGATGTAGGAGGAATACTTGGGTTAGGAGAGTACGTAGCCTTGTGTATTGTGTGGTGAGGTCCAGACTGAGTAGTGAGTAACAAGTTGCACCCCAACCCAGACAGGGAGAACTTTCTCACACACTGAATGAGGGGTGCAGTTGCCAAGCAGCACTTTACACACACCTACACACACACACACACACACACACACGTCCCTCTCTGAAACGCACACATTCATACATCCCTTAATGAATTATTATTGAATTATTATTCATGAATTATTATTCATACATATGATATACTAGCAGTCTTGTTAGAAAAGGCTTTAGTAGAGGGACAGCAATCCTTATTTCTAACCTGCTAAATCCTAATCCTTTTTATTATATAATTTTTTCAAACTTCAAAAAACTGTTTGGGTGTATGCAATATTCTATTTGAGGTTTTTTCTGTGTGTGTGTGTGTGTGTGTGTGTGTGTGTGTGTGTGTGTGTGTGTGTGTGTGTGTGTGTACATCAACAACAATAAACTTGTCAAACGTAACAGTCAGTCTATGCTGGGACAAACAAACAACACTACAAGAATAATTCCTTTCGTCCAGGGGGTTAGGAGGACGTTTCTTGGGGTCGAACAAGGTGGGTTACTACCTCCTCCAATCTGTGCCACGAAACGGATTCATTCAGTATACTCGTTTTTTAATTTTAGTTTTTCGTATAGGTTGAGGGAATGAGTAGCCTCCAAGTCAATAACAATAGAATCCCGGCCCCTTTGAGGGAAGTATTTGTTTGGGAGTATATTATTGGGGACTGGTTGCCTGGTCAGAGTCAGTATGTGCCACGGCAAATTATTAAGTGAGTTAGATACACTGAGTATGTTGAGTACTGTCTAGTTATCATGAAAATGTACTTAAAAAACAGGTCATAGCATTTACCCTTCTTACAAAAATCTGATCAATGTCTCTCTGTCCACATGATATCTCGGAGACCTGCCTGGGTTCATTTGGTTGAATATGAGAACACTGGCTGAGGAAACCTTTCTAAGGATAGCATTGATTTTTATTTCCGAATTTCCTTTTCCCTGGCAAAGCTTGGAGGAATCGGTAGCCCTCCAATTCAGTCAAAGCAGATGTTGTACCTTTTTAATATCGTAGAAGTATTGGTCTAACCTCCTTCGAAATTAAATCAATGCTATTCAGCCTTTCTCGCATCTTATTATGCAGTTTATATAGCCAAAGCAAACAAAATTGTGTTCATAAACAAAACAAAAAATTATCTCTTTTACACAAAAGTTTGCCTGAGGTGTACAAAATCGTCAGGCGTTAACCACAAATATATAATAATAATAAAGCAGTCGACAAATTAAACTAGGTTGAGTTAAACGTCTTAAGGGAATACTCAGGTGGTAAATTTGTAGTTCGTAATTCCACCAGAGTGGAGTATCCTGATGATGAAGACTGAAAATGAAAGAAAACAGCTCTAGGCCCTGAAGACTCTATGCAACGAAGGAGAAGGTGATAGACAGGAGGGACACCAAACAAACTCGGGGATAACAAGTTAAATAGGGACATATTTTACTTGTTTGCTTGTGACATGGTGAAGAGAAATTTGCGAGTCAGCTGTGTACTTGTGTGTGTGTGTGTGTGTGTTGGGGTCGTGACGCAAGTGGTAGGCCAGCCTGATAGGGCAATCCTTTGCACTTAATTAAGAGACTTACAGTTGCCAAGTATCAATTTCCTCACTCCACCATCACCTTCATCATCATTATCACCATCATCATTATTACCATCATCATTATCACCATCATGGGTAGACTTCAACACTCCACGAACACCATCACCATCATTATCACCGTCATCATTATCACCATCAAGGGCAGACTTCAACACTCCACCATCACCATCACCACCATCACCATCACCAGTGGATATAATATGCCTGGATACCCCAAGAATTTCTTCCATTTAATGTAGGTAACAGTACAGTGTGTTAATTAAGTCTTATACATTTTTCCTTTAATTAATTACAGTGTGTTAATTAAGTCTTATACATTTTTCCTTTAATTAATTACAGTGTGTTAATTAAGCCTTATACATTTTTCCTTTAATTAATTACTGTGTGTTAATTAAGTCTAATACATTTTTCCTTTAATTAATTTGAGTCTGTGTGGGAGTAGCAGTTGTTAAGGGGAGTGTATGCTTTTAATTAATAGACTGTAGTGCCTCGATTCCTCCAAAGTATGCCAGGAAACAGACCCAGATGAAGAAAAATAATGGTATCCTGTTGCCCATAATAATTTGGAGTAATCATTTGCTCCAGATTTACCATTCAAAACAATGTGTTATATACCCCATTAAAATGGACTGTAATGCTAATTGGTCAATAGAAATAACACACAGATTATTATATTATGTTGACGGTGATAGTACATGTTATATTTTAGCCCTACGTATTCATAATAATAATAATAATAGGTTATTGATATATAGTTCTAGATTCGAGTACGTTTAAAGCAGTGGTTCTTAACCTTTTTCAATACATGCACCCCTTTCAAATCAGCAGTCAGTTCTTGCACCCCTCTATTGCTGAAATAAAAAAAAAATGCTAAAACTGAAATACGTGGTTTTAATAAGTACATTTGTAGCCATCACAATACATTCCATGAAAGTATTGTAATGGCTACACCGCTACAGTAATGATTTATGTTATATAAACCGTCCATTTAAATACATGTGAAGAAGGCAAAATCAGAAATGATTCACAGCCAATCCTCCACCCTACTGTATATGTATCAATAAGAAAAAGTTATTAAAACAGGGAAACCATAAATCACTCAAACAGAGGTCTGTGTGTTAATGGTGCGGGAGGGTGGTGACGATAACCTCCCTCCCTCTGTGTCACCGACGTGTCCTCACTCCCTCTGTGTCACTTATACGTGTCCTCCCTCCCTCGTCCCTCCGAATCACATACGTGTATCCTGTACTCGAGTCTGCTGCAACGTTGGCACTTCATTAGGAAATTAGGAGTAGGTTTTTCTCTAGCTCAAAACACTGCTGTAGCAAAAAGATTATTATTTTTTTTTTTGCAGAAAAAAATAACATGCGTATATAAAAATATAATTTGCTTTAATTATGTCTATCCTCGCACCCCCTAGGAACCGGCCTCGCACCACCTAGGGATGCGAGCACCCCTGGTTAAGAACCACTGGTTTAAAGGAACCTGTGATTGTGTATTAGATCTGGTGGCTTCTGATGACTCCGGACTCTGCCACGAAACAAGCTCCTTCAATGTAAGTGGTGTTTCATGGCAATGTTTGAAGGACTCACTAACCTTCAATTTTCTATCTACATCACAGGAGTCCATAAATGGGAAAAGGGTATCATATTATTGTACCGTAAACTGTTAAGGAATTAAAAGGAGATTCTGCAATGTTTGTGATGTTGGTGAAGTTGAATATACTGATTCCTGAAAACTGTTCCATTGCAATCTATGGGATAAGTAAGGAATGAATATGCTTTTGGAAGTTTGGAGCGCCTTGATTCCTCCAAAGTATGTCAGGAAACAGACCGAGATGAATAATAATAATAATAATAATAATAATGGTATCTTGTTGCCTGGAATAGTTTGGAGGAATCAGTTGCTCCAGATTTACCACTCCAAACAATGTACAGCCACAATCAAATAACCACCAACACTTTCCTTCCATCGTACAAATAAATCAGTATCATATCATAATATAATCATACAACACCTTACGTCAACTCAACCCCCTCAATTATTATTTTGTAGTGCTTCAAAATCATACACGTGTTGTTCCTTATTAAAAAGATATTTACTACGATGGAAGGAAAGTGTCGGTGGATATTTGATTGTGGTTGTACAGTACACTATACTCTCTTCAGCAACAGGACACCATTATATTTTGGTAATTGGCCCTGTTTCCTGGCATAGTAAGGAGGAATGAGTAGCTCTCCAATATATATAGCCTCCGAGTAGCCAACAGGACCTGGTCTCCATAATTGTCACATTTTCAGGTCAACCTTAAGGGGAGATTCTCTTGTTGGTGAATTGGAAGGTCTGTGATTCCTCCAAACTATGCCACGAAACTGAAGATCCCCTATTAGTAACATAGAGGGCATCTGTTTTCTGGCATATTAAGGAGGAATCAGTAGCCTTACAATTTATCAACAAGAGGATCTTCCCTTTAGGACCCTGGGATCGTGGTAGAGAGTTGGTGGCTTCTGATTCCTCCTTACACTGCCACGAAACGATCTCTTTCAATACAGATGCAGTTTCCTGGCAATATTTGAAGGACACACAAACCTCTAATTTTCTGATATCATCACTGGGTCCCTTAAGTCTGGAAACGTCAGCTTTATGGAATCAGTCCAAGGTCCATCATTTCATCGAATATAGACAAAAACCTCGGCTTCATTAAGGGATATTTATTTAATGCTACCAATGTCTTTTCTTTCACTTCCATTAATATCTCATCGATGTTTTCTGCTTTGTCCATATCTGGTGTGTCTTCAGGTTCACATAACACGAAGGGAACTACGGCCATAGCATAGATGGCTCCTAGGACATTCATGGACCTAAACTCCTTTAGTAGCTCAGACCGGGTAAAGATCATATCCATACCAGCAACCTCCATGACGGTGTTGAAGGTGTCATAGTAGGTGTCCAGGAAGGTGTTCAGATTAGGTATCCTTACTTCCCCATTCAGACTGGTGTACATAAGGTAAATGAGGTCGGTAGCAGGCGAGGAGAGGCGATTAATTTGAAGATCAAGTAACATGACCTCAACTGGCTCGCCATCATCATTGTACCTGTGAACAGACAAACATATCCATATTACATATTTATTCGAGTACAGTATATATATTTTGTAAGTTTGTTTATTTATCTGTTGTCATTAGATATCCAAGGGGATGTATGTGGAACATTCTAAATCACACTTACAGGGGTAACATCTTATCATTAATCCAATGGTAAATACTAAAGTTGATAATGGGGCCAACGTGATCAAATTTGAATGAAATATTGGAAAATATTTGGTGCTTTTTGCTGCATAACGTTGTTTGCTGAGGTCGTAGTTTTTATGAGCATTAATGTATGTTTTCCCATTTCATTTTAATTCTGTCCCAAAAAATGATTAATTTGTTAATTGTTAATTGATAAATATTATCAATATCTAAAATCTCCATCCCAGGAGAAACGTGCTACTGCAAGTATCTTCTATATATTTGAGAAATTGTGTGTGTGTGTGTGTGTCATAACTTATTTTTTGACTAGTGTACATTATCCATGCCATTTGTCATTATTAGTACAGAAATCATTGTGGTCAAATAAACAATCAATTGGATGACAAGGCTTGGTTTAGGGAGCTTAATCTGTTTTAGATTTATATAAATACTTTTATACAGGTGGCCTCTCAACCATTCAGTCAGAGATTTCCTTTCAATCCAGGATATATTTGCTCACCTGAAGAGGACGTTGTTATTCCAACAGTCGCCGTGACACACAACATTGTATTTGCTTCTTCCTAAGTGTTTCGTCAAAAGTTGTACGAATTCTAATTTGAGAGACTTTACCCAGGCAATGCTTCTTTCAGAACCACCAAATCTCTCCAGCAGATCTATGCTTTGATCTAATTGCCGGTGGAATACATCTCTTAATCCCATACTTTCATCAGCAAAAATATCTGGCACAAGGAAGTCATGTGTTACAGCCAGGTCCAGATCAGGAGTTTTGGCCTGAAGGAGGCGCGACGAGGCGTGTAGACGACCCAACTCCTTAAGGATAAGAGTAATGTGAGCCACGTCCAGGCCACGCCTACGGTCAAACATCTGATATCCTTGAGGACGAAGATCTTCCAGTAATATTACTTCTTTATTTTTATCCATACAACCATGGAAACACTTTGGAAATCTCAAAGCTTTTTGTCCAACTTCAGTCAGAACTGAGTTCAGCTCTGGTACAAGATTTAAGTAAAATTCAGACTCTTTACGGAACATTACGGAGGTCATTTCCTCGTATTCTTTTATATGTCGGCATGGATTAAGTTTGGCAATGTACACGACCTCCATATTCTCTTGGTTGAGTGAGTACTGGCCCTGGACACTACTGACGACGCATCCATAGTTATCGCCTTTTTTGGTGAAGTCCACCATTGACCAGGACTTGAGGAGGGCATCGCTTCCTTTGTCCAACCTCAGTGCAGCCTTTACTTCTTCCTCCGTCACCAGACTTTGGGGCGTGACGACTTTTGTTGCAGGCTGCTCTTCGGCTGTTGAAATTACAAGAGTGTATTACCATCTGACCAAGGCAGTTCTTAGAGCATACAATATCTACGTATAGGAAAGAGTGTAACTTGAGAATATGTCATTAATAACACTAACATTGTGTTTGCCAGTACCATGTGTCTAATAAACACTTCCTCTGCTTAAACCACTCAGACTAATTCAGCATACTGAGTCTCAAAGACATTCTTTTCTAACTTACATTCCAAACACAAGAAGCATGTGGCTTAATTCTTATTGATGTATATTCGTATTAACTCTCAACTCAGTGGTAGAGGGTGAACATTGAATTGATGAACCAGAACCCAGAAATTATTACACACCTGTTAAAGGGAGATTCTCTTGTTGGTAACTTAGAAGGCTACTGATTCCTCCAAACTATGCCAGGAAACAGATCTCTCAGTAAAGTAACATCAACGTCACCTGTTTCCTGGCATAGGTTGGAGGAATCAAAGACCTTCCAATGCACCTACAAAATAATCTTCCCTTAATTAATTGTAGGGTTTGGGTTTCTTAGGCTTTGGGTCAGCCACTTTCATGTTTTCTACTTTCCTTCTTTCCTTCCTTCCTTCCTTCCTTCCTTACACTTTCCGATCTATACTGCAGCCCCGTAGGGGAGTATTGCCTGTAGTAATGTGGGAATACTTTACGGTTTTTCGTGCCCCTTCGGCCCCAGTCACAAACTTTCAGTTCTTCAACTGTCCCTCTTTTCTTTCTATTTCCTTCCTGCATGCTTGCTGTCACATTTCTCCATCACCTTTTTCTGGCGTAATATGACCTTACTATTTCGGCGCCTAATATCAATCAATTAATAAATCTATATATCTATACTATAAATGGTAATCCGTCTCTGTTTGTCCTTTTATAACTCGAAAACAGTTACACCTACATCCAAAACCCATATATATTCTGAATCACCATCACCAGGCCCAGGTTTTGGTATGACGTAACATGACGTAACTCGACGTCAAAATTACGTCATCTATAAATCCGCTAAAATAACCCGGTTTCACTCCCAAAACTATATATTCTGATTCAGCACTGCCGGCAAAGGTTTTTATGACGTAACTTGACGTAAAAATCACGTTAAAATGTCAAATATTCTATTTACCGGTTAAAACCATAAAGAAGAGCTGCTAAAATCTCAAGCCAAATGTACCGCTCGAACAGAAGCTCGAACGGATTCGAGAGAGAGAGAGAGATTTATAAGGAGTTACAAGGACAAGTAGCACCTCAAAAGGTCTTACGACATATACCAAGGAGGTACTGTAGGTGTAGTAGCAGTTGCTAACTAATAGTGAGAGAAAAGTCTAGTAAAGAGAAGGCTCTCCCCACCCACCTCTGCCACCCGCATTGCGGGTATGGAAACGGAAATGTACCTAACCCGGAGGAAAAAAGGCCGGACTAGGAAATTTTTGTACAGGAAAGGAGGAAACAATCACTTTAACTCTAACAGGCTTGGCAGAACTTTGTCTAACTGTGTCTTGAACTGCTCTATCGAGGAACTATCAACTACCTCTGCTAGTAGCTGATTCCAGACATTGCAGATTTTATATGTGAAGAAATTACCTAACGTATTATGGCGGAAGCGTTTCAAGTCTAGTTTCCATCCATGGTTTCTAGTTGCATTAGTGTTTAAGCTAAACAGGCACTGATAATCAATGTTTTCATATCCACGAAGGATTTTGAAAACTTCAATTAGTTGACCTCCCAAGCGTCTCGTCTCTAATGAGAAGAGACCTAGTGCCTGCAGCCTTCTCTGGTAGCCCATGTGCTTAATTGATGGGATCAGTTTGGTGACCCTAGCCTGGACTCTCTCAAGCCTCGCAATGTCTTTCTTGAGAATTGGCGACCAGAACTGCACAGCATATTCCAGATGTGGCCGATCCAAAGAATTGTACAGAGTGAGGACTATCTCTTTGTTTCTAAATCTAAATTGCCTCTTTATATAACCAAGAAGCCTCTGGGCTTTCTTCTCTACTTCGAGGCACTGCTTGGAGAATTTGAGGTCACTGCTGATCAGTACACCTAAGTCTTTCTCCAAGTCTGTACTACTAATTTCACTTCCCAACAAAGAGTAACTGGCTCTCTGATTGGCTGGACCTATGTGCATCACTTTACACTTGTCCAAATTGAATGGCATCTGCCATCGTTCAGACTACTCTCCTACTTTCTCTAGGTCTTTATGTAGTTGTTCTACCTTTTCAAATGATAAAGCATTACACCCTAACTTGGTGTCATCATTAAATTTTGCAATTCGACTGACAATGCCCACATCTATATCATTAATGTAGATTATAAAGAGTAGTGGACCTAGAACTGAACCTTGAGGAACCCCACTTGTGACTGATGCCCAACTTGAGGCTTCCCCATTGATTACTACTCTTTGGCGCCAGTCAGTCAGCCAATTCTCAATCCATTTAGCAAGCATGCCCCTTATTCCCAGTGCACGGGTTTTTGCCATCAACCTCTGATGAGGTACCTTATCAAAGGCTTTCTGAAAGTCCAGATAAAGGATGTCTATTGCCCGGCGCTGGTCATACTCAGAAAGCATACCATGGAAAAATTCAATCAAGTTGGTCAAACATGAATGCCGACGCCTAAAACCATGCTGTGAATCATACAATAAATTATATGATTCAAGATGATCTACTATTCTATCTGCAACTATACCCTCCAATACCTTTTTTACTACAGATGTAAGGCTGATTGGTCGGTAGTTTCCAGGAAGATGGCGATCTCCCTTTTTAAATATGGGAGTCACATTTGCTTCCTTCCAGTCAGATGGGATCTCTCCCGTTTCAAGTGATATATTGAAGATACCAGCCAGGTGAGGTGTTACCTGGTCACATACCTCTCGCAAGACCCTAGGAATAAATTCATCAGTACCGGGAGATTTATTGACACTTAACTTGCCTATTCTGTCTCTAACTTCTGCTTCACTGCATTGGACTCTTTCTATGGTAACACCCTCATGAGTAGTGCCTGGCTCAGGGATGTTACCTCCATCTTCTCGGGTGAACACTGATGAGAAATGGGAATTTAGAATGTCTGTACAGTACAGTATAGGAGGGTCTCACCACAGCTTCCCCACTTGAAGCAACATAAACCAGACGACCTTCTTACGATAACATACACAAGAGGGTACCCATCTTACCCTCCAATTTCTCACCTGTCATCTCTAAACTCAAGAGAGAGAGAGAGAGAGAGGGAGAGAAAGTAGAAAGAGAGAGAGAGAGAAGAATTGGGTGGAGCTTAGATAGAACTCCACCCCTTTTTCAAGGAGGTAATAGTATCTCAATAGACTTGGCATCTCCCAAAACAGAATGAATATAAACGGACCAGGAGAGCCTTAGTTAGGGACTCAAGATCAAAACAGCAAAAAGACATCTTCTCTGTACTCCATTAACATAAGACAAGAAAGGGGATACAACTCCTTTAGTATTAATAAAGTAAGTTTAATTTTACTTACTGAAGTTTATTTCCTACCTTGACTGAACACCATCACGACGCCGAGCTCGCTACCTAATACAACAACAACAACAACTACCACAACCAACTACAACTCCAGAGCAAGGTAATGTACCATATTCTTCGAAGAGATCAAATCTGGACTTGTATATTTTGATGGCAGCGGTGTTTTTGCAACAAGGCAAATTGCAAGGTAAAAACTTCACAGGAGTACAGAGACTAACATTGTTCAAGAACAAGTAAGGATTGACTTGCAAATTCTCTCAAGCAATTCCTTCAGTGGTGATAATCTTATGACCTCTAACGAGGGAGATTTATGCCACAAGTAAATTACCTACAAGGGTCTCCTGCTACCTACAAAGGGACCTCATCTACTTCACAACAAACAATCATCACTCCATCACCTCCAAGCTGACACCTTTTACGTAAATTCTCTCGTAAAAGGCAAGTCAACGTTCATCGTCTTCACTCCAATAACGACTGTTAGTGTGTTAGTGTGCGAGCTAACTAATCATCTTCGCTTCATCACTTCCACATCGTCTCGTCTTCACGACATCGACTCGTCAGGCAACACCCCAGCTCGACCTCGTCATCACGTCGTCATCATCATAGCAGCATCTGTCTTCACACAAAGTAGGTACATTTACAAAGTACATTACATTATTTTTCACTTGTTCACGAACATGTTAGAAAGTTAGAGTTCCTCATTTGATGTCTAAACAGAATACTTTCACTAAGTTGAAGAAGAGCTTAGACATATTTTCCCCCATTGAACATCCAAACGACCCAAACCTAACATTGAATGCCACTACCAATGATTCATTGAGCCCCGGGCTAGAAAATTCATCCCCTGTGTCCCAAAGTCTTATTCCTGGTGCCGACACATACGAATCACCTTCTGCTTCTTCCATCCTATCTCCTTCTAAAACTCGATCTGGTATTCCATATCATCTTGAAGCTTTTCCAAACATGGCCACTTCTCCACAATCTCCTAATGCCTCTAACCCTATTCCTTCTAGCCAAACTTCCTCTGCTATGCCTAACCAATTTCAAACAGTGAGAGTATTACCAACCCCCAATTATTTGAAGCAATATACGGGAGATGATCCACGATATGGAATTCATCTCTTTTTGCGACATTTGGAGGATGCATTTTGTCAGGCAGAAATTAGACAGGATATAGATAAGATTAGATTTGTGCGAGGTCATATTGCACCAGATAGCCCCGCTAGTTATATGCTAACAGACAGTACTTTTTCTGACCCGGATAACTTAACATCATATGATACATTTAGAGAGTCACTCATAGATATTTTTGGAGATGGTCAGCTCCATGGATCATTGTCTTGGGTCCAAAGAATGGCAAAAACAACTGCAGATAACATAACTGCACATGATCCAGCAAAAGCACTTGCATTAGCAGGGTCCCTAGCCTTAGATGCCAAACAATCATTAAAGTCCTCACAGTGGGTACACAATGGGAATATTACCTTAGATAATACTATTAAGTTAATAGAATATGTCCAATTTACGTTGCTGTTAAAAGAAAATTATCGTTTGGATATTCCTAAACATTCATTTGGTCCAACTGACAAACTAATCAAGTTAGCTTCCAAACTTAGCATGAAAGAATCTCAGAGCGTACCTCGTGCATTACATGTTGCTCCATCAATGGAAACAAAGACTTTCAATACTAGTGCCACATCAAATCCAGGGAAGTCACAAAGGAAATATTGTAAACATTGCAACAAAACTAATCATTATACCAGTGACTGTTATTTCTTACTTAACTCTAGGGGGAATTATCAATGGAAACGTAATAAGCATTCTTATACCAATAAATATTGTCATTTACATGAGTCCACTTCACATTCTTCAGATGAATGTGTGGTGCTTAAAAGAATGAAAGAAGAAATGCAACGGAACACGAGGTACGATACGAGACCACCGCAATATTCGAAATGGCAACATCCCAGAAAATAGTACGTCCCATAAACCCTGTCGTCGCCTCCACCGGTAATGTACTATCAATCCCTGTACAGGTATTACATTGTAACACCTCTTTAATGATAGACACAGGCGCGGCAGTTTCATTGTTATCTGAAATTTCCTTTAAAAGATTGTGCAACTTAAATCCACAGCGACATTTACATAATAAGATAGAGCCCATTGACATAGAATTGTCAGCCATAACAGGAAATAAATTACAGGTCATAGGGACGCTAACCCTTCCTGTCAGGTTAGAAAAGGGAACTAACCATATAAACATAAAATTCTATATAATACGGAATTATGATCTACCAACAGACGGTGTATTGGGACTATCAGACATTATTAGGCAGGACATTGTCATTGACCCAGGATATAAAATGATACGTTTCAAAAATAAATGTATTCCAATACAGGATTGTCCTGGCCTTTATTTACGTTCAAGTAACGTTCACTCTATTTATAATCCAAATGATGGGAATGATTCCATTATCATAAAGGCTATTGCTGCATGTAATACTATATTATCTCAACTGATATTACTGGTTTTAAATCTAAAGTTAATGTCTTATTGCAACAGTAGTTTGTCTATTTTTTAAAAATCATATCTTTTCTTTTGTATAAGCTTTCATTGACAACTAGTTTTCTCTTTTGGGCTCTCTATACTCAGTAGCCCCTTTCCTTTTTTCTTAGTTGTTGTAGTCTCTCTTCAGTACTCCCCAGGTATTTTGTGTGGATCCATCTATTGATGTGTCTGCACCCTGTTGGGAGGCTATGACAGCTTCTATAATAATAATAATAATAATAATTAACTCCAAATTTCGTCCATGCATTGAAGGTAAAGCTTCCATCTCATGTACAGCCACATACTAGTGTCCTCTCCTTAATAGAGTCAGTGAAAATAAATAACCTGGGATTAGAATCTACGTTAACTAATGTAAGTAATAATAATGTTGCTACTATCTATCTCTTTAATAAAATATCTACCAATATTCAGGTGAAAAAGGGAACATATCTATGTGATCTGTACAGATGGAAGTTAGACCAAATACCACAAGGAAATATTGCATCGGTTCTTACCGAAGGGAATCATATTGACAGTCAGGTAAGGGAACAACTTAGAAATTTTGTCCATGGCGGTGATTTTCCACTTTATCGTGATAATCTCATCGACATCTTAGCCACATATCGAGAGGCGATTGCCCTACCTGGTGAATCCTTAGGAAAAACTGATATTATAAAGCATACCATTACCCTAACATCCCCTCACCCTATTTATACTCGAGCATATAGATTACCTCATAGTAGGCAGAAAATGGCAAATGAAATGGTAAGTGAAATGTTGGATGAAGGCATTATTAAGAATTCTCACTCCCCTTATAACAGCCCTATGTTTTTGGTTTCAAAAAATAATGGTGAATTTAGACCAGTAATTGATTACAGGAAAATAAATAATGCTACAATTAAAGATAAATATCCCCTCCCTCTATTGAGAGATGTTTTGTCTAACATTGGTGAAACAAAACCTATGATATTCTCCACATTAGACTTAGTCAGTGGATATTGGCAAGTAGCATTAGATGATAAAAGTCAACCCATAACTGCATTTAGTACTCCCCATGGTCATTATGAATACACCCGTATGCCATTTGGGTTATGTAATGCTCCATCCACATTTCAGCGTATGGTAAATTTTCTTTTTGGCGATATCAATAATGAAGTCATTGCTTATTTAGACGATTTGATTATTTTTTCAAAGGACGCGCCTTCACATTTAGAAACATTAAAGAAAGTTATGCATAGGTTGCATCAGGTAGGCCTTAAACTTAAAATGTCTAAATGTAATTTTCTTAAACAGGAAATAAAATTTTTAGGACATACCATCAATAGCAAAGGGTTCCATACACAATCTGATAAAATACGAGCAATGAAAGAATTCCCTACTCCAAAAAATGCAACTAATGTAAAGTCATTTTTGGGTTTATGTTCTTATTATAGAAGCTTTGTAAGAAATTTTTCCCAAATAGCAAAACCCCTAAATAATCTCCTCAAGAAAAATGCAGATTTTGTATGGATGCCTGAACAACAGCTGAGCTTTGAATTACTAAAGAATAAATTGGTATCAGCTCCAATTCTTGCGTTCCCAGATTTTTCGTTACCTTTTATAATTTGTACTGATGCTTCTTCATTAGGCTTAGGCGCTGTCCTTATGCAAGAAATTGCTAAAGGTCAGTGTCAGGTAATTGCGTATGCTTCGAGAATATTAAATGCACAGGAAACTCGTTACTCTGTAACAGAACAGGAAACTTTAGCTATAGTATGGGCACTTCGTACCTTCAGGGAAATCGTGTTGGGATATCCTTTACAAGTTTTTACAGATCACCAACCGATTATGGGCTTCCTGAAAACTCAAAATCTCACGGGGAAATTGGCTAGATGGTATTTAACAATTCAGGAATTTCAACCGCATATTGATATTAAATACCTTCCAGGTCGATTAAATCATATAGCAGATGCTTTAAGCAGACATCCTGTTTCTTCAGTTTCTAAGTCACCCATAGTCTTTGACTTCAATGCAGTTCGTATACATCAACAACAGGATCCTATGATCAAAGCGATAAATTACTCATTAAACTCAGGTGATGATTATAATGGTCAGGAATTACCTATTAGCATAAATAACTTCTCCCTCCATGATAATGTTGTTTATAGGAAACTTAGAAAACGTAACATACAAACTGATCAAATAGTGATACCACGATCATTGGTTCCCTCAGTATTAACCTTATATCATAATACAGCAGGACATCCTGGCAGAGATCGATGTCTGTTCCACTCTCCGTACGAAGTACTATTGGCATACAATGAAAGTAGATGTGGAAACGCATATCGCCCAGTGCGAAACATGCAATGCAAATAAGGGACATCCAATTGGACCAGCTCCATAAGGGGAATATCCAATGCCGAGTGAACCATGGGCAGTAGTAGGAATGGATTTACTCTCGCTACCACAGTCACATCAGGGCTCAAATTATTTATTAACTGTGGTTGATCATTTTTCTAGGTATTTGGTGGTAGCTCCACTGAAAACGAAAACGGCTGAAGAGGTTGCACATAAATTTATATCCAAATTCATATGTCCATTTACATGTCCCAAAATCATAATATCAGATAATGGTAAGGAATTTCGTAACAGTATCTTACAGAAGATATCTGAGTTTTATAATATTAAGCAAACGTTTGTATTAGCATATCACCCTGCATCTAATGGGTTAGCAGAACGGCAAAACCGTAAAATATTAGAAGTACTTCGGGGGGCAATAAATAAAATCCCTTCCACATGGGAGGACTGGATTGATATGACAGTCTGTTCTATAAACGCTACAAAAACGGAAACAGTAGGTAAAACTCTTCATGAAATAATATTTTGCGTGCAGAAACGTCTTCCATATGATATAACAATTCCCACACAGAGGCCCTGCTACAACATGGACGACTACGCTGAACGACAGCGAGTTGCATTTCAACAAATTCATCATGATGTACAAAACAATTTAAAGGCTAGCAGAAATAAAATGCGTATACGGCAGCATAATAAAGCAAAGACGCAAACCTTCACTCCAGGTGATCAGGTAATGTTACAGGTGCCCGATCGAACTTCGAAACTTCTGCCTCGGTTCACGGGACCGTACACTGTACTCTCACTAGTAGGCAATAAAATTGAGATAAAGCATAATTTTACTCAGGCGGATGATATTGTTCATGTAGACAGAATAAAGTAATTGGTAAAAAGCGCGCAAACCCAACATCTAAATAACCAATTAGAATCTCTGGAACATGACCTATTTCCTCTTCCTAGTAATATTATCCTTACTACTGATACTCATAAAATAAACATTTATAAACAGAAACTTCGATCGGCGAAGAAGTAAAAGATTATAATTCTTCTTACAGATGTGGCCCAACTCAACATATATTATGGTTTTCATAGCCATACTGGCGGCAACGAAAGGTTACGCTGACGTAACCACCGTCCCTAATGATGATGTGCTTATCCCGGGAGCGCTCGTCCAACAATTTGGTAAAATATTGGTGACGGAAGATGTTATCACTATTTCTTATTCATTAAAGGATATATCTGTTTTATTTCACAAATTTTCTGCAGTTGAGAAAGGATTACAGATACTTAATGATACACTAGTTTTTCCTGACAGTAATGACTCGATGGCATTTAGTGATTTAAGGGCATTATATTCAGTCTTGTCCTTTAAGGTTCAACGCACTATGAAGGACTTACGTGACCTTAGTTACATTGCTCGCCTATTACATAATAATCCAATTGCTCAGAGCCACCACCACCGCCAGGAGCGTGGTTTAGTTAATATTTTAGGTGAAATATCTAAGGCACTCTTTGGTACTGCAATGGATGGTGATGTGCAGGCATTATCCCGAAAATTAAATGTTGTAGGACAAGCAGTTGCAAATCAGGGTAAGGTAGTCAGGCAAATATATAAAAGTATTCAAATCATTGATCAAAACTTGGATACAGTTTCTGATGCTTTACGTAAACAACAGCAACTCTTATCTGCAGAGATAGGACACTCACATCGCATTATTAGGCTTCTATTAATATCTGTTAGTTGGCAGGAAACTGAAACTCAGGTACAAGGACTTAGGGAGTCTTGTCAAACATTAATTAAGGATGTAATTACTGCAGGTTTAGGTAAGGTTAACTCACGATTATTACCAATCACACAATTGCAGGATGCACTTGAAATAGCTATGATGAACTACCATCTTACTCCCATATTTCATACACCTAATCTGGAATATTATTATCCAGTCATGACCAGTATTTTAACACCAGACTATATACTGATTACTATTCCAATGAAGAGTAAGATATCCTTCACAGGCTACTCAGTACAACCATTCCCAATGAATGTGGAAAATAATCTTTTAATGTTAGATTCCCAACCTATAAATATTGTTCTTAGTGATGATTATTCTCTTGTTGATGTGCTTAGTGAAGCACAATTTCTCAATTGCCATTCAGCATATCTTCATTTATATGTTTGTCCTGCATATCTGTTTGCATTTAAAGCTCCAACTGACGCACCATGTCTAATTGCTTTAAGTCAAAGGAATACTCGTCAAGCACTCTCTGCATGTACTTTCAAATCTGTTACTAATCAAACACTCTTTCATCGTCATTTCTTTAATTTCCACTATCTATACTTTCCTGCTGAGACACGAGTAACACTAATCTGCCCTAATGACACTACACATGGTATGGTTAAAGGCTACTATAAAGCAGCTGATTTATGTGAAATACGATCCAAAAGAATCGTTACCTTACCTAGTAAACATCACTTGCTTGGAAACATGACACTCTCTTCCACCTTTCATATTTCGTATAATGTCGACTTGTTTAACATCTCCCAATTA
This sequence comes from Petrolisthes cinctipes, assembly GCA_033782935.1. Classification (NCBI taxonomy): domain Eukaryota; kingdom Metazoa; phylum Arthropoda; class Malacostraca; order Decapoda; family Porcellanidae; genus Petrolisthes; species Petrolisthes cinctipes. The sequence goes on along the minus strand of JAWQEG010002254.1, from coordinate 146,159 downwards.
TCAATTGTTTCAGAAAAAGTGGAACTATTGACTCTACTCAATGATACTATGATTCAAGAATCCTTATCTGATAATTTAATTCCTCCATATCTGGATCACGAGATATTGCTACCTACATTTATAATTCCATGTCTTATTCTTTTGGTCTGTACAGTGATTTTCATATTTTGCATTAGGAGGGTCTATCGACGTTATACTGTGTTATCTCGTCTTGAAAAGAATATTTTAACTGCTCCATCGCAGCCTCAACTTAGCAACAAGGCTTACCCTTCCTTAATGCCTGAATCGTCAGCATAGGTTTAGCTTACATACACATAACTACAAGCACCTAGCTCAACATATTAATATTAAGTTGATTTCCTTATGTTCTCATGTATTGATTTTCATTTATGTATACTATGTGCCAAGGTCTTGATGCCATTTTATTGTGTTACTATTTATTGTATTTATTATTAAGTTCCTAGTCCTATATGTATGTACCGAGGATTGTACATCTGTTTCCCACAATAAAGATGATATCTGAGGACAGATTTTCGGTAGCGGACTGAGCAAATGTACAGTACAGTACAGTACTCAAGAGAGAGAGAGAGAGTGGGAGAGAAAGTAGAAAGAGAGAGAGAGAGAAGAATTGGGTGGAGCTTAGATAGAACTCCACCCCTTTTTCAAGGAGGTAATAGTATCTCAATAGACTTGGCATCTCCCAAAACAGAATGAATATAAACGGACCAGGAGAGTCTTAGTTAGGGACTCAAGATCTAAACAGCAAAAAGGCATCTTCTCTGTACTCCATTAACATAAGACAAGAAAAGGGATACAACTCCTTTAGTATTAATAAAGTAAGTTTAATTTTACTTACTGAAGTTTATTTCCTACCTTGACTGAACACCATCACGACGCCGAGCTCGCTACCTAATACAACAACAACAACAACTACCACAACCAACTACAACTCCAGAGCAAGGTAATGTACCATATTCTTCGAAGAGATCAAATCAGGACTGGTACATGTCTGCCATCTCTTCATCAGTGTTTTGCAAGACACTGTTCCCATCATGCAATGGGCCTATCTTGTTTCTAATTGGTTTTCTGCTGTTTACATAACCAAAAAACTCCTTGGGATTCTCCTTACACAAGGCTACAATCCTGAGTTCCTCGTTACGCTTGGCTCTGTGTACAAGTGATTTCACCTTCCTACGTAGGTGGTAATATTCACTTTGTATCTCTAAATTACCAGTTCTTCTGAACTGGCGGTAGGCTGCCTTTCTTTTCCTAATTGTAGCTGCTATTTCTCGTGTGAACCATTTGGGTTGGGACATTGGGGATCCAACTGGCTTAGAGGGCACGAACATTGATTGTTGTGCCATAAAGCAGTCTCGAAATAAGCACCAGGACTCATTCACCCCTTGGCCCATTTCCAATTGCATTGCACTAACTCCCTTTCTCAGATTACAGAAATCTGCTCTACTGAGGTCGGGTTTGCTCTGTTTCTGAATTTTAACTTTAGACTTGGGTACTTGCAGTGAGAACCTAATTATATTAGAGAGAGAGAGAGAGAGAGAGAGAGAGAGAGAGAGATGGTGACGTCACATGTGGGGTTTTATGATGCAACAAATACACACACACACATATGAAGGAATGGCTCAACAGACACCCTCAGTTTGCCAGGATAGGCGTCCGCTTCGATATGGACAACGTTGCGGCCGTGCAGTGCCTACAGAAACAGGGCACCGTACGGTCGGAAATTCTCCTGTCCCTGTCAGAACAGATTTTCGCAATAGCGGCCAAGAGGGACATTCACCTCTCGGCCCGCTACGTGCCAGGGCGGGAGAACGATTGGGCGGACGCCCTATCCAGGTTCAGGGGGACGTCAGTCGAGTGGCAACTGCGTCCCCTTGTGTTCGAGTCTCTCTGCCTTCGCTACGGGACACCGGAGGTGGACCTATTCGCCTCCCCATCCACGGCCCTACTCCCTCTGTTCCTGACTTTCTCATCCAGAACAGAGGCGGGAGGCCCGGACGCCTTCACGGAGGACTGGAACAGGTGGGGTCATCTCTACCTCTTCCCACCCCCAGCCACTTCAGTCCTCCTGAAGGCGATCCTCAAGCTGCGCACTTTCAGGGGGAGGGTTCTCCTCATAGCCCCCCGCTGGCCAGCACAGCCGTGGTTCGGAGAGTTGTCCCGGTGGTGCCCGCATCCCCTTCAGTTGGGATCGGCGTGCCTCTCCAGCACCCTGTCTGCACCACTCCAAGCGTCACTGAAACTACACGCTTGGAGTTTCTACGGGGAGTCCTCAGCAAAAGGTTCACTAAGGAGACAGTGGACAAGATGTTGAGGGCTCATCGTCAGTCTTCGGTGCGACAATACGAATCGTGCTGGAAAAGATTCCAGGACTTCTTGCGAAGACACCCCTCCAGGGTCATCTCGGAGGACACAGTCCTGGAATTCCTCACGTGGCTCGCCGATTCCACCAACAGGGCCCCGGCGACGGTGCTTGCGCATCACGCAGCCCTGTCTGATCCCCTCCTCCTGGGTTTTAACATTAAGGTTTCGGAGAGGCCTCTCTCTCTCCTGAGGATGGGGATTCGGGCGGGGACCGCACCTCACCGGGCCCAGGCACCCTCCTGGTCCCTTCATCGTGTCCTTTCCTACCTGACCTTCGAGGGGGTCCCTCTGGAGGTTTGTCACCTCCTCCAGAAAGCTCTCTTCCTGCTCGCCTTAGCTACAGGTTACAGGGCTTCTCAGTTGGCAGCCCTGACCCGTCACACAGCCTTTTCTTCAGTAACCCCTAACCTTACTTCCTTAACCATTTCCCCCTCCCCTGCTTTTCTAGCTAAGAACGAGCAGGCTGACGACAGAATTGGCCCTCTCGCAGTACCCTCGTTCCTGAGGGATGGAAATTTCCACCCCCTCTGCCCAGTCCACGCCTTTGTTGCATACGTGGAGGCGACGAGAGGGGCTTCTCCGGACCACCTCTTCTACAACTCTAGGTCCGGTAACCCTCTCTTCCCTAGGTCAATCGCTCGCCTTCTCTGCCGAGTGATAGAGAACGGGGATCCCGGACACGCCCCGAGGGCTCACAGCGTTAGGGGCGTGGCCGCCTCCCTCGCCTTCCTCAGGACTCACTCGGTGGAGAGGGTCAGGGATTTAGGGGGCTGGGCGTCCACTTCCTCCTTCAGGACGAGGTACCTGTTCCACTCGCTCTCCCCTACCCCCTGTGTGGCTATGGGTACTCCACCTCCTATTCCCCAGGGTCCCCGCGGGAGACACATGGGGGGGAGGGGCCGCCCGAAGAGAAAAGGTCGGGTGATTTAAGTCCCGTCACATCATCCCATACCTCATCCACATCTTGTACAGCTTCATACTCATCCCCATTCTTCACGTGTACATATGGTGAAAGAGAGTCTATAATAAATTACATTGTTACGGAATTCTTGTGTATTCATTTTCCAAACAATTATTAACTACGATGAGTGACAGGAGATATTATTACACAGGATATCTGGATCCTAGTGTCCTCCTTCATCCCCTCGGGATCACATTACCTGAGCGAGGGCCATAGCCCTAACTCAGAAGACTTGAATAAGGGGGGGGGGGAATGGGGGGGGGAGTATCCATGGGAACCTCCCCCCTCCTCTCCTAGACCCGAACCCTCGAGTCTACCTATAAAGACTTTATGTGTAACAATTCTGGTCTATAACAGAATGGTCTACGGTTATATGGTATAAGCTACTTCTCCCCCACCACGGCGTTTCACCTAGCCAGTGTCGGGAGGGGCGTTAGCTGCTGCCTCACCGGGCTCGGTTACCTTTCCTGCCCTCCGCTCTCAACCACTCTTAACTAGCACGTGATTGCCTCCACCTCACCTCCCACCTACCGCATCGCATGCTTAGCAACCAGCTGTACTGGTTTCACTATACCAATAATAGTGCATTTGTCGCGGCTTCTAGCCGCTTAAATTGTATTTATTGGTTTGTGAAACCAGTACAGCTTCTACTGTCCCACCCACCTCCCGATGCGGCAGGCACTCACTTCTTTCTCATTGGAGTGGACGAGCGGTATTCAGCGGAGGAGGGGCTTAATACCTCACCTCACCACCACCAGGTGGCTCCACTATCAGTACAGCGCCAGATTTGAATTTTATTTACTTCTGATGAACGTCACGGAATTGACCCTTCCAACCCAGATTATGCCTACACGGGGCCTGGGCTTGTGAAGGGGCCTATTCTATAGCAACCAGCTGTACTGGTTTCACAAACCAATAAATACAATTTAAGCGGCTAGAAGCCGCGACAAATGCACAATTATACACACATGTAATGGCCGGACCTGAGAGTTAAACCCAGAATTTGAAAGCTAGGCCAGTGGAGTACTCTTATGGCCTACCCGTTAGAAGCACTGCCTGAGGTTACTTTGGTCCGGGGTTCGATTCCCCGTGGGTACGACTAGAATTTAGATGGATCAATTTATGGGTCTGACTTACTTGGTTGATTTGATTCTTCCTTGATTGATTAACGGTTTATTACACACACACATATATGTACATATATTACACACTGACACACACACATGTACGTTTATTACACACACAAAATCACACACACACACACAAATGTGCATGTGTGTGTGTGTGTGTGGAATAGTTTACACACACACACATCAGCATGACACACACGTACACTCGCAATCCAAAATATGTATCCAGGTTTGCTTCGAATACCCTGATCGAGTATTAAGCGAGCTCATGCAAATATGAAACAGGAGATGATTATAATTGGTTCACTAGTATGTTAATTAAATGATTCGGAACTTCAACAAGACCTGGATACTATTTTGGATTGCAAGTGTACTTCAATGAGTGTCTGTGTGTGTGTGTGTGTGTGTGTTTGTTCTCTCTTATACTCTGTGTGAGTGTGTGTCTACTTTGTGTGTGTGTACTTTCTGACTGTGTGTGTGTATGTGTGTGTGTGTCAAAAAACATACTTGCAGTTAGGCTTACAAAATCGGGTTGAGATTTTTCATGTTTTTAAACATTTTTGCTTCAAAGCGTGTATGAAGCAAATATTTTTTTTAAAATGGCACCAACTTTTTTAAGCCATACTCTAACTGTTTAAGCCATACGTCCAACTGTTATAATAATCCTGACTGTATATCAATGAAAACACCTCTCATTAAGATAATAATTTAATAAAGTTGCTCGCTAAACTATAAAATATCTCCTTAGTCCTTATTCATATAGGTATCTTCCCCGGGCAGCGCCGGGTACCTCCGCTAGTACTGTATATACTGTAGCTATGTCTATTTACTAAAAACCTCTCGTGTGTGTTGGAGAAGATTGTTTGACAACTCAGTGTCACCGACTTGCTAGAAGAAGTACCCTATGCAATTGTTGTCAGCGTCTCTTCATATCCTTACGAGGTGGACAGTGTGGTAATAGAAACAAATATTTCACCATTGCCGATTTTCCATTCTTTACCAGTGTTCATAACTAATGCTTTAGTTTTCTCTCTTTTCTATGAAATACGCGGCTCGGAATATGCATTTATATTATACCGTAAAAAGAACGATTCGAGAAAATCAGTAATCATAGACTTGTTGAAATTCAAGAAAAATATGATATTATTATCCACAAGAGCATCGAAATCCAATTTATTATCACACAGTGTAAACCATTAAAATCTAGAAGTAATGTCTCCCTGCCTCTCATCAGAAATAGTATGGTACTTGGTTCACATCTAATAACACAAGACATTCAGTTAGCATCAACAAATTCAAGTGAACGTATGAACAGTCGCCGACAATAGCGACGCAACTCTCCTTGAGGTACACTGAACCAAAAACACAAGCGTTTGTTTCCATACTATGATCATTTTTATATATTTAATTTAAAACCAACTCTGCCTCCTCTCACCCGCTGTCTTCCTCCTTCCCTCACACTGAAGCAGATGAACGTATACATGTACACTTCTTATTGATGGTCAGAAGTTGGATTCCCTCTTACGGTAACTTGTTGAGGGGCCACATGTTACACTTACCTGGCTTTGACATGATGTAGAGGAATACGTGGGTTAGGAGAGTACGTAGCCTTGTGTATTGTGTGGTGAGGTCCAGACTGAGTAGTGAGTAACAAGTTGCAGCCCAACCCAGACAGGGAGACCTTTCTAATATTATTGGTGACTGGTTGCCTGGTCAGATTCAGTGCGTGCCACGGCAATTTATTAAGTCAATTGGATACACTCGATGATTCTAATGTTACAATAATGTTTCCTAGTATAGTTAGGAGGAATCAGTTGCCTTTCAATTTACCAATAAGAGAATCTTCCCTTAAGATTATGGAGGAAGCAATTCTGAGTATATACTTTCTATGTGAATATACAGTATAAAAATTACCCACCGTTGCTTTACAGAGATTAAAAAATATCAGGCTGGAAGAAGGACATATGTATTTTGTTCAGTAAAGATGATCCAACATTAGGTATTGAGTTATTGCTTGAAAGATAATTATTTACATTTATTTATGCTATGATATACTAGCCGTCTTGTTAGCGAAGGCTTTAGTGGCGGGACAGCAATCCATATTTCTAACCTGCTAAATCCTAATCCTTCTTATTATATTGTTTTCTCAAACTTCAAAAAACTGTTTGGTTGTATGCAATATAATATTTGAGTTTTTTTCTTTCAAGTTCAAGTTCAAGTTCAAGTTTTAGGGTCCCGCAGAGGGCCGCTCATGGGCGGCATAATATGCGGGGGTTGTGCGGGGGATTCAGGGATCCAGGGCAGGATTAGGAAGAGGGTTAGGATAAGGGTGGATTGGGTCAGGGACTGTGGGTTGAGGATTAGGATTGGGGAGGTAATGATTGGTGATCCTATTTCTAAACGTGTCAAGAGTGGGGCTATTAACTACGTGAGATGGGAGATGATTCCACTCTTGGATGCTGCGGGGAAAGAATGAGTGCCTAAATATATCAGTGCTTGTCTGGTATGTATGGTATTTTAAGTTGTGGCTGCCTCTAGTGGATCGTATACTTGTAGGGTGTAGATATGTGTCTTTGTCTATGTCAACTAACTTGTTTGTGATTTTGTATATCATCTGTTGTCTGTGTATCTGTCTTCGTGTTACTAATGGGTCTAGTTTTGTGTCTTGTTTAAGCAAAGTGACTGATGTAGTGTGTCTGTAATCACGTCTGGCCCATCTTGCAGTCTTGTTTTGTATGGACTCTAAAATTTATTGATATTATTGTAAGTGTGTGGGTCCCAGACGGTGTCGCAATAATCTAAATGTGGCCGAACGAAAGTGTTATATGCAATAATTTTGGTGTCTGTGTTACACCTGCTGAGGTTCCTGCGCAAGAACCCCAGGACCCTACTAGCTTTAGCCCTGATGCTACCTATGTGTGTGTTCCACCTCATGTCCGCTGAGATGTGGACGCCCAAGTATTTGTGGGAAGTGACTGTGTTGAGGTTGGTGTTGTGTAATTGGTATGTATATGGAATGACATTATGGGCTCGGGTAAAACGGATGTGATGGCATTTGTCTGGTCTAAATGTCATCTGCCACTTGACTTCCCAGTCTTCAAGTGCAGTTAGGTCGTCCTGTAGTCGAAGGCAGTCATTCCTATCTTTAATTGGTCTATAAACTAAGCTATCGTCTGCAAAGAGTCTAGTGGTAGAGGAAAGTGAGAGTGGGAGGTCATTAATGTATGAAAGGAAGAGAAGGGGACCCAGGACAGTGCCCTGGGGTACCCCAGAGGTCACAGGAACAGATGGAGACTGACTACCGTCAAGAACTACACGTTGCTTTCTGGTAGTCAAGAACGTTCTAATCCAGTGAAGAAGTTGTCCCTATATGCCATAGAATTCTAATTTGTGTAGTAGTCTTTGGTGAGGGACTTTGTCGAAGGCTTTGGCAAAGTCTAATACTATGGCGTCAACCTGTCTGATTTTTGTGTCATTGAGGGACTGCAAGATGTCATGAGTAGTTACCAGTAGCTGCGTCTCACACGAGCGTTTAGGCCGAAAACCGTGTTGATTGTCAGTCAGTATATTTTGCCTATCAAAGTGGTCCATTATGTGTCTATGAATAATGTGTTCTAAAATTTTGCAGGGGACTGAGGTAAGTGAAATAGGTCTATAATTAATGGGAAGGGTTCTGTCTCCGGATTTAAAGATTGGGGTCACATTTGCCAAAAGCCAGTCTTGAGGGAGTTCACCGGTCTGTAAAGTCTGTTAGAATATAACCTGCAGGACAGGGGCAAGAACGCTAGCGTTAGTCCCCAATATCCTGCAGGGTATATTGTCTGGTCCAGTCGCTTTGTGTATGTCTACCTCAGATAAGAGTTTCTCAATTCCTTGGGTGTTTATATGAATGGGAGGGATAGGTGGGTGTGATGGTGTTGGCATGTCTGGTAAGTATTCATGTTCATGGGTAAAAACGGACTGGAATTGTGTGTTAAGGGCGTTGGCTTTGTCTTGTGGGTGTGTAACCAAGGAATTGTTGTGTAGTAATGTTGTAATACCGGTCGAGTCTTGTTTGCGTGCTTTAAAAAAGCTGAAGAATTTTTTGTGGTTTTGTGTGTTGTCTGCGAGGAAAGTGGATGTGTATTTAGTTTCTGCTTGTTTAGTTTCTTTCTGTAGTGTTTTCTGTATGTTTTTGTATTCTAACCAGTGTTCTGTATCGTTGTATCGTTTTGCTCTGTTGTATGCCTTTACCTTGTTTCTGTGTAGTCTCTTTAATTGTCTATTGTACCATGGTAATGACCGGTTATGTGTAATGGTTTTCGTGGGTATGTGCTTGTCCATTGTGTCACGTATAAAGTCACGAAGTCTGGTCCAGTTTGTTTCCACAGAGCTGGCCATTGGGTCTGAGTCAAGGAACGCGTCACAAAATTCAACTAAGTCTTGGGTAATGCCATCCATGTCAGCTCTGTTGTACATGTAAATTGTCCTGGGTAATTGTTTTTGTGTTGTTGGCTTGATGTTTGTGTCAATGAGTACCATCTCATGGTCACTAAGACCAGGTAGTACTCGTGTCCGTGTAATTAAGGAAATGTTGTTTGTGAGAAATAAGTCTAGTATGTTGGATGTGACCCCGTGTCTTATGTTAGCATTATGTCTTTCTACGCTGACTTGTGTGCGTGTTGGTTCGAGTACTGTTTGGGTAAGTGAGTGGGTGTTAATGATGTCAATGAAATTTTCATGTAAGAGTTTCCTTTGTGTGTGTGTGTTCAAAAACATTATATTGGCTTTATAGATTTTTTGTTTTAAGTTCTTTATTTACCTTTAGTACAAGCCCCAACACTCTGGGGAACATTGCCACTAAAGGCCATGAAGTTAATAATAATATTATTTGACTAATATTTAAATCAGTCAGCAGAACAATCCTTAGAGCAGTGGTTCTTAAACTAGGGGGCGCGCACCCCTAGGGGGGCGTCAGAAGCTTCCAGGGGGAGCGTGAGCAGGATTTTGGTAAATAATTTGTGATGTTAATTATTGCACAAATTTCTAACATTTTCGAACCCGAACCCACAGGTGTAATGGCTCTCTTCGCTCGCCACCCAACCCATACCATAAGTAATCTTAAATTAATAGTATACTGTTTGGAAAACATTTTAAGGGATAGTGGGGAGTGGGATCTGTGGCGGCCTGAGCCACTTCATCCTCGAACCATCGTTTGTGGAGCTCGAACACTAGACTGAACCTGGTGTGATGTGGCGTGATATGGAGTGAAGGGGGGGACGACCAATCAACACCGATCAGGAGTTTAGCTGGCTTGGGGAAGCTGGCATAGGAGGAGTTCTCACCTCACAGTCAACCAGTCAACACCAACATTTTACTCTGTTGTACTAACTCTGATATTGATACTTTGTTGACATGTGATCTTGTACATTAAACTGGTTATCTTCAAACGGAGTGTTTGTACGACGCCTGATCTACTACAGTGGTGACCCCGACGATCCAAAACGGCTTTTTTTTGGATTTTATCATGCCTGGGGAAGAACAACAGAATGCGGTTTCGCTCAAACTGCCCACTTTCTGGACAACACAACCCCAAGTATGGTTCGAACAAGCTGAGGCCCAATTCCATATCCGCCAAATAACTGCCGACAACACCAGGTATTATTATGTGGTCAGTGCTCTGGACCAGAACACCGCTGGACGCATCATTGATTACCTTCGCGAGCCACCAGACGAAAACAAATACGAGGGAATCAAGACACTCCTAAACACCACCTTCGGTCTCACTCGCCGAGAGAGGGCGGCGAAACTTCTACACATGGATGGACTAGGTGACCGGAAGCCATCAGAGCTCATGAACGAGATGCTGGCCCTGATGGAGGGACATAAGTCCTGCCTCCTCTTCGAGCAAATATTCCTCGAGCAGATGCCTGAGGACATACGTCTGCTCCTCGCACAGTATACCTTCACTGATCCTCGAAGCCTGGCAGCTAGGGCAGATGAACTGTGGCAGACCAAGCAACAAGAGGGGGCCTACATCAACCGAATAACAGCCCTACCCCGGCAAGAAAAACAGACTGTCACGAGAACAGCAACACCTTCGACTGCCAACAGGGACAAGTGGTGTTACTACCATTAAAGGTGGGGTTCAGACGCACGGCGATGTCGACCACCTTGCATGCATCCGGGAAACGCCTCGGCCGGCCGTCTGTAGTGGCAGCAGCGGCTGGCCAAAAACACCACCTCCTTTACATCTGGGATCGTCATTCAGGGCGGCGTTTTCTGGTGGATACAGGAGCAGAAGTCAGTGTTTTGCCTCCATCAAGCACCGACACACGTTCCAGCAAGAATGGGCCTCCCCTGACTGCCACCAACGGTAGCAACATTAGAACATACGGAGTCCACACGATCCCACTTAACTTCAACTCCTGGCGTTTCAAGTGGATATTTACCATCGCAGATGTCTCGCAGCCGCTGCTGGGTGCTGATTTCCTCTGAGCACGCTCCTTATTGGTTGACATGAAGGGTAAACGTCTTGTTAATTCTGAGACTTTTGAGTCTATGACCTTATGTCACACTGATTATATTGCACCCCATCTTGGCTCAGTGACCTTCTCTGACAACGACTACGCCAGGATCTTGGCTGAATTCCCAGACATCACGACTCCACAATTCACAACAGACAACCCAAAACACGGAGTGAAGCACCACATCCACACCACCGGACCGCCGCTTCATGCACGTGCACGCAGACTGCCCCCTGACAAGCTTCAACTGGCTAAGGACGAGTTTCGTCAGATGGAAGAAATGGGCATAGTACGCCGCTCTAACAGTCCGTGGGCATCTCCACTCCACATGGTTGCCAAAACATCTGGGGGCTGGAGACCATGTGGGGACTACCGTCGTCTCAACGAGGTCACAACAGCCGACCAGTACCCTGTTCCTCACATTCAGGATTTCACAGCAAACCTGGATGGTGCCAAAATATTTTCAAAAATCGACTTAGTTCGTGGCTACCATCAGATCCCGGTACACCCAGATGACATCCCCAAGACTGCAATCATCACTCCGTTTGGCCTTTTTGAGTTCCTACGCATGCCTTTTGGCCTTAAGAATGCTGCCCAAGCCTTTCAACGCCTCATGGATTCTGTGACCCGTGGGCTGGACTTCGTGTTCGTCTACCTCGATTACATCTTAGTTGCCAGCCGCACTCGCAAGGAACATCGCGCTCACCTGAAGCAGCTGTGCCAGAAGTTGGACGAGCATGGACTGGCTATCAACACCGCATTGACCAACGCGGAGCAGTCCCACTTCCAACCAAGGTAGAGGCGATTCTCAAGTTTGCGAAACCCACTACAGTAAAGGGACTACAGGAGTTTGTGGGCATGGTTAACTTCTACCACCGCTTCGTGCCAAACGCCTCCAGGATCATGCAGCCACTGTTCACAGCTTTAGCAAACTAGCTGAAGGAGCTCATTTGGGATGATGAGGCCTCCACCGCATTCAGCAACGCTAAGGAGGCCCTGGCAAGGGCAACAATGTTAGTACACCCACGTCACACTGCACCAACAGCTCTCACAGTCGATGCATCCGCAACAGCTGTAGGTGGAGTGGTAGAACAACAGATTAATGGGTGCTGGCAGCCCCTCGCTTTCTTCAGTCGTCATCTTCGACTTCCTGAGCAGAAATATAGTGCTTTCGACCGTAAACTCCTAGCTCTCTACCTGGCCATCAGACATTTCCGCTACTTCCTCGAGGGCAGGGAGTTCGCAGCTTTCACTGACCACAAGCCACTAACGTTTGCTTTTGCCAAAGTGTCTGATCCTTGGTCAGCCAGACAGCAGCGCCACCTGACCTACATCTCTGAATATACGACTAATATCCAGCACCTGTCGGGCAAGAACAATCTGGTTGCAGATGCACTATCACGCGCCACCATCAACGTTCTCGCCCCAGGAGTCGACTATGTTGCTTTGGCGGCTGCACAGAAAGATGACAACGAGATACATGCCTATCGCACTGCCATCTCAGGCCTAGTGTTGGAAGATGTGCGATTTGGCCCTACCGACACCACAGTCCTCTGCGATGTGTCTACTGGACATCCAAGACCCATCGTCCCAGCTGCTTGGCGTCACAGGATTTTCGACGTAGTTCACGGCCTATCTCATCCTTCCATCCGGGCAACAAAGGCACTGATGGCAGCCAAGTTTGTGTGGCATGGGATGTGCAAACAAGTCGGAAACTGGGCTAAAGCGTGCATCCCCTGTCAAACATCCAAGATTTACCGGCATATCAAGACACCACTTCAAAACTTTGCTCTTCCAGAACGACGTTTCGATCACATCCACGTCGACATAGTAGGTCCACTGCCCACATCCAGAGGGGCCACACATCTGTTCACCATCGTAGACAGGTTCACAAGATGGCCAGGAGCCGTCCCACTCTCAGATACCTCCACAGTGACATGTGCACGTGCCTTAACAGCCCACTGGATTGACCGTTTTGGAATGCCGGTGGACATATCTTCTGACAGAGGTGCCCAGTTCACCTCTGGGCTATGGATAGCGATGGCCCAGCTGCTTGGCACCAAGCTACACCACACGACAGCCTATCACCCACAAGCCAACGGTTTAGTAGAAAGATTCCACCGGCATATGAAAGCTTCCCTCAAGGCACGACTCACTGGACCAGATTGGACAGACGAATTGCCATGGGTCATGCTTGGTATACGCACGGCCCCGAAAGAAGACCTAGGGACTTCTTCAGCAGAACTGGTGTATGGCGCTCCGCTTACAGTAGCAGGTGAATTCATCCCAACGGCAAAAGGAAACCAGGAAACACCCACAACCATGCTAACACGCCTCCGTGAGAAGGTGGGCACACTTTCGCCAGTCCCAACATCCCGACATGGTCAACCAATCACATACGTTCCGCCCAATCTCCAGGACTGCCAATACGTGTTTCTTCGCCGAGATTCCCTCCGTTCGTCTCTACAAAAGCCTTACGAGGGACCCTTCAAGGTACTACAAAGCAACCCCACAACTTTCATAATTGACATGGGTGGCAGACACGAAATCGTCTCTATGGATCGTCTGAAGCCAGCGCACTTGGATGTGGACCAACCTGTGCAGGTGGCACAACCTCGCCGCAGAGGACGCCCCAAATTACAACCGAAGCCACCCTCATCCCCACTACCAGGAACGCCGTACACGACCAGATCAGGCCGCTTACGTCGCTTCAACACTTAGGTTCTGGGGGGGGGGGGCCATGTGGCGGCCTGAGCCACTTCATCCTCGAACCATCGTTTGTGGAGCTCGAACACTAGACTGAACCTGGTGTGATGTGGCGGGATATGGAGTGAAGGGGGGGGACGACCAATCAACACCGATCAGGAGTTTAGCTGGCTTGGGGCAGCTGGCATAGGAGGAGTTGTCACCTCACAGTCAACCAGTCAACACCAACATTTTACTCTGTTGTACTAACTCTGATATTGATACTTTGTTGACATGTGATCTTGTACATTAAACTGGTTATCTTCAAACGGAGTGTTTGTACGACGCCTGATCTACTACAGATCTATACATAATGTAGAAGGGGGCGTGAGGCAAAGAAGTTTAACAACAACTGCCCTAGAGTATATTATGTGCAGAATAAAGACCACTTTTAACCATTGCGCTGTGTACGAATTCCTGATACCGACTGTATGGTACCTTCTTGTGAATGTTATTAATGCCTCGTTTTCTACTATTGTTATGGGTGTGTATGATACCATTTTCTATGAATCCTTGTACAGTAAACCCTCATAATTCACTGGTTTTGTAAAGTACTGACCGGGTGTGCAATGTACAGTCGCTCACCACAATCTCTACGCCATCTGAGTCGAAGCCGGTTTGTGGACGACACCCATCACCATCATAGGTAGACTTCAACACTCCACCATCACCATTATCACCATCACCATCATTGGTAGACTTCAACACTCCACCATCATCATCATTATCACCATCACCATCACCATCATTGGTAGACTTCAACACTCCACCATCACCATCATTATCACCATCACCATCATGGGTTGACTTCAACACTTCACCATCATCATCATTATCACCATCACCATCATGGGTAGACTTCAATACTCCACCATCATCATCATTATCACTATCATGGGTAGACTTCAACACTCCAATATCACCATCATTATCACCATCACCATCATTATTATTACGATCATTGGTAATCATCACCATCATCGTTATTACCATCATCATCATCATCATCATCATGGGCAGACGTCAACACTCAACCATCACCCTCACCATCATTGGTAGACTTCAACACTCCACCATCACCATCACTATCATCGTCACCATCACCAGTACCAGTAAATATAATATGCCTGGATACGCCAAGAATTTCTTCCATTTAATGTAGGTAACTGTACAGTGTGTTATTTAAGTCTTATACATTTTTCCTTTAATTAATTACAGTGTGGTAATTAAGTCTTATACATTTTTCCTTTAATTAATTACAGTGTATTAATTAAGTCTTATACATTTTTCCTTTAATTAATTACTGTGTGTTAATTAAGTCTTATACATTTTTCATTTAATTAATTTGAGTCTGTGTGGGAGTAGCAGCTGTTATGGGGATAGTATGCTTTTAATTAATAGACTGTAGTGCCTCGATTCCTCCAAAGAAAAAAAATGGTATCCTTTAGCCTTTAATAATTTGGAGTAATCAGATTTACCATCCAAAACAATGTGTTATATACTCCATTAAAATGGACTGTAATGCTAATTGGTCAATAGAAATAACACACAGATTATTATATTATGTTGACGGTGATAGTACATGTTATATTTTAGCCCTACGTGTTCTTAATAATAATAATAATAATAATAATAATAATAATAGGTTATTGATATATAGTTCTAGATTCTAGTACGTTTAAAGGACCCTGTGATTGTGTATTAGACCTGGTGGCTTCTGATGACTCCGGACTCTGCCACGAAACAAGCTCCTTCAAAGTAAGTGGTGTTTCATGGCAATGTTTGAAGGACTCACTAACCTTCAATTTTCTATTTACATCACAGGAGTCCTTAAATGGGAAAAGGGTATCATATTATTGTACCGTAAACTATTAAGGAGTTAAAGGAGATTCTGCAATGTTTGTGATGTTGGTGAAGTTGAATATACTGATTCCTGAAAACTGTTCCATTGCAATCTATGGGATAAGTAAGAAATTAATATGCTTTTGGAAGTTTGGAGCGCCTTGATTCCTCCAAAGTATGCCAGAAAACAGGCCCAGATGAAGTAAAAGGATAATAATGGTATCTTGTTGCCTGGAATAGTTTGGAGGAAGCAGTTGCTCCAGATTTACCACCCCAAACAATGTACAGCCACAATCAAATAACCACCAATACTTTCCTTCCATCGTACAAATAAATCACTATCATATCATAATATAATCATACAACACCTTACGTCAAATCAATCCCCTCAATTATTATTTTGTGGTGCTGCAAAATCATACACGTGTTATTCTTTATTAACAAGATATTTACTACGATGGAAGGAAAGTGTCAGGGATATTTGATTGTGGCTGTACAGTACACTATACTCTCCTTAGCAACAGGACACCATTATATTTTGGTAATTGGCCCTGTTTCCTGGCATAGTAAGGAGGAATGAGTAGCCCTCCAATATATATAGCCTCCGAGTAGACAACAGTACCTGGTCTCCATACTTGTCACATTTTCAAGTCAAACTTAATGAAATTCCTTATATACTGTGAAATGAAGTTGGAACATTTTTCCGAGACTGTACACGTTTAATGGTGAATTGGAAGGTCTCTGATTCCTCCAAACTATGCCGTGAAACAGATCCTCTATTAGTACCACTGAGTGGGTCTGTTTTCTGGCATAGTTAGGAGGAATCAGTAGCCTTCCAATTTATCAACACGAGGATCTCCTCTTTAGGACCCTGGGATCGTGGTAGAGAGGTGGTGGCTTCTGATTCCTCCTGACACTGCCACGAAACGATCTCCTTCAATACAGATGCTGTTTCCTGGCAATATTTGAAGAACTCGCAAACCTCCAATTTTCTGATATCATCACTGGGTCCCTTAAGTCTGGAAACGTCAGCTTTATGGAATCAGTCCAAGGTCCATCATTTCATCGAATACAGACAAAAACCTCGGCTTCATTAAGGGATATTTGTCTATTGCTTCCAATGTCTTTTCTTTCACCTCCATTAATAACTCTTCCATGTTTTCTGCTTTGTTAAAATCTGGTGTGTCTTCAGGTTCAAGTAACATGAAGGGAACTACTATCATAGCATAGATGGCCCCTATGACATTCATGGACCTAAACTCCTTTAGAAGCTCAGACCGGGTGAAGATCATATCCATACCAGCAGCCTCCATGACGGTGTTGAAGGTGTCATAGTATGTGTCCAGGAAGGTGTTCAGATTAGGTATCCTTACTTCCCCATTCAGACTGGTGTACATAAGGTAAATGAGGTC
Organism: Petrolisthes cinctipes; assembly: GCA_033782935.1. Lineage (NCBI taxonomy): Eukaryota > Metazoa > Arthropoda > Malacostraca > Decapoda > Porcellanidae > Petrolisthes > Petrolisthes cinctipes. The sequence continues at coordinate 129,181 of JAWQEG010002254.1, read as the reverse complement.
GGTAGCAGGCGAGGAGAGTCGATTAATTTGAAGATCAAGTAACATGACCTCAGATGGCTCGCCATCATCATTGTACCTGTGAACAGACAAACATATCCATATTACATATTTATTCGAGTACAGTATATATATTTTGTAAGTTTGTTTATTTATCTGTTGTCATTAGATATCCAAGGGGATGTATGTGGACCACTCTAAATCACACTTACAGGGGTAACATCTTATCATTAATCCAATGGTAAATACTAAAGTTGATAATGGGGCCATCGTGATCAAATTTGAATGAAATTTTGGAAATTATTTGGTGCTTTTTGCTGCATAACGTTGTTTGCTGAGGTCATAGTTTTTATGAGCATTAATGTAAGTTTTTCCTTTTCATTTTTAATTCTGTCCCAAAAAATGATTAAATTGTTAATTGTTAATTGATATATTTTATCATTATCTAAAAACACCATCCCAGAAGGAACGTGCTACTGCAAGTATCTTCTGTATATTTGAGAAAGTGTGTGTGTGTGTGTGTGTATCATAACTTATTTTTTGACTAGTGTACTTAATCTATGCCATTTGTCATTATTAGTACAGAAATCATTGTGGTCAAATAAACAATCAATTGGATGACAAGGCTCGGTTTAGGGAGCTTAATCTGTTTTAGATTTATGTAAAAACTTTTATACAGGTGGCCTCTCAACCATTCAGTCAGAGGTTTACTTTCAATCCAAGATATATTTGCTCACCTGAAGAGCACGTTGTTATTCCAACAGTCGCCGTGACACACAACATTGTATTTGCTTCTTCCTAAGTGTTTCTTCATAAGTTTTGCGAATTCTAATTTCAGAGACTTTACCCAGGCAATGCTTCTTTCATAACCACCAAATCTCTCCAGCAGATCTATGCTTTGATCTAATTGCCGGAGGAATACATCTCTGAATCCCATACTTTCATCAGCAACAATATCTGGTACAAGGAAGTCATGTGTTACAACCAGGTCCTGATCAGGAGTTTTGGCCTGAAGGAGGCGCGACGAGGCGTGTAGACGACCCAACTCCTTAAGGATGAGAGTAATGTGAGCCACGTCCAGGCCACGCCTACGGTCAAACATCTGATATCCTTGAGGACGAAGATCTTCCAGTAATATTACTTCTTTAGTTTTATCCATACAACCATGGAAACACTTTGGAAATCTCAAAGCTTTTTGTCCAACTTCAGTCAGAACTGAGTTCAGCTCTGGTACAAGATTTAAGTAAAATTCAGACTCTTTACGGAACATTACGGAGGTCATTTCCTCGAATTCTTTTACATGTCTGCATGGATTAAGTTTGGCAATGTACACGACCTCCATATTCTCTTGGTTGAGGGAGTACTGGACCTGGACACTACTGACGACGCATGCAAAGTTATCGCCTTTTTTGGTGAAGTCCACCATTGACCAGGATTTGAGGAGGGCATCTCTTCCTTTGTCCAACCTCAGCGCTGCCTTTACTTCTTCCTCCGTCACCAGACTTTGGGGTGTGACGACTTTTGTTGCAGGCTGCTCCTCGGCTGTTGAAATTACAAGAGTGTATTACCATCTGACCAAGGCACTTCTTAGAGCATACAATATCTACGTATAGGAAAGAGTGTAACTTGAGAATATGTCATTAATAACACTAACATTGTGTTTGCCAGTACCATGTGTCTAATAAACACTTCCTCTGCTTAAACCACTCAGACTAATTCAGCATACTTAGTCTCAAAGACATTCTTTTCTAACTTATATTCCTAACACAAGAGGCATGTGGCTTAATTCTTATTGATTTGTATTCATATTAATTCTCAACTCAGTGGCAGAGGGTGAACATTGAATTGATGAACCAGCACCCAGAAATTATTACACACCTGTTAAAGAGAGATTCTCTTGTTGGTAACTTAGAAGGCTACTGATTCCTCCAAACTATGCCAGGAAACAGATCTCTCAGTAAAGTAACATCAACGTCACCTGTTTCCTGGCATAGGTTGGAGGAATCAAAGACCTTCCAATGCACCTACAAAATAATCTTCCCTTATTAATTGTAGGGTTTGGGTTTCTTAGGCTTTGGGTCAGCCACTTTCATATTTTCTACTTTCCTTCTTTCCTTCCTTCCTTCCTTACACTTTCCGATCTATACTGCAGCCCCGTAAGGGAGTATTGCCTGTGGTAATGTGGGAATACTTTATGCGTTTTCGTGCCCCTTCGGACCCAGTCACCAACTATCAGTTCTTCAACTGTCCCTCTTTTCTTTCTATTTCCTTCCTGCTTGCTGTCACATTTCTCCATCACCTACACTTCTGATTGATGGTCAGAAGTTGGATTCCCTCTTACGGTAACTTGTTGAGGGGCCACACGTTACACTTACCTGGCTTTGACATGATGTGGAGGAATACGTGGGTTAGGAGAGTACGTAGCACTGTGTATTGTGTGGTGAGGTCCAGACTGAGTAGTGAGTAACAAGTTGTAGTCCAACCCAGATAGGGAGAAGTTTCTAATATTCTGACTGAGGGGTGCAGTTGCCAAGCAGCATTTTGCACACACCTACACACACACACACATCCATATCTGAAACGCACACATTCATAAATATCGTACCCTGAAACATACAAACACACATACACGCGCGCACAGAATTAATCGTATACACATTACGAATGGCAAACACATAAATACGTGATATTTGTCATGTTGTGTCAAATAACCTTCACAACTTCACTTTTAATTAACACACACATACTCTTTTTACTCTTTATATCTGTATGTACAGTATGTACTCGTATCTTGCTCTACCTTCTTGGATAATAAATAAATTAATAATAACCAATAAGTTTTTCATGCTATCGGCAATACAACTTTCCTTTGGATCTGACAAGAAATTGGGCTCAAATTGAAGCTTAGAGTGAAAAAGTCAAGGTTGACAACAAGGCTGATAACGTGACAGGAAGACAGCAATTGTATTTGAGTGTGATGTTCAGGAATGTAGTAGGATGATGACTGTATGACTGTGTTTCAGATAACGCCACTTAGAGAGTGGCAATTTAAAGTACAGATGATAAAACAGGTTCCATCACTGGGTTATCGGTAACTTGAATACACAATTTAACACTTGGCAATCTGACAGTGATGCTTGGTAATAACTCTTCTGTCATGAAGGGAAGATTCTCTTGTTGGTGAATTGTAAGATCTGTAATTCCTCCAAACTATGCCAGGAAACAGATGACTCTAATGTTACTCTAATGTTTCCTAGTATAGTTAGGAGGAATCAGTAGCCTTCCAATTTACCAATAAGAGAATCTCCCCTTAAGATTATGGAGGAAACAATTCTGAGTACATACTTTCTATGTGACTCTACAGTATAAAAATTACCCACCGCTGCATTACAGAGATTAAAAAATATCAGGCTGGATGAAGGACATATGTATATTGTTCAGTAAAGATGATCCAACATTAGGTATTGAGTTATTGCTTGAAAGATAATTATTTACATTTATTTATGCTATGATATACTAGCCATCTTGTTAGCAAAGGCTTTAGTAGCAGGACAGCAATCCATATTTCTAAAATGCTAAATCCTAATCCTTCTTATTATATAATTTTCTCAAACTTCAAAAAACTGTTTGGGTGTATGCAATATTCTATTTGAGTTCTTTTCTGTGTGTGTGTGTGTGTGTGTGTGTGTGTGTGTACATCAACAATAATAAACTTGTCAAACGTGACAGTCAGTCTATGCTGGGACAAACAAACAACACTACAAGAATAATTCCTTTCGTCCAGGGGGTTAGGAGGACGTTTCTTGGGGTCGAACAAGGAGGGTTACTACCTCCTCCAATCTGTGCCACGAAACGGATTCATTCAGTATACTCGTTTTTTTATTTTAATTTTTCGTATAGGTTGAGGGAATGAGTAGTCTCCAAGTCAATAACAATAGAATCCCGGCCTCTTTGAGGGAAGTATTTGTTTGGGAGTATATTATTGGGGACTGGTTGCCTGGTCAGAGTCAGTATGTGCCACGGCAAATTATTAAGTGAGTTAGATACACTGAGTATGTTGAGTACTGTCTAGTTATCATGAAAATGTACTTAAAAAACAGGTCATATCATTTACCCTTCTTACAAAAATCTGATCAATGTCTCTCTGTCCACATGATATCTCTGAGGCCTGCCTGGGTTTATTTGGTTGAATATGAGAACACTGGCTGAGGAAACCTTTCTAAGGATAGCATTGATTATTTATTTCCGAATTTCCTTTTCCCTGGCAAAGCTTGGAGGAATCGGTAGCCCTCCAATTCAGTCAAAGCAGATGTTTTACTGTTGGTGAGTGGTGAGTGTTGTAGCCACCAACTATAAGTTGTGCTGCTACCTAAAGAAGGACTCCTGTGTAAGGGCCGCTGTCAGGGTTTCTCCACTACAACTTCTCAGCCTAAGGAGCTATTGTCTATAACTCTCTTCAAGTAGAAGGTCTAGTGTCTATAACTCTCTTGTTGAAGGGCTCAAGGAAGAGAGAGATGAGGTGAATAGTTCCCAATGATTTAATGTCAAAACAAGTTAACACTACATACATTTTACTGCGGACCTGATGTTAACAAAGCTAAGAGTATTTGGTTAGGGTATTAAATGTATAATACATATGTTGTATACCGGAAATTTTTCAAGAATATGCAAACAATGATATTGCACAAATTGGCAAAGAGAACATGCTGAAAGAAATTGCATAGGCTATCTGCATGAAGGAATGTAATGGTAAAATAATCACAATACAGGCCAGGCAGATCATTGAAAATGGTTACACACTCAATAAAAGAAAATCGACCTATATTATGGTACACTACAATACTCCCCCCCTAGTTTCGAGGAAGGAGGAACGATACTCTAGTGTGTCGTAGTTTGTTGTTTCCTGCATGTGTTGGAGAAACAGTCACTTGCAATGCTTTTAGCTTCTGGTCCAGATTCAGGATATAAGCAGGCTTGACCCGGTCTACGGCCACAACTTTTTGAGAACCATTTTTGTCGATGGTGAAGTTCTTCCTCGTCCTGCGAACTACTCGGAAGGGGCCCTGATATGGCTGTTGAAGGGGCCTTTTGATTGCATCGACTCTAACAAAGACGTGTGTGCAGGCTTCCAGGTCCTGGTGAACGAAGGTCTTCGAGTTGGACGTACGAGGCTGCACTGGCTGGAGGCACTTCATGGCATTTTTCAGGTGTGTTGCAAAGTCCAAAACGCTGCAAGGCTCGAGGTCTGGTGTGGCAGAGAGAAGCTCACCTGGGAGCCTGAGCGTAGAGCCATATACGAGCTCAGCAGAGGAGTTGTGCAGATCCGTTTTGAGTGAAGTTCTGATGCCAAGGAGGACAAGAGGTAGTGCTAGTGACCAATCTTCTCTCTGGGCTGAAGCTGCCAGGGAAGATTTCAGCTGGCTGTGGAATCGTTCGACCGTTCCGTTGGCCTGTGGGTGATAGCTGGCGATCCTGTATCGGCGGATGCCAAGGAGTATCATGACCTTATTCCACACGCCTGACTCAAACTGACCACCACGGTCAGAAGTAAGGCTTAGAGGCACACCAAACCTGGACACCCATGTAGCGATGAAGGCGCGTGCAACAGTATCCGTGGTGATGTTGGTGAGAGGTGCTGCCTCAGGCCAGCGTGTGAAGCGGTCCACACAGGTGAGTAAATATCGATGGCCATTGGAGTACGAAAGTGGGCCAACGAGGTCTATGTGGACATGGTCAAATCTGTCGGTGACTGGCGTAAAGGTGGGTGCAGGAGAGTGTGTATGGCGTGTGACTTTGGAAGCTTGACAGCGTATACATGTGCGTGCCCAGTGTCTGACGTCCTTATTTATGCCCTCCCATATGAAGCGGGAAGACATCATCTGGTGCGAGGCACGGATTCCAGAGTGTGAGATGTCATGTAACTTCTTGAAGAGCTGGTGTCGATGTTTCTCTGGTACGTATGGACGGAGAGTATCAGTGGAGGTGTCAGTGTACAGTGTGACCTGGATGTCTGGAAGTGTAATCTTCATCTGTAGTGCAGGGTTATCCAACAGTCGCTGTAGCTCAGCATCACCGACTTGATCAGCAGCAATGGTGGCATAGTCGATGGGAGAAGATATTACAGTACTGATGGATGTTTCGAGAGAGTGCATCAGCTGGGGCATTGTCGGCACCTTTGACGTATCGTATATCTGTGGTAAACTGGGCAATGTAGTCCATGTGGCGTATTTGTCGTTGGGTGTAAGATTCCTTATTTCTGAGGAATGCTGTAGTGAGTGGCTTGTGGTCAGTGTAGATGTGGAAACTGCATCCCTCGATGAAGTAGCGAAAATGCTTGACAGCTTTGAAGATGGCAAGTAACTCCCTGTCATAGGCACTACTCTTTGACTCCGCCGAGGCGAGTTTCTTGGAAGAGAAGGCAATTGGCTTCCAGTATGTACTGACACGCTGTTGTAGGACGGCACCAACACCTATGTTTGAGGCGTCTGTAGCAATTGAAGTTTCTGCGTTTGGAGCATGGAAAGAGAGCGTGGCAGTGTCGCTTTTGTTGAGAAAAAGGCCGCTTCCGCTTCTTCAATCCAGACGAGGGTAACAGATTGACCTCTCTTGCAAGATTTAATCATGGTGTACAACGGTCGTAGCAGGAGTGAGCAGCGTGGAATGAAGCGGTTATAGTAATTAACCATCCCAAGGAACTCCTTGAGCTGGCGTTGGGTAGACGGCCTGGGAAACTGCTGGATGGACTCGCACTTTGAGGAAAGTGGAGCTATGCCTGCTGGGGAGACTCTGTGACCTAGGAACTCGAGGGATGTCACACCGAGTTCGGACTTGTCTGTGTTGATTTGGACGCCATAATCTTGCAGTCTCTGGAGGACTTGGCGGAGGTGTTGTTTGTGGCTGGCTTCATCAGGACTAGCGATGAGAAGGTCATCTATGTAGGCAAAACAGTAGGGTAGACCTCGAAGGACCTCATCTATGAAGCGTTGAAACGTTTGTGCTGCGTTCCACAATCCAAAGGGCATCCGGACGTATTCGAACATGCCAAAAGGTGTGATAATGGCCGTCTTCGGGATGTCAGTGGGATGGACTGGAATCTGATGAAATGCTTTGACGAGGTCGATCCGAGAGAAGATCGTGGAACCTGAGAGTTGGGAAGTGAACTCTTGAATGTTGGACACTGGATATCTATCTTCCACGGTGCGTGAATTGAGGGCATGGTAGTCACCACAAGGTCTTATGTCTCCAGTCTTCTTAGGAACAATGTGAAGAGCCGACGACCAGCTGCTGCTGCTGGGCCGTATAATGCCTTTACTCATCAGAGATTCGAACTCGGCTTTGGCTTTTTTATAACGCTCAGGGGCTAAGCGTCGGGCCTTGGCGTGCACTGGGGGTCCGGTAGTCTCTATATGATGAGTCACATGATGCTTGGCAGGTATGCTGGATGAGTAGGGTTGTGTCAGCATAGGGAATGACTTGAGGAGGTCAGCAAACTTGTGGTCATGGTTGATAGCAGACAGGTGTGTGCTGTCACCAGGTGCTGGCTGTGCATTAGTAATGATACCTGTGAGTGGGTCGACCAATTTTCGTCCTATTACGTCTACCATCAGGTTGAAGTGACGGAGAAAATCAGCACCAAGGATGGCTTGTGACACTGCTCCTATGTAGAATGTCCATTGAAAAGAGCGGCGAAGGTTCAGATCCAGATGCACTGTTTGATGCGAGTATACAAGTATCTTGGTACCATTAGCAGCGTAGAGATGCAGAGAAGGAGGTAGCGACTGCTGGCTGGCTGTAGCAGGGAGGACACTGACGTCGGCACCGGTGTCTACCAGGAACTTGGTATGGGACCGGCGATCAAAGATGTGGAGCAGCGTAGACTGAGTATGGCAAACATTATGCTGCGTTAATGTTCGCCGTTGTTGTTTGACGCTGTGTAGCTGCAGGGCTTTTCACACTTGAGAGCCTTATCCCTAAACCTGCGATGGTAGTAGCAGAAGTTTGAGGTGCTCCTGGAACGTGACCGATGGTGTTGGCGGTTTGGCTTCAAGGGTTGGGAACTTGGGCGGTTGTTGATTTGTTTCTTCAGGTTGCAGACTTCCATTGCAAGCTGGGAAATTAGATTGGCGAGCTGGGCAATTTGGGAATTTTCTTGTGTCGTGATGGAGGAGATTGGTGATGCTGGTACAGGTGGAAGAGTTGCTATATAGTCATCTGCAAGAATTGCAAGCTCATCTGGCGGCAGCTTTCCTTTCACACTGATGAGAGCACGTTGAATGTCAGGTGGCAGGCGTTGATAGAACAGTTGTTTGAAAAGATCTTTATCAAAGGCCTGGTCCTTGTCACCAAGCAGTGTTTTCATACGACGTAGTAAGTCTGTAGGTTTCTCTCCACCAAGTTCTTCTCTTGATAGCAACTCGCGGAGATGAGCGGCCACTGATGATTGTAGGCGATGTCACGAGTCAACCATATACTCGTGACGTAAATTGAATTACGCGTATGTAAGCATAATTAATAGAATGTTCTAGAGTAGTGGAATATTCCATGCAGAGGAACAAAGGATGGAGGAGTGGGTTAAGAGGTGAGTGCAGGTAGTTAATCCGCAGGTAGTGGATTAGCTGCCAAAAATAGAAAAGGGAAGGTCAACTGAATTTGCTACGTTTTGTCCTATAAGGTGTTCGTAGGTTAATTACAGCTTGTATTAATCAATTATGCTACCAGGGTAACTTATGGTATTGCAAATGATCGTGAAGTGGAGGGAAATTATCGGGAATAAATAGTACGCCATAGGTAAATTGAAATTGCATGTATAACTAAGGAATGAGTGGATACAATCGTAGCCAGTTAGGAGAACCGAACACAGATAGGGAGGAGGAGTCAGGAAGGGGTTTGAATTTTCAGCCTCAGTTAATTATGAAGAATATAGGTTAGTTTGGAGTGTACACTTGAAGGGGAAACAACACCCGTATCGTCAGCTGCCGCTTGCCTTAATTACCTCCACGTGTTAAGTGGGGAGTGAACAACGTAGACGCCGAATTGTTGGATATTACCACGAGTTCACAAGGCTTTATAGTTGTATAACTGGCCAGTCGCATCGACGGTGGGTCAGTAAGTGAAATATAAGGTGAGTGGGAGCTGGTCTTTAAAAATCACGAGTGTGTGTTGCGAGACTCTGAATTAAATTCCCAAGTGTGAGACATTAGAAAATATTCCAAACTCGTGTTAGCGTTGATAGAATCACTACAGTGTAACGTAAGCTAGACTATCGTCACGTATACGAGCGGGACGAACGACATAGCGAGAGTGAGTAGCTAGTTAGCGTGGCGTGAGTGTGTGTGTGTGTGAAATTTAATTATTCATGTTGGCTACTGGAGTTGAATAAATATAGAAAATTGCAATTGGTTGTTTGAATGCACCAGTAGATTTGTTTATCTATATAATACATATATATCGGGAAGTACCCCAGAACAAAAAAAATTCTATGTGCGGGGTGATTGAGGCCTAAAACAGGGAGATAACCCTGATTACTTTCTTCGCTGCAGCCAACCAACGAAGATCATAAATTAACCGGGCAAGGTAAGTTTATAATTATCATATTATAAATTAAATTATCGATCATTCTCACATCACCGTCACATATTTGGCGCCCAACTTGGGGCACGATTCGTTGTATTAATTCCAGTCACACTCATGCACACTTTCACGAGTAGACAGTTATAACCGTCCAGAAATTAAGGCAACCGAAACGATAGAAAAATGTCTAGCGTACAAGATTTATTGGAAGAGGCTCAAAAATTGGGAATTGAAGATACGGCCGAGATTCAAGCGTACGTGAAGGGCCGTCAAGAGGACGAGAGGCTTGAAAGGGCGAGTATAAGAGAGGCAGAAAGGGAACAGAGAGAGCAAGAAAAATTGAAATGGGAACATGAAAAGGAAGTATTGGAACTGCAATTACGTGCGAGTGGAAGTCAAAGCTCGAGTGGAAGTAATGTCGCGAGTTCAACCACTGTGACCCCAAGATTATAACTGGTAAAATACGTAGAGGGAGACGATATCGAGCCGTTTATTGAGCGATTCGAAATGGTTGCAGACACGTATAGATTAGATAATGATATAAAGAAGCTCGAGTTTATTAATCTATTCGATGGGAAAGCGCTTAGTATTCTTCACAGACTCGACAGTACCGCCAGAAACTACGAGAACATGAAAAAGGCTTTGTTACAGGCGTATGGGTTGACGGTCGATGACGCTAGGAATCAGTTTTGGCGTGCATTCTTACAGGATAAGGAGACTGTTGCACAGTTTAGTGCATGTCTGACCAGTTACCTGGATCAGTGGTTAGAGAAGGCCGATACACCTAAGACATTGGAGGGGGTAAAAGACTTGTTGCTTCGCACACAGATGGAGAAGTCTTGTCCTCCAGAATTGTCGGCTCAGCTGAAAACCAACAAGGTGAAAACTTTGGAAACGATGGTGGATATGTCAGACGCACATTTTACAGCGTATGGTTATCACACGCGGATTCAGCCTAATAAGAAAATTAATCAATCGAATAAGCCTCCCCAGAACTCTGCTGTTTCATATAATCAATCGAGTAAAAATCATTCACAGCAGCAGAGTCAAATTGTTCGTTTTAATCATACGCAGAAGCAAGGTAATAATCACTATTCGCAGCAGTCAAATCAGATTCGATACCAAGGAAAGAGTAACTGGAAAAATAGTAATAACCATGGTGGAAATAAGGGTTATTATCAGCGGTCGGCAGCTGCAACACATGGTGAACCCCAGTATTCACCTGGGACGGTTCAACTTAGGGTAGAACCACAAGTGACTCGGTCGGTTCACGAACCTCATCAATTTTGACTAAACGCGACAGGAGTCTCGAAAGGTAAGTCTGGTTTCCATATTTGTCCCGGAATTGTTAACGGGATATCTGTTGAAGTCTTTCGAGATAATGGGTCATCGGGTTGTTGTTTTTTTTGTTGTTTTTTTAATTAATTGCGCCGTAGCGTCAATCAACAGGCAGGCAACAATACATACTGGTAGGCGGGACCCATAAGAATACAATGACTACAACCACACATACACACGCACACACACACACACATCGCGAAAACATAACAGAATGGAGCACAAGCATACAGACAAATATTTATATTATGACCTATTTAAATCCACCAAAACGAGGGTGGCATACCAAAAGTTCCTCCAGAACCTGGTGGTTCAGCAGGTGTCGACAAACCACATCAAGTGGCAGGCCCTGGGGCAGCAAGTGTCGGACATTGGGGCAGGCCAGGCAATAGTGCTCTATAGTGTTAGCACGAGGCGCTCGACACAAGCGACACTCAGTGAAGGGAGGCTCACCCTGCATCCTAGCAACCTGCCACGGTGGACGGTAGTCAAGCCTCAAACGAGCAGAGACTACATTGTGCCTCCGAACCATGAGGCCTCGACGACGGTAGGAATATTTGTGACGGCAGACAGACTTATAATGTGTGATGGAGATGCTGAAGAGCCTCTCTGCATCCCTGCGTCGCCGTACAGGGAGGAGAGCGGCGGAGCGGACTTTAGAGAGGTAACATGTCAGGGAGAGAGGACGTCCAACACCACGAGGAGTCAGATTGCAGGCTTCCTTTGCGAGTCTGTCAACTGTACCATTGTGACGTAAACCTACATGGGATGGCACCCATAAAAATTTGACAGTCAAGTTACGATGATGCAATAAGGACAAAAACGATAAAATCTGCTGAACAACAGTAGAGTGTGTGGGCTGAACACTAGAGAGAGAATGAAGGGCAGGTCTGGAGTCACAAAAAATGGCAGCATTCACTCCACGTTGACAAACAACACTAACAGCATCCAGAATGGCATACAGTTCACACAATGTTGAGCTAGAGTGGTTACAGAGACGACGGCCAACCCAGCCCCCTGGAGGTGACTCCATGTCAGGTGAGAAAACGGCACAACTTGCTGCACCATCCACTTACAATGAGCCATCAGTGTAGAGGCAGTATGGATCTGTGATGGAGGACGTCACTGTTTCTATGTGTTCCAGAGCCAACTGCCGCTGTAGAGAAGGCAGTTCCGACTTGGAAGTAGGTGTGAAGCTCACATCAGGTGTTGGTAGCATCCACGGAGGGGGTCCTGGGGGGACGTTGGCCACCATTATATCTATATTAAGACTACGGAGCATAGAGGAAACAGACCTTATAAGAGTACGTCCAGCAGGCAGTATGGGAGGGACCAGGTAGCCTGGTCCAAGAGAAGTCCTGACAAACTGAGAGTAATGGGGTGAAAGATGTGGGAAATGGAGGCACTTGACAGTGGAGGAAGTAACATTAGAATAAATTCTTTCCACTAACGGGGGAAGACGCAACTCACGCAGCATGTTCACTATCCTGGTCGACATTGGACAACCGAGAACCATTCTCATTGCTCTATTCTGAAATTTTTCCAAAGTTTCAAGAGTAGCCCTGGGAAGTTGAATCAGAGCAGTGGAGAGGTAATCAACAACTGAACGGATAAAAGCAATATAGATAGTCCTGGCCACTGGGATGGAGATGCCCGAGGAGTTGTTAGTAAGCAATTAAGTGGCGTAAGTCGGCGCTGGAGACGACCCAATAAGTCCTGGACAATGGGATGGTCTTGAGGTCTGCCAGGGACAATTGGCCAAATATTGACTGGTGCGCCCAGGTAGCGATACTGGGAACACATGGGAATGACAGTCCCTCCAATGGTGAACACTGGCCAAGCTTGAGGAAGGCGGCAGGTGAATATTCTGCTCTTATCTGGGGAGACAATAATGCCACAGTGAGAGGAGGACAAAGAGGAGGAGTCAAGAAACCGCTGGAGATCCCTTGGCGAGGTAGAATGAACACAGATATCATCAGCATAGCACGTAATTGTAGTTCCAGGTATATCAGGGAGAGAAGTGAGCAGCCGATGCATCAGAATATTAAATAACAATGGGCTGAGAACACCACCTTGAGGCGTACCAAGATGAAAACTGCGCAAAGGACTGAGTGCACCACTGAAAAACACACAGGAGGTCCTGTTACTCAGGTAGCCCCGAATCCACCGTAGTAGATTAACCTTTATCCCAAAGTCAACCAGTTGATCCAAAATGACGTCTCTATTAGCAACATCGAAGGCACTTCGAAGGTCAATGAAGGCCACCACACTGTCCCTGGAAAGGCGAGAGTACAGGTCGATTAGGCAGTGATGTGTGCTCCGCTGGGGAAGGAAACCAAACAGCCATGGAGAGAGGCGATCCTGCAGTCTGTACATGAGACGATTGAGTAAGATTCTCTCCATAAGCTTACAGAAACAGGAAGTAAGGGAAATAGGCCTGAACTTTGCAGTGCCGGGCTTAGGGATGGGTATTATTGTGCTGCTGGTCCAGGCTCGTGGTACACAACCGTCACAAAGACAAAGATTGTACAGTCGAAGTAGAGGGTTCCCAGGAACTTGTTGAAGTAGGCGCAGCACAGCACAAGTAATACCATCATCACCAGGGGAAGAAGCTCTACCCCGAATGAGAGCACGGCGCAACTCCTCCTCAGTTATCTCCTCTGCATCATCGTCATCATCTTGTAACAGAGCAGACATTAGACGTAGCCGATGGATAGCAGCACGGGAAGCGAGTGCATCTTGTATGTGGATGGGTAGACTGGCTGGGGTAGATTGTTCTGACCAGGCATCGACAAGTTGTTTGGCATAGTCGGCAGGAGTGTCATGACGAGCAGTGGCCGGTGTCTTTTTAACAACCCGACGGATGAGGTGCCACATAGAAGCCACACTTGTTTGCTGGTTGATGCTGTCCGTGAACCGCTGCCAAGACTCAGTGTGAGCACAATCCTGCAGGGCAACTAAAGCGTCCCTAGACATCTGGTAACGATGGAGTAGGTCAGGGGTTGGGTTGGCTTGAAACAATAGGCCATCACGTTCAGCCTCCTCCTTTGCCTCCTGTATACGTGCATCCAGCGTCCAGGAGTGGGCAGTATGGCGATGCTGGAGGTGTGGCCGGGAGACGTATAGCCTATAAAAGTCATGAGTAGCAGATACAAGATCAGAGTACAACTGTTCAGCTGATGATATGTCAAATGTAGGGAATACATGGGCCATAAATAAGATGTAAGTCGGGCAATATTTAGGGGGCACAGCAATACGCAAACGAGTGGCTGAAGCACCTGACCCAGCAGTTAGAGAATAATGAAACCGAAGAGCAATGTGATCAGAGAATAAGTCTGGCACGGAGAAGCACTGGACCTGAGATGCTATCAGGCCAGACGAGAGGATGTAATCCAGAGTACCTCCCCGGCAATGAGTGGCACCACCAGTGTCCCAGTGTGTCAGATGATGCTTGCGGATGTATGAAAGGAGACGAACACCATTACGATTAATAGAGCCAGTACCATCACCCAAATCAGAATGCCGAGCATTAAAATCTCCCATATACACCATACCACGCACTGTTGGAGAAGGAAGAGCCTCAAGAGTGAGTCTAGCTGGGGCAGAATAGACATTACATAGTTGGAGTACTCCATTCCCAGGTAGAACCTCAAATAGCTGAAAGGTCATGTCAGGATCAGTGGAGGTACGGAGAAGGCGATGTGGCAAGGAGCTATGTATGTAAGTCAGGAGACCATTCCTTACCAGATGAACATATGGCACATAACCTGAGAGGGGAGGAGCTTGCCCAAGAGCGAGCGGCCGTCCTGGAAATGCTTCCTGGAGAAAAATAACACTGGGATGATGACGAAAAACATAGGCCTTGAGTTGAGTGAGCTTAGCATAACTGGTGATACCACATACATTCCAGGAGATGACATCCAGCCGGCAATCACTAGCGAACTCTGTATTTGGAGGTAGAAGTCCGGTGAGTGGGGGCAGATGAGCGACCTGGAGAAGAAGATGGACCAGGAGAAGGGACTGACTCGAAAAGCTTTTCAAGGCGAGATGCAACAGTATCCATCTTTTCGGTAAGGGTAGTGACAGTTGAGATGATGGCCTGCTGAGCCTCGACCAAGGTGGAGAGTTTGGAGTCATTGGCAGCCTGAGCGGCAACCAGCCCATCAATCCTGGCTTCAAGGGCAGAAAAGCGGTTTTCAAGAGCCGTACATCGTGCCATGAGGGTAACAACAGACTTGCGGAGGGCCAGGTCTGGAGGTGAGGCAGGGTTGGTAGGAGGAGCAGACTGGGGAGGTGGTGGTGGTGGTGGTGGTGGTGGAGGCGGAGCAATAGTAGAGACACGAGCCTGGACCTTACGTCGAGTACATCCATGCCACACGTTAACCCCTGGCTGAAGGCATCGTGGACACTTCCATCGAGACGTATCTTCAGGAGGTGAAGGCTCAGAGGTGGAAGCAGCAGGACGTGATGGTTCACCCCTGACAGGACACGTCTTGGAATCATGGTCGGCCGCACACCATGCACACTTCGGCCTGGCAGAACAGTACCGGGAGATATGCCCAACTCCCCAGCACCTGTAGCACCAAGGCTGGTCATTATGAAGTTTCCTCACCTCACACGGTGGAAGACAAGGGAGGAAATCAAAGGAAATCTCATTTGGAGGTGGATCGGGTTGACTCCAGACAACAACAATACGGCTAATGGGGGAACCATCTTGGAAAAAACGACGGGCAAAGTACACACCAGGGTAACCTTTGGCAAGTTTCGGGTCAACATCAATAGGAAAACGGGTGAGGATGTAGCTGGGGAACTTACGAGGCCTCTCAGGTGAGTTTTCAAGAATGAGAGGCAGAGATAAAAATTCACCAGCCTTCACTCTATCAATGATGTCCTGACGCTTCCTAGAGATGTAGACAAACCGGGAGGTGACAGCAGCCATCTTGACTTCAGCCAGTTCACTCTGCAACTGGAAGGCCCTGTTGACATCAGACAACCAACGCAGCTTTGTGTCTGTAGATGGGTTTCCAGAGAAGGAGAGTTTGACATAGGCATCTCTCGGGGCAAAAGCAGGAAGGTTGGACGAGGGCAAGGAGTTGGTATACAAAGAAGAAACACCAGGGTGAGGCATAGAAGGTACGTCGTGCACAGCTGAAGCACCCTTGGCAGTCTTGGCAGCTGGAGGTAAACAGTCCACACTATCGGAATCCTGCGAGGAGTCGGACGAGGCATCAACAGGTCGCTTGGTAGAGGTTGAGGAGGTGGACGGCTGCAACCTGTGCTGCGGAGTGACCGAGGAGAGGGGGGGAGGGTTGCGAGAAGGCAGCTCAGGCCAGTGATCCTCAATTGGAGACTCGTCTTCCTCCGACATTGCCAAGTCGGCCTCCAAGCAGGAATCCGCACTCTCCATCAGGCCAGGCAAGGCCTAGATGGAAAGGAAACAACAACACAAACAACTAAACACTCAATCAGCCAGGGACACACACACACACACACCCACACACACACAGACAATCACAACAAAACTATACACAGAACCACAACAGACAAACAACACCAGCAACACCACAGAAACAGCAACACACAAACAAGAACTCACAAACAACACAAAAAACACAAACAAGAGCTCCAAAACAACACAAAACAACAACACAAACGAGAATGGAGGCAGAGCGCCACGAGTACGTCCACACTCCACCTGTTCTGGAGCGAGACTCCTGTAACAGACTGTACATCCACCTACAAAAGCGCTGTCGCCTCATCTGCAGAGTCATGAACCCCACAAGCTTTACAATTGGAAAATGTTGTGTATGGTGTTTCGATTCACGAGTCATTAAACCCCAAACTTCAAGGATCGTTTGGTGAGGCGACAGCGCTTTTGTAGGTGGGTGTACATATATTACACACTGACACACACACATGTACAGCCACTCATAAAAATTAAGACCCCCACAGGCCAGTCATCTTCTTATACTTGTGATATCGGTTCTGGCAACAGTGTACGTGACGTCAGTGATGGCGCTTGAGAGATGAAGTTGATTTGCTCGACACATTTGTAACTAATGGTAGATAAGACGAAGCACGAGTTGGGATAATGTTTCGAGCAAACCAACCTTCCTCCAAACACAACCCACACCACACCACCTCTGACGTTCACACTCCCGTGAGGCCCACCCAACGTTGTCAATGTTGGCCGAGATAACCCCGAAACACTAGTTGTGAGCTCTGCTCGCTCGAACCATTCACTGGTGGGAGGGAGAAGTAAGGAGGGATTTGAGGAGGGTAGGGGGGTTGTCTATACAAGAGAGGTGAGAAATTATTCTTGGGGAGGTGAAAAATGAGTGGAAGCTTTAATAAAAGTACGAAAATACACCCTGTTATCAATTATTTATATACCGATAATCGTGTCAATTATTAACATCATTAAAGGTAAGATTAACTTTTTAATATTATGATGTAACACAAAAACAACCGAGGTAATATTATTGTAAACTTTTTTCATATAATATTCAATGGTTATTATCATGCACTAAACGCTGAAAAATACTTACACGATAACTGAATAAGAATCATGAACCAGAATGCTCTTTATTAAATGAAGCAAATGTGAATACCTTTATATTACATGTGTCAAGTGTTGATACCACTAACACACACTTCCATTTCACCCGTATCTACCTAACAGTTTATAATCGTGTCAAATATCAAGGCTCTCATTATCCCTCACGTGATAGCAACCTTGTAATATTCTGAATACTTTTAATAATAGCTCGTTGTATTGAATATAGTGAACACGTGCTGTTTGATAATCTATATACATAAAGCCAAGATTCTGTCTGCGTGTGTGTGTGTGTGTGTGTGTGTGTGTGTGTGTGTGTCCGCGATGCACGCCTAAACCGTCCAACTTTGTGTCCTCAAAATTTGCATGTAGGTGAGTCTTGATCCCCTTCAGGTTTAGGGGGGGTCATACAACGAAACCACATTTAACGAAACGTGCTAGCGAAATAATAATAAAATACAGGGGAAACAATCTACGGAATCACCATACCACTGTTCAGCCTTCCGCAAAAACACGGTCAATTTTAAACTTTCATTTAGGTAAATTTTTTCTTACAGATTTGTAGAGCTTGATTTTACACACCAGAATCTGTAAACTAAAGTTTCCTAGGTCCACTGGCTTGCGTACTGCAGCGCCATGAGTAATAAAGTTGTTACCCCTAAAACCCCCCTAAAAATGAGAGCGTAAATATGACGAGTTAACCATTCCCCTCTCACGCCACTCAAACTATTTTAGGCTACAGCACGGATATTATTCGATTTGTTTATGCGTTTTCTCACTAAGTATATTGTCGTTCACGATTTATTTTACTTTTGTCAAATTGATTTTCATTATTCCCATATTTATTTTAATCAACAGCTCATGAACATATTTTAGCACGGATATTATTCGATTTGTTTATGCGTTATCTCAGTAAGTATATTGTCGTTCACGATTTATTTTACCTATTATTAAACCTATTATTAAATTTTATGCATTTTTATGATTGATTCCATTGTCATATCGATTCTCAGTATTGTCATATAGAATTTCACTTTGGTCAAATTGATTTTCATTATTGCCATATTTATTTTCACGATTTATTTTACTTTTGTCACATTTATTTTCATTATTGCCATATTTATTTTCACATACAACGAAACCACAAATAACGAAACGTGGAAGCTATCCTAGCTCCAAAGAATGAAGCTGTCAACAACATCAACCAAAAACTTCTGGATGCTCAGCCTGGCAGGTCAATGAAGTACAAATCAGTTGATACAGTGCCCGACGATGATCAAGTGGTCAACTACCCAGCAGAATTCCTGAACAGTCTAGATCCACCAGGGATGCCACCTCACAATTTGGAACTGAAGTTGGGATGTCCGATAATGCTTCTTAGAAACCTGAACCCACCAAAACTTTGCAATGGCACAAGATTAAGAGTTAAAACAATGATGCCACGTCTGGTGGAGGCCACAATCCTGACTGGCAAAGGTAAAGGCGAAGATGTCTTCATTCCAAAAATCCCTCTGAGGCCCTCAGATTGTCCAATTCAGTTCCAACGTCTCCAATTCCCTATTCGTCTAAGCTATGCCATGACAATCAACAAAAGCCAAGGACAGTCCCTGAAAGTAGTTGGCCTCAACCTTAAGGACCAGGTCTTCTCCCACGGTCAACTCTATGTGGGCTGCAGTCGAGTCGCCGATGAGAAGAATCTCTACGTGATGTCGTCAACCGGAGTCGTGACAAATGTCGTTTACCAGGAGGCACTTCAGTAAAATGCTTAGTGACGCTATTAATAGAAAAAGAAGGAAATATTATTAATTATGCTAATATTAGAATGATGGAGTTATTGAATGAGGGAGAAAGATTGATATAATAAACATTTAAAAACGACTAATACCTCCAATTATTCACCCACCCACCTCTATTACTATTCATCCATCCATCCATTTATTTTATCTAACCACTAAACCATCCCTCCCTCTCCCCCTTCCTTCCCTCCTTCCCTTCCTTCTATCCACCCACCGCCCAATCTGCTCCAAACCGCCCGAAGGGCGGTGGAAGGGCGGCCGCAGGCCGCCAGCCCTCCGCAGGAGCTAGCGGCTCCTAGCCGCCCGAAGGGCGGCGGAGCAGCTAGTTTACTATAAATCCCTCAGTATTTCATGTTTCTAGGTAGCAAATTTTTTTTATTTTGGCAGATAATACATGTGAGCAGAGGCCAGGGAGATTGCGTCTGGCACCCACAGGCTTGTCAACTGTATTTTTTTTTTTTTTTTTTTTTGGCATTAATTAGAGATTGACGTTGACTCTAGTCTCGTTAGCCCAAATTAGTTTTAATACTCCAAGAGGATTATGAGTTGGTTGAAAACCACTAAACTGGTAAGGGTACTGAAGAATGAGTGTGGAAATATTCCCTCTCCAACATGTTGGCAGTCCTGATGACTTGAAGATGTGTAAGGTGGTGCAGTCAGTCAGTTCACAAGACAAGGTGTATATGGAAATTCACACTAATATCAACCTTGTAGCAGAAGACAGTAAGACCAAAACGGCATCAAATACAATGGTGTGAGTAGTGGTAGAGTGTATATGGAAATTTACACTAATATCAACCTTGTAGCAGAAGACAGTAAAGACCAAAACGGCATCAAATACAACGGTGTGAGTATTGGTAGAGTGTATATGGAATGTCACACTAATATCAACCTTGTAGCAGCAGACAGTAAAGACCAATACGGCATCAAATACAACGGTGTGAGTATTGGGAAGGTGTTGTATGATGGGAAACACAGGATTTCAGACCTTAACACGCCTTCAATAAAGTTTAATTTTAAGAAATGTTGAAAATAGTTGCCAGCTTCTTTATTAACATGTCCGATGAAACCTCAACTGTGCATCCCATGTATTACTTGATGGAACTATTACAATGTTTAAATAATTATGAATATACTTCTCTCGCAACTCATGACAGATAAAACCAATAGAACCTCTGTCACCAACATTATTATGTTATGTGTGTGTGTACTTGCTTATATAATTATATAAGTATATTACATGCACACAGAAAAGAAAGATACACACGGAGAAGAGAGATACAGACCAAATAATAATTTTTGCTACCAAGAGACAAATGACAAAAAAAGGGTTTCATAGTCATATTCCAATATTTCAATACAACAGGCTATTATTAAAAGTATTCAGAATATTACAAGGTTGCTATCACGTGAGGGATAATGAGAGCCTTTTTTTTTTTTAATTAATTGCGCCGTAGCGTCAATCAACAGGCAGGCAACAATACATACGGGTAGGCGGGACCAATGAGAATACAATGACTACAACCACACACACACACACACACCACACACACACATCACGAAAACATAACAGAATGGAGAACAAGCATACAGACAAATATTTACATTATGACCTATTTAAATCCACCAAAACGAGGGTGGCATACCAGAAGTTCCTCCAGAACCTGGTGGTTCAACAGGTGTCGACAAACCACATCAAGTGGCAGGCCCTGGGGCAGCAAGTGTCGGACAGTGGGGCAGGCCAGGCAATAGTGCTCTACAGTGTTAGCACGAGGCGCTCGACACAAGCAACACTCAGTGAAGGGAGGCTCACCCTGCATCCCAGCAACCTGCCACGGTGGACGGTAGCCAAGCCTCAAACGAGCAGAGACTACATTGTGCCTCCGAACCATGAGGCCTCGACGACGGTAGGAATATTTGTGACGGCAGACAGACTCATAATGTGTAATGGAGATGCTGAAGGGCCTCTCTGCATCCCTGCGTCGCTGTACAGGGAGGAGAGCGGCGGAGCGGACTTTAGAGAGGTAACATGTCAGGGAGAGAGGACGTCCAACACCACGAGGAGGCAGATGGCAGGCTTCCTTTGCGAGTCTGTCAACTGTACCATTGTGACGTAAACCTACATGGGATGGCACCCATAAAAATTTGACAGTCAAGTTACGATGACGCAATAAGGCCAAAAGCGATAAAATCTGCTGAATAACAGTAGAGTGTGTGGGCTGAACACTAGAGAGGGAATGAAGGGCAGGTTTGGAGTCACAAAAAATGGCAGCATTCACTCCACGTTGACAAACAAGACTAACAGCATCCAGAATCGCATACAGTTCACACAATGTTGAGCTAGAGTGGTTACAGAGACGACGGCCAACCCAGCCCCCTGGAGGTGACTCCATGTCAGGTGAGAAAACGGCACAACCTGCTGCACCATCCACTTGCAATGAGCCATCAGTGTAGAGGCAGTATGGATCTGTGATGGAGGACGTCACTGTTTCTATGTGTTCCAGAGCCAACTGCCGCTGTAGAGAAGGCAGTTCCGACTTGGAAGTAGGTGTGAAGCTCACATCAGGTGTTGGTAGCATCCACGGAGGGGGTCCTGGGGGGACGTCTGCAACCATTATATCTATATTAAGACTACGGAGCATAGAGGAAACAGACCTTATAAGAGTACGTCCAGCAGGCAGTATGGGAGGGACCGGGTAGTTTGGTCTAAGAGAAGTCCTGACTAACTGAGAATAATGGGGTGAAAGATGTGGGAAATGGAGGCACTTGACAGTGAAGCAAGTAACATTAGAATAAATTCTCTCCACAAACGGGGGAATACGCAACTCACGCTGCATGTTCACTATCCTGGTCGACATTGGACAACCGAGAATTATTCTCATTGCTTTATTCCGAAATTTTTCTAAAGATTCAAGAGTAGCCCTGGGAAGTTGAATCAAAGTATGGGAAAGGTAATCAACAACTGAACGGATAAAAGCAATATAGATAGTCCTGGCTACTGGGATGGAGATGCCCGAGGAGATGTTAGTGAGCCATTGAAGTGGCGTAAGTCGGCGCTGGAGGCGACCCAATAAGTCCTGGGCAATGGGATGGTCTTGAGGTCTGGCAGGGACAATTGGCCAAATATTGACTGGTGCGCCCAGGTAGCGATACTGGGAACACATGGGAATGACAGTCCCTCCAATGGTGAACACTGGCCGAGCTTGAGGAAGGTGGCAGTTGAATATTCTGCTCTTATCTGGGGAGACAATAATGCCACAGTGAGAGGAGGACACAGAGAAGGAGTCAAGAAACCGCTGGAGATCCCTTGGTAAGGTAGAATGAACACAGATATCATCAGCATAGCACATAATTGTAGTTCCAGGTATATCAGGGAGAGAAGTGAGCAGCCGATGCATCAGAATATTAAATAACAATGGGCTGAGAACACCCCCTTGAGGCGTACCAAGATGAAAACTGTGCAAAGGACTGAGCGCACCACTGAAAAACACACGGGAGGTCCTGTTACTCAGGTAGTCCCAAATCCACCGTAATAGATTACCCTTTATCCCAAAGTCAACCAGTTGATCCAAAATGACGTCTCTATTAGCAACATCGAAGGCACTTCGAAGGTCAATGAAGGCCACCACACTGTCCCTGTTAAGGCGAGTGTACAGGTCGACTAGGCAGTGGTGTGTGCTCCGCTGGGGAAGGAAACCAAACAGCCATGGAGAAAGGCGATCTTGCAGTCTGTACATGAGACGATTGAGTAAGATTCTCTCCATAACTTTACAGAAACAGGAAGTCAGGGAAATAGGCCTGAACTTCACAGTGCCGGGCTTAGGGATGGGTATTATTGTGCTGCTGGTCCAGGCTCGTGGTACACAACCATCACGAAGACAAAGATTGTACAGTAGAAGTAGAGGGATCCCAGGAACTTGTTGAAGTAGGCGCAGCACAGCATAAGTAATACCATCATCACCAGGGGAAGAAGCTCTACCCCGAGAGAGAGCACGTTGCAACTCCTCAGTTATCTCCTCTGCATCATCGTCATCATCTTGCAACAGAGCAGACATTAGACGTAGCCGATGGACAGCAGCACGGGAAGTGAGTGCATCTTGTATGTGGATGGGTAGACTGGCTGGGGTAGATTGTTCTGACCAGGCATCGACAAGTTGTTGGGCATAGTCGGCGGGAGTGTGATGACGAGCAGTCGCCGGTGTCTTTTTAACAACCCGACGGATGAGGTGCCACATAGAAGCCACACTTGTTTGCTGGTTGATGCTGTCCGTGAACCGCTGCCAAGACTCAGTGTGAGCACACTCCTGCAGGGCAACTAAAGCGTCCCTAGATATCTGGTAACGATGGAGCAGGTCAGGGGTTGGGTTGGCTTGAAACAATAGGCCATCACGTTCAGCCTCCTCCTTTGCCTCCTGTATACGTATGGCGATGCTGGAGGTGTGGCCAGGAGACGTATAGCCTATAAAAGTCATGAGTAGCAGATACAAGATCAGAGTACAACTGTTCAGCTGATGATATGTCTAATGTAGGGAATACATGGGTCATGAATAAGATGTAAGTCGGGCAATATTTAGGGGGCACAGCAATACGCAAACGAGTGGCTGAAGCACTTGACCCAGCAGTTAGAGAATAATGAAACCGAAGAGCGATGTGATCAGAGAATAAGTCTGGCACGGAGGAGCACAGGACCCGAGATGCTATCAGGCCAGACGAGAGGATGTAATCCAGAGTACCACCCTGGCAATGAGTGGCACCACCAGTGTCCCAGCGTGTCAGATGATGCTTGCGGATGTATGAAAGGAGACGAACACCATTACGATTAATAGAGCCAGAACCATCACCCAAATCAGAATGCCGAGCATTAAAATCTCCCATATAAACCATACCACGCACTGTTGGAGAAGGAAGAGCCTCAAGAGTGAGTCTAGCTATGGCAGAATAGACGTTACATAGTTGGAGTACTCCATTCCCAGGTAGAACCTCAAATAGCTGAAAGGTCATGTCAGGATCAGTGGAGGTACAGAGAAGGCGATGTGGCAAGGAGCTATGTATGTAAGTCAGGAGACCATTCCTTACCAGATGAACATATGGCACATAACCTGAGAGGGGAGGAGCTTGCCCAGCAGCGAGCGGCCGTCCTGGAAATGCTTCATGGAGAAAAATAACACTGGGATGATGACGAAAGACATAGGCCTTGAGTTGAGTGAGCTTAGCATAACTGGTGATACCACATACATTCCAGGAGATGACATCCAGCCGGCAATCACTAACGAACTCTGTATTTGGAGGTAGAAGTCCGGTGAGTGGGGGCAGATGAGCGACCTGGAGAAGAAGATGGACCAGGAGAAGGGACTGACTCGAAAAGCTTTTCAAGGCGAGATGCAATAGTATCCATCTTTTCGGAAAGGGTAGTGACAGTTGAGATGATGGCCTGCTGAGCGTCAACTAAGGTGGAGAATTTGGAGTCATTGGCAGCCTGAGCGGCAACTAGCCCATTAATCCTGGCTTCAAGGGCAGAAAAGCGGTTCTCGAGAGCCGTACATCGTGCCATGAGGGTAGCAACAGACTTGCGGAGGGCCAGGTCTGGAGGTGAGGCAGGGCTGGTAGGAAGAGCAGACTGGGGAGGTGGTGGTGGTGGTGGAGGTGGCGGAGCAATAGTAGAGACACGAGCCTGGACCTGACGTCGAGTACATCCATGCCACACGTTAACCCCTGGCTGAAGGCATCGTGGACACATCCATCGAGACGTATCTTCAGGAGGTGAAGGCTCAGAGGTGGAGGCAGCAGGACGTGATGGTTCACCCCTGATAGGACACGTCTTGGAATCATGGTCGGCCGCACACCATGCACACTTCGGCCTGGCAAAACAGTACCGGGAGATATGCCCCACACCCCAGCACCTGTAGCACCAAGGCTGGTCATTATGAAGTTTCCTCACCTCACACGGTGGAAGACAAGGGAGGAAATCAAAGGAAATCTCATTTGGAGGTGGATCGGGTTGACTCCAGACAACAACAATACGGCTAATGGGGGAACCATCTTGGAAAAAACGACGGGTAAAGTACACACCAGGGTATCCTTTGGCAAGTTTCGGGTCAACATCAATAGGAAAACGGGTGAGGATGTAGCTGGGGAACTTACGAGGCCTCTCAGGTGAGTCTTCAAGAATGAAAGGCAGAGATAAAAATTCACCAGCCTTCACTCTATCAATGATGTCCTGACGCTTCCTAGAGATGTAGACAAACCGGGAGGTGACAGCAGCCATCTTGACTTCAGCCAGTTCACTCTGCAACTGGAAGGCCCTGTTGACATCAGACAACAAATGCAGCTTTGTGTCCGTAGATGGTTTCCAGAGGAGAGTTTGACATAGTCATCTCTCGGGGCAAAAGCAGGAAGGTTGGACGAGGGCAAGGAGTTGGTATACAAAGAAGAAACACCAGGGTGAGGCAGAGAAGGTACGTCGTGCACAGCTGAAGCACCCTTGGCAGTCTTGGCAGCTGGAGGCAAACAGTCCACACCATCGGAATCCTGCGAGGAGTCGGACGAGGCATCAACAGGTCGCTTGGTAGAGGTTGAGGAGGTGGACGGCTGCAACCTGAGCTGCGGAGTGACCGAGGAGAGGGGGGGAGGGTTGCGAGAAGGCAGCTCAGGCCAGTGATCCTCAATTGGAGACTCGTCTTCCTCCGACATTGCCAAGTCGGCCTCCAAGCAGGAATCCGCACTCTCCATCAGGCCAGGCAAGGCCTAGATGGAAAGCAAACAACTAAACACTCAATCAGCCAGGGACACACACACACACACCCAGACAATCACAACAAAACTATACACAGAACCACAACAGACAAACAACACCAGCAACACCACAGAAACAACAACACACAAACAAGAACTCACAAACAACACAAAAAACACAAACAAGAGCTCCAAAACAACACAAACAACAACACAAACGAGAATGGAGGCAGAGCGCCACGAGTACGTCCACACTCCACCTGCTCTGGAGCGAGACTCCCTGAGGTGGCCTCGAGTCATCTGTGCACAACTGTACATAGAGTACAGCCGCATTACAAAAGCGTTCCTACAGCCACGTGGACAATGTAACATCTTCGTCATGACAGACACCGTTGGCTCTTACACAGCATCTGACTGTGTGTAAAAGCACTTCGTCCATGTGTACCCATTTCACACGAATGAAACACACCACTCCTGAATTCCAACAAAGCATTGCTATCCCGTCATACACTGGCGTTATCGTACACAACTCTACCATATATATATCCTCGTTGTTATGTATCACTATATGATAAAAAGTGATAACAATAACATTAAAACATAATGCCTGCTAGCATTATATACCTATACATATTTTTAGGACTAAAGCTTGTGACCGTGTTGTATTTTCGAACAAAGTTTAGACCAGAGAGAGAGAGAGAGAGAGAGTAGGGTGGGGGAGAGAAAGAAGGGGATGGGTGGAGCCTGTGGACTGACGTGGTATATACGTCACACTATGATCGTTCGTTTCCCAGTGTTAAATTTCATAAAAATGACGCATTTCTCGGGGACAAGTGCCTTAATTATTCACTTTTGGTAATCCATTATAGTGCCAAAAATTAGTGGAAGGTGTGAAATAACCCGTGGCAAAACATCATACTGATCCAACCTTTAGTTACAGAGTTATTCCCGAAAAACAGTGCGACACGGGCTCTGAAAGCGTTAGTAGGTGAGTAGTTGAAAAGTAATAACAAACAAATATAATTAGAATATCTGTTACATTATATCCTTTAAATAAAGGCACTGTCTTTTGTTCACCATCGTAATGGGATAGACTACTGAATATATATTATCCTTTGGATATTAGACAGCTATCCCTGTATTCCTTTTATCCCTCGTGCTTGCCCCGTAGGGGAGTATTGCCTGTATTGATGTGGGCAATACTTTAAGGGTTTTGGCGCCCATTCGGGCCCCCCCACTAGCTTATATTTCTTCAACTGTCCCTCCTTTCTTCCTATTTCATTCTTGCTTGCTGTCACACCTCTCTATCACCTTTTCCTGGTGCTAAATGACCTCGCTGTTACGCCACCTAATATCAATCAAATCCCTCGTGCTTGTAGTCCACCCTATTTATCACCTTCTCCCAAGCCCACCTGTTTTGTTTTCTTTTTCGGCAGAAGACGGTTTAATTTTCTAACTTTTTTAATAATCATATTTGTCAACAAATTCATTAAGCTATTTACCAGGATTTTTTCTTCTATGTATGCATTTCCTTAAAAATAATCGTTGTTAAACTTAAATAGGCGCCGCTATATGGCGTTTTCAATAAACTTGGTCTAATTTTATGCATAGGCTATATATATTACAGTATCTCTCAAGTAACTGGCAACTTTACACATCCTCCCTACTGTCTTATCCCTCTCTCGCTTGCCCTTCCCTCCTTTCTTACCGTTTATCTATTCTTTCTCATATTTTTAACCTTCTCATTCGTTCTTAAAAAGTTTTAATGACATAGGCCTTTCTCCCTTATCACTTATAGTCCAATTATATGATTCGAAAAACTACGACTGAGATTATGTTGTAGATCGCATTATGGTTCTCAATATGTAGAGGTTGGTTGATTGATTGATATTAGGCGCCGCAACAGCGAGGTCATATAGCGCCAGAAAACGGTGATAGAGAGGCGAGACAGCAAGAAGGAAGGAAATAGAAAGAAAAGAGTGGTAGTTGAAAAACTAAAAGCTAGTGGCTGGGGCCGAAGGGGCGCCAAAACCCTTAAAGTATTTCCCACATCACTAATGCAGGTAATACCCTCGTACGGGTTCAATATGTAGAGAATTTAGAAAACAACTAGAGATTTATGGGGAAAGATATATGAATTATTTAGAATTAAAGTGTTGACAGATACGCATTATTATCCCAGCCACAGCATTTCGCCTTCATAAAACTGAAGGACTATAGGTTTCACGCATTGCCATTCGCAAGTTTGTTGCTAGTCAGAATGTTAAATTGTTAAACCCATTTGCAGGAAAGAGAAATATATTATATTTTTCTTTTTAAGTTACTGATAGGTATTTTTTATTAAAATCTGTTTCGATATACATTACCTTACTTTTATCTAGTCTAGTGAGAAACCCACATTTATTTGTAATTTATTGAAAAAAGATATACGACTTTTCGGTTACATCACGTAGTCCTCTTCAGGTATGAGTGAGGACAGGTAGAGTAAACGAATATATATGTATACCGCTCAGAGGGGGAGAGGGGTAGGGGGGAGAGGCGGAAGGGTCACGTGATAGGCGGGAGGCGGGAGGAGGGGGAAAGAGAAGTTGGGAGGGGGAAAGAGAGTAGGGGTGGGTGAATTCACGCAGGAGGAAGGAAACGGAGGTAGAATGGGGGGGGGGGAGGCGGAGAGGACGAGCTGATAATGGGAAAGGTAAGAACATCGGGGCAAATAAAAAAAATACATGGAATGGTAACGGAGGAAGTGGAACAAAACAGAATAGTCACATACAAATAAAAATAGAACTATAAGTTACACAGTACTGTATGTTATATGGATGTGCCTTTGACCTGAAGAAGTAATAGCGAAACGTCGTCAATAAAGGCTCCTTGTCATAGAGTGTTGTTCTTTCCATTTTGTCAAGCAAATGCTTATTTTAACTCAACGTTCTTCATCTCACTAGGCTCTATCAAAATAAATTTTAACAGTTCGTACTGAAAATAAATAAGAAAACAGATGACAAAAGTAACAACAACCGATAACACTACTTCACTATCTGTATATGTAAATCGTTAGAAATTTGTCTATAATTACATAAAAAGCATATAACCTATCCCTATTACTAAGGTAGAAATGAATATTTCAAGGCTTAAAACGAATCACAGCACAAGCCGTGAGCCCGTGAAGCAATGCCAGGCAGATCCCCTCCCATCACCATCAGTTGGCTGATGTATGACAACCACAACTGAGAATAAAATACGAGTTATTCCAGTTTGCGTTATAATTCAGTTCCTCATTAACAATGTATGCTACTGTTCTTCATATACTGTATATATGGCAAATAAACATAATATATTTAGTTCACCACAATGCTCTCTTGTTTAGATATAATAAGGCTATATTATCACTAAACTTTCCTAGCAACTTATCGACCAATCATCTCCGTCGTTATATGTTCAACTCTCTACACCTCCGTCACCTCCTTGAGGGGTAGAGTATAGAGGACCCCAGGGTGATAAAGAAACTCCCTTCCGCAACTGTACCTTCTTGTGAATGTTATTAATGCCTCGTTTTCTACTATTGTTATGGGTGTGTATGATACCATTTTCTATGAATCCTTGTACAGTAAACCCTCATAATTCACTGGTTTTGTAAAGTACTGGCCGGGTGTGCAATGTACAGTCGCTCACCACAATCTCTACGCCATCTGAGTCGACCATCATGGGCAGACTTCAACACTCCACCATCACCATCATCATCACCATCACCATCACCATCAATCGATATAATATACCAAATATATGTACATACGTATATTACATACTGACACACACACATGTACGTTTATTACACACTGTGACGGTGATGTGAGAATGATAGATAATGTAATTTATAATATGACAATTACAACTTACCTTGCCCGGTTAATTTATGATCTTCGTTGGTTGGCTGCAGCGAAGAAAGTACTCAGGGTTAACTCCCCGTTTTAGGCCCCATTCACCATGCACATAATAATTTTTTTTATGTTAAGGGGGTTCTTCCCGATATATATGTATTTATATAGATAACAAATCTACTGGTGCATTCAAACAACCAATTGCAAATTTCTATATTTATTCAACTCCAGTATGCCAACATGAATAAATTAATTTCACACACACACACACACACACACTCACACGCCACGCTAGCTAACTCGCTCTCGCTACCTCTCGCTCTCGCTCACGTGACGATAGTCTAGCTTACGTTAACACTGTAGTAATTCTATCAATGCTAGGGCAAGTTGGAATATTTTTCTAATGTTTCACACTTTAGAGTGTCACAACACACTCGTAATTTTCTTCAAAGATCCAGCTCCCCCTCACCTAATTCAGTTACTGAACCAGCGTCAATGCAACTAGTCAGTATACAACTGTAAAGCCTTGTGAATCGGGTAATATACAACGAATTCGGCGTTTACGTTGATCACTCCCCACTGCACACGTGGAGGATTGATCTAGGTAAGGGAAGCTGACGATACGAGTGTGTTCCTTCCTTCAAGTGTGTCTTGTCCCAACTGACCTATATTTTCAAAATTAACTGGAGGCTGGAAGTTCAAAATTTTTCTGACTCCTCCCCCTATCTGTGTTCGTTTTTCCTAACTGGCTACGATTAACATTGTACCCACTTATTCCTTAGTTATACATGCAATTTCAATTTACCTATGGCGTACTAATAATTCCCGATAATCTCCCTCCACTTCACGATCATTTGCAATACCATAAGTTACCCTGGTAGCATAATTATTAATACAAATTGTAATTAATGTACGAACACCTATATGACTGAATGTGGCAAATTCAGTTGAACCATGACCCTTTTTCCCTTTTTCTACCTGGTCTATTTTTGCTACTACCTGCGGATTAACTAGCTGCACCCACAACTTAACCCACTCCTGTCTCCTTTGTCTCATCTGTATGGAATATTCCAGAACATTCCCAGTATGGAATTTTCCAACTCTCTGTAATTCAAATTATGTCACGAGTATTATGTCTGACTCGTGACATTCGCCCACACAAAGAGACATTGCTCTATGCAATGTTTAATAGATTCGTGAAGTGGTAACGACGCCCTTGCATGTATAACTTTACAATAACAATTCATCCACACTTCACTTATTCTTGTATGTGTCAATTACTATCACCAGTTACGTGTTCATTTTTGCCAATGAGTGGAAAACTCCCAACAGTTACTTTAGCTTTTCAATCTTAGGAAGAAACTCCGAGACAAGAATGAATGTACCTGGTAATTTCTGCTCAGTACAATTTGTACACATTTAAGCAATATATAAGTGTGGTGTAAGTAATGCATTGTGTATTTGTTACATAGTATGTAAGAAAAATGCAATAATATCTCTGGAAGGCAATACATATATTAGTAAATTATCCGAGCCTTGAATCAGAGTAAACCGCTGGAATCCGTGTCTTGGATAAGGTTACACAAAATACTGCAATAATAATTCTGGAAGGCAATATATTGTTAGTAAATTATCCGAGCCTTGGATCAGAGTAAACCGCTGGAATCCGTGTCTTGGATAAGGTTACACAAAAATACTGCAATAATATTCTGGAAAGCAATATATTGTTAGTAATTTATCCGAGCCTTGGATCAGAGTAAACCGCTGGAATCCGTGTCTTGGATAAGTTGCACAAAATACAATACATATAACATCGGATTTTTCCCCAACTCTAGGAAACCCCTTGATCTGAGTCGTATAAGACTCGTGCTCGTTGCGCTCGGAGAGGTAACAATTTACGAGCAATTCGACCCGGAGGATACTTCTGCCAGTCGACCTACGCATGAATATTTACTCGGTTAACTCTCCTTCAAGCAATCGTGACATAAGGTCCGCCCCGACATTAGCACTTCCCTTTTATGTATCGCACTGAATTGCTAATCCTAGCAAAAATATCTTGCTGATCACACATGGGTTCTGCATCGACCCTAGTGACAGCGTTGACACGCCGGAAATCTCCACAAATGCGTACTAATCTCATGACAGGCTACGTTGGCAACAGCAGGCCTGTCAGAGAACACACGTGAATATTTTGCCAGTACCGCATTGACTCTTGCAAGCTGGTCTGGTCTTAAATTCTCCGAAACGGAGAACTCAGCCACTGTCTCACCTTGACGAGCTTCAGCCGTCTGCGGAGTATATCCCTCGTCACCCTCGGGAATTACCACAGCAGCGCTAACCATGTCTACTGCTGGGGAAAAATGACCACGGACTAGACTTAACACTTCACTCTGTTCTGAGGTGATGTTACAACAGCCTGCCCCAACTGTGGTAACAATGGAAGTACACCCCTGTTGGGTGGTGTAATATTCCTTAAGCATATTAATATGGAACCGCTTGGCTTCACCTTTGATTTTAACTATGTAGTTAAGGTCATTCACCTTCTTGACTACTTCAAAGGGACCCTTCCACTGAGCCAACAACTTATTATGGGCTGTTGGTAACAGAACGAGACACTTCCCCCCTACCTGTAGCGTTCGGAGCTTAGTTTTCCTATCATAGTAGGACTTCTGAATCTCCTTTGCTTTAGATAACTCCTGCTTTGCAATCTCGCAGGTTTGCTGTAATCGTTCTGCCAAATCAATTACATAAGAATAAGTGGTTTTCACCACGGGATCCGATTCCTCATCGTCCCAAAGTTCACGTAGAACCTGAAGTGGTCCTCGAGCAGGTTTACCATACACTAACTCGAATGGACTAAATTGCAACGATGCCTGAGGTGCTTCGCGATACGCGAACAGTAGTGGCGAGATATACCTGGACCACTCCCTAGGTTGTTCTACTGCCATCCTCCTCAACATTTTCTTGAGAGTACCATTAAACCTCTCACACAACCCATTACACATTGGATGATAAGGTGTTGTCCTCAACCCTTTAACTGAGAGTAATCTCCACAATTCCTCCATCATAGCGGAGGTAAATTGACTGCCTCGGTCGGACAATACCTGCTTTGGTATGCCGACACGACAGAATATATCCAACAAGGCTTCAGCCACTGTAGTGGCTTCAATATCACGCAGAGGCACTGCTTCAGGCCATCTGGTCGCGAAATCCACACAGGTAAGAATATACTTGGCACCGTCCGTAGCCCTCGGAATAATCGGTCCAACAATATCAACCGCTACTCTCTCAAATGACTCTGAGATTAGCGGTAGAGGTTTTAGAGGTGCGGGCTTCACCCGACCCCTGTCACACGTTTTCTGACAAACGTCACATGACCTCAACAACCTCCCTATCTCTCTCCCCATACCTGGCCAATAGAATTGAGACTGAATCCTATCAATTGTTTTCCTCATCCCCATATGACCCCCTAATATAGAATGATGACCCAGGGTAAACACAGCCTGTCGGTATTTCTCTGGTACGAGAAACTGAACCCTCTCTTCCCCATCGGGGTTTACTGTACGTCGGTAAAACCTGTTTCTCCTCCTGACGTAACTGGTTACAATACCATGTCGATCTCTACTCTCACCCTCAAGTGCCTGCTTGCGAACAAGTGCCAATGAAGGGTCACTTGCTTGCTCAGCAATTACATCCTCGCAATTTACGAGGTCGGCGGCAGTTGTCACTTGAAGTGGAACAACTGTTTTCTTCGCATGCGCCATACCCCTGGTTACAGCAGCTGCACCAGTCTGTGTGGAAACTTCCACTGAACATGCATTCTTAACCCCTGGTATATTTTCTATTACCAAATCTGACACAGGATTTTGCATGACTGCTGCAATTACCTGGCCTGTATAGAATGGACTCTCCACTGCAACTTTAGCAAGAGGATAGAGCCTCCTGGTACCATCAATCATAGTGATAGTTACCTGCTCCCCTGTAAAATCATTGGAAGCAACTAAACCATCAGCGACACAACACCCCGATGACCCATTATCTCGAAAGACTTCAACAGATATCCCGTTAACAATTCCCGGACAAATATGGAAACCAGACTTACCTTTCGAGACTCCTGTCGCGTTTAGTCACAATTGATGAGGTTCGTGAACCGACTGAGGCACTCGTGGTTCTACCCTAGGTTGAACCGCCACAGGTGAATACTGTGGTTCACCCTGTGTTGCAGCTGCCGATCGCTGATAATAACCCTTATTTCCACCGTGGTTATTACTATTTTTCCAGTTACTTTTTCCTTGGTAACGGTACTGATTGGACTGCTGCGAATAGTGATTATTACCTTGTTTCTGGGTATGATTAAAATGAGGTTTAGGTTGCAGACGAACAATTTGACTCTGCTGCTGTGACTGATTTTTACTCGACTGGTTATATGAAACAGCAGAGTTCTGAGAAGGCTTATCCGACTGATTAATTTTCTTATTAGGCTGAATCCGCGTGTGGTAACCATACGCGGTGAAATGGGCGTCGGACATATCCACCATCGTTTGCAACGTTTTCACCTTGTTGGTTTTCAGCTGAGCCGACAATTCTGGAGGACAAGACTTCTCCAACTGTGTACGAAGCAACAAGTCTTTTACCCCCTCCAAAGTCTTAGGTGTTTCGGCCTTATCTAACCACTGATCCAGGTAACTGGTCAGACGTGCACTAAACTGTGCAACAGTCTCCTTATCCTGTAGGAGTGCACACCAAAACTGATTCCTAGCGTCATCGACCGTCAACCCATACGCCTGTAACAAAGCCTTTTTCATATCCTCGTAGTTTCTGGCGGTACTGTCGAGTCGGTGGAGAATACTAAGTGCTTTTCCATCGAATAAGTTAATAAACTCGAGCTTCTTTATATCATTATCTAATCTATACGTGTCTGCAACCATTTCGAATCGCTCAATAAACGGCTCGATATCGTCTCCCTCTACGTATTTTGACAGTTGTAACCTTGGGGTCAAGGTGGTTAATCTTACAACCTCACTTCCACTCGAGCTTTGACTTTCACTCGCACGTAATTGCAGTTCCAATACTTCCTTTTCATGTTCCCATTTCAATTTTTCTTGCTCTCTCTGTTCTCTTTCATTTTCTCTTATGGCCGCCCTTTCAAGCCTTTCTTCTTCTTGGCAGCCCTTCACGTACACTTGAAGTTCGGCCTTACCTTCAATTCCCAATTGCTGAGCCTCTCCCAATAATTCTTGTATGCTAGACATTTTTAATTTATTTTCTATCGTTTCGGTTGCCTTAATTTCTGGACAGTTATGACTATCTACTCGTGAAAGTGTGCGCGTGTGTGACTGGAATTAATACAATGAATCGGTCCCCACGTTCGGGCGCCAAATATGTGACGGTGATGTGAGAATGATAGATAATGTAATTTATAATATGACAATTACAACTTACCTTGCCCGGTTAATTTATGATCTTCGTTGGTTGGCTGCAGCGAAGAAAGTACTCAGGGTTAACTCCCCGTTTTAGGCCCCATCCACCATGCACATAATAATTTTTTTTATGTTAAGGGGGTTCTTCCCGATATATATGTATTTATATAGATAACAAATCTACTGGTGCATTCAAACAACCAATTGCAAATTTCTATATTTATTCAACTCCAGTATGCCAACATGAATAAATTAATTTCACACACACACACACACTCACACGCCACGCTAGCTAACTCGCTCTCGCTACCTCTCGCTCTCGCTCACGTGACGATAGTCTAGCTTACGTTAACACTGTAGTAATTCTATCAATGCTAGGGCAAGTTGGAATATTTTTCTAATGTTTCACACTTTAGAGTGTCACAACACACTCGTAATTTTCTTCAAAGATCCAGCTCCCCCTCACCTAATTCAGTTACTGAACCAGCGTCAATGCAACTAGTCAGTATACAACTGTAAAGCCTTGTGAATCGCGTAATATACAACGAATTCGGCGTTTACGTTGATCACTCCCCACTGCACACGTGGAGGATTGATCTAGGTAAGGGAAGCTGACGATACGAGTGTGTTCCTTCCTTCAAGTGTGTCTTGTCCCAACTGACCTATATTTTCAAAATTAACTGGAGGCTGGAAGTTCAAAATTTTTCTGACTCCTCCCCCTATCTGTGTTCGTTTTTCCTAACTGGCTACGATTTACATTGTACCCACTTATTCCTTAGTTATACATGCAATTTCAATTTACCTATGGCGTACTAATAATTCCCGATAATCTCCCTCCACTTCACGATCATTTGCAATACCATAAGTTACCCTGGTAGCATAATTATTAATACAAATTGTAATTAATGTACGAACACCTATATGACTGAATGTGGCAAATTCAGTTGAACCATGACCCTTTTTCCCTTTTTCTACCTGGTCTATTTTTGCTACTACCTGCGGATTAACTAACTGCACCCACAACTTAACCCACTCCTGTCTCCTTTGTCTCATCTGTATGGAATATTCCAGAACATTCCCAGTATGGAATTTTCCAACTCTCTGTAATTCAAATTATGTCACGAGTATTATGTCTGACTCGTGACACACACACACAATCGCACACACATATACGTTTATTACACACACACATACACACAAACACACACACAACCACACACAAATGTGCATGTGTGTGTGTAAATGTGTGTGTTGAGTAGTTTACACACACACACATCAGCATGACACACAAGTATGTACCTCAATGAGTGTGTGTGTGCGTGTCCTCTGTGTGTGTGTGTGTGTGTATGTGTGATCCCTCTCTATTACTCTGTGTGAGTGTGTGTTCTCTCTATTTCTGTGTTCAAGTGTGTGTCTACTTTGTGTGTGTGTACTTAATGGCTGTGTGTATCTGTGTGTGCTTTCTGACTGTGTGTGTGTGTGTGTGTGTGTGTGTGTCAAAAAGCATACGTGTAGTTAGACTTACAAAATTGGGTTAAGATTTTTCAATTTTTTAAACTTTTTTTAATATGGCACCAACTTTTTTAAGCCATACTCTAACTGTGTAAGCCATACGTCCAACTGTTATAATAATCCTGACTGTATATCAATGAAAACACCTCTCACTAAGATAATAATTTAATAAAGTTGCTCGCTAAACTATAAAATATCTACTTAGTCCTTATTCATATAGGTATCTTCCATGGGCAGCGCCGGGTACCTCCGCTAGTACTGTATATACTGTAGCTATGTCTATTTACTAAAAACCTCTCGTGTGTGTTGGAGAAGATCGTTTGACAACTCAGTGTCACCGACTTGCTAGAAGAAGTACCCTATGCAATTGTTGTCAGCGTCTCTTCATATCCTTACGAGGTGGACAGTGTGGTAATAGAAACAAATATTTCACCATTGCCGATTTTCCATTCTGTACCAGTGTTCATAACTAATGCTTTAGTTTTCTTTCTTTTCTATGAAAAACGCTTCGCGGAATATGCATTTATATTATACCGTTAAAAGAACGATTCGAGAAAAACAGTAATCATAGACTTGTTGAGATTCAAGAAAAATATTATATTATTATCTACAAGAGCATCGAGATCCAATTTATTATCACACAGTGTAAACCATTAAAATCTAGAAGTAATGTCTCCCTGCCTCTCATCAGAAATAGTATGGTACTTGGCTCACATCTAATAACACAAGACATTCAGTTAGCATCAACAAACTCAAGTGAACGTATGTACAGTCGCCGACAATAGCGACGCAACTCTCCTTGAGGTACACTGAACCAAAAACACAAGCTTTTGTTTCCATACTATGATCATTTTTATATATTTAATTTAAAACCAACTCTGCCTCCTCTCACCCGCTGTCTTCCTCCTTCCCTCACACTGAAGCAGATGAACGTATACATGTACACTTCTGATTGATGGTCAGAAGTTGGATTCCCTCTTACGGTAACTTGTTGAGGGGCCACACGTTACACTTACCTGGCTTTGACATGATGTAGAGGAATACGTGGGTTGGGAGAGTACGTAGCCTTGTGTATTGTGTTTTGAGGTCCAGACTGAGTAGTGAGTAACAAGTTGCAGCCCAACCCAGACAGGGAGAACTTTATAATATTACTGGGGACTGGTTGCCTGGTCAGATTCAGTGCCTGCCAAGGCAATTTATTAAGTCAATTGGATACACTCGATGACTCTAATGTTTCCTAGTATATTTAGGAGGAATCAGTAGCCTTCCAATTTACCAATAAGAGAATCTCCCCTTAAGATTATGGAGGAAACAATTCTGAGTATATACTTTCTATGTGAATATACAGTATAAAAATTACCCACCGTTGCTTTACAGAGATTAAAAAATATCAGGCTGGAAGAAGGACATATGTATATTGTTCAGTAAAGATGATCCAACATTAGGTATTGAGTTATTGCTTGAAAGATAATTATTTACATTTATTTATGCTATGATATACTAGCCGTCTTGTTAGCGAAGGCTTTAGTAGCGGGACAGCAATCCATATTTCTAACCTGCTAAATCCTAATCCTTCTTATTATATTGTTTTCTCAAACTTCAAAAAACTGTTTGAGTGTATGCAATATAATATTTGAGTTTTTTTCTTTGTGTGTGTGTGTGTGTGTGTGTGTGTGTGTGTGTGTGTGTGTGTTCAAAAGCTTTATACTGGCTCTCTAGATTTATTTTTTTAAATTTCTTTATTTACCTTTAGTACAAGCCCCAACACTCTGGGGAACATTGCCACTAAAGACCATGAAGTTAATAATAATAATATTTCACTAATATTTAAATCAGTCAGCAGAACAATCCCTAGAGCAGTGGTTCTTAAACTAGGGGGCGCGCACCCCTAGAGGGGCGCCAGAAGCTTCCAGGGGGAGCGTGAGCAGGATTTTGGTAAATAATCTGTGATGTTAATTATTGCACAAATTTCTA
The DNA here is from genome assembly GCA_033782935.1 of Petrolisthes cinctipes. Classification (NCBI taxonomy): domain Eukaryota; kingdom Metazoa; phylum Arthropoda; class Malacostraca; order Decapoda; family Porcellanidae; genus Petrolisthes; species Petrolisthes cinctipes. The sequence goes on along the minus strand of JAWQEG010002254.1, from coordinate 90,408 downwards.
ACATTTTCGAACCCGAACCCTCAGGTGATATGGCTCTCTTCGCTCGCCACCCAACCCATACCATAAGTAATCTTAAATTAATAGTATACTGTTTGGAAAACATTTTAAGGGATAGGGGGGAGTGGGATCTATACATAATGCAGAAGGGGGCGTGAGGCAAAGAAGTTTAACAACAACTGCCCTAGAGTATATTATGTGCAGAATAAAGACCACTTTTAACCAATGCGCTGTGTACGAATTCCTGATACCGACTGTATGGTACCTTCTTGTGAATGTTATTAATGCCTCGTTTTCTACTATTGTTATGGGTGTGTATGATACCATTTTCTATGAATCCTTGTACAGTAAACCCTCATAATTCACTGGTTTTGTAAAGTACTGGCCGGGTGTGCAATGTACAGTCGCTCACTACAATCTCTACGCCATCTGAGTCGAAGCCGGTTTGTGGACGACACCCATCACCATCATGGGTAGACTTCAACACTCCACCATCACCATCACCATCATTATTATTACCATCATTGGTAGTCATCACTATCATCATTATTACCATCATCATCATCATCATCATTATCATTATGGGCAGACTTCAACACTCAACCACCCCCTAACCATCATTGGTAGACTTCAACATTCCACCATCACCATCATCATCATTATCACCATCATGGGCAGACTTCAACACTCCACCATCACCATCACTATCATCATTACCATCACCAGTGAATGCCTGGATACGCCAAGAATTTCTTCCATTTAATGTAGGTAACCGTACAGTGTGTTAATTAAGTCTTATACATTTTTTCTGTAATTAATTACAGTGTGTTAATTAAGTCTTATACATTTTTCTTTAATTAATTATGTACGGCACACACACCATAAAAACCATTAAGAGGGTCAAATGGAAAAGGGTCACTATAAAAATACTTCTAATCTGTTTACAATCAGAAACAGGCCACCTGGTCAGGTTGGACACACACACACACTCCCATACACACAGGTTCGGCGTCAGGTCATACAAAAAGACATTAATAGGCCGTATTGTTAAACTCCACCTTCCCCTTTCCTACCTCCCCTTCATAGGAGAGTAGGAAAGAGAGTAAATGAGAGTAAGAGAGAGAGAGATAGGAAAGGAATAGCCCAGGTGTCTACCTCTGTCCACCTCGGTTCACTTTCACTTTCAGAGAATAAGGAATAAAGCAGGGAGAAGAGAGAAGTAGGGACAAAATCAAGATGACCATTCACAGGGAACACAGTCACACTCTAGCCATTCTGTAAACTATTGAGTTTGAAATGTATATAAGCAGTGAAGTTTAACTAATAGGTAGGATACTTAACACTGGCTCCCAGGGCTATACACTTGTCTCCACAAAGAGAGGCCATACAAATAAGACAAGGCACATCAATATAATTACCTGTATAGATATAAGTATATATTAATAAATTAAGCCTTAAGAAACTTGTGAGGTCAATTACCTAAGAAAACCTAAGAAAACACCCCGTCTTCCACGATACCTAATACAACAACAACAACAACAACTACTACAACTACAACTCCAAGAATTACACACATGTAAGTTACCAGTTACTGCCCAGAGTTCAAGCCTTCAGAACTGGTACAATTACTGTGTGTCAATTAAGTCTTATACATTTTTCCTTTAATTAATTTGAGTCTGTGTGGGAGTAGCAGCTGTTAAGGGGATAGTATGCTTTTAATTAATAGACTGTAGTGCCTCGATTCCTCCAAAGAAAAATAATGGTATCCTGTTGCCTATAATATTTTGGAGTAGTCAGATTTTACCATCCAAAACAATGTGTTATATACCCCATTAAAATAGACTGTAATGCTAATTGGTCAATAGAAATAACACACAGATTATTTATATTATGTTGACGGTGATAGTACATGTTATATTTTAGCCCTACGTATTCATAATAATAATAATAATAATAATAATAATAATAATAATAGGTTATTGATATATAGTTCTAGATTCTAGTACGTTTAAACGACTCTGTGATTGTGTATCAGACCTGGTGGCTTCTGATGACTCAGGACTCTGCCACGAAACAAACTCCTTCAATGTAAGTGGTGTTTCATGGCAATGTTTGAAGGACTCACTAACCTTCAATTTTCTATCTGCATCACAGGAGTCCTTAAATGGGAAAAGGGTATCATATTATTGTACTGTAAACTGTTAAGGAATTAAAAGGAGATTCTGCAATGTTTGTGATGTTGGTGAAGTAAAATATACTGATTCCTGAAAACTGTTCCATTGCAATCTATGGGATAAGTAAGGAATTAATATGCTTTTGGAAGTTTGGAGCGCCTTGATTCCTCCAAAGAATGCCAGGAAACAGGCCCAGATGAAGTAAAAGGATAATAATGGTATCTTGTTGCCTGGAATAGTTTGGAGGAAGCAGTTGCTCCAGATTTACCTGTCACGAGTCAGACATAAAACTCGTGACGTAATTTGAATTACAGAGAGTTGGAAAATTCCATACTGGGAATGTTCTGGAATATTCCATTCATGAGACAAAGGAGACAGGAGTGGGTTAAGGTGTAGGTGCAGCTAGTTAATCCGCAGGTACTGGATTAGTAGCCCAGGTAATTAAAAAAGGTAAGCGTCAGGTCGGTTCAACTGAATTTGCACATCTTGTCCTATAAGGTGTTCGTACGTAAATTACATCTTGTATTAATAATTATGCTACCAGGGTAACTTATGGTATTGCAAATGATCGTGAAGTGGAGGGGAATTATCGGGAATTATTAGCACGCCATAGGTAAATTGCAATTGCATGTATAACTAAGGAATGAGAGTGTACCATGTAAATCGTAGCCAGTTAGGAAAAACGAACAAAGATAGGGGGAGGAGTCAGAAAAATTTTGAACTTCCAGCCTCCAGTTAATTTTGAAAAGGTAAGTCAGTTTGGGAGACACACTCGAAGGGAACACACTCGTATAAACTAGCTTCCCTTGCCTAGATCAATTCTCCATGTGTAGAGTGGGGAGTGAACATCGTAACGTCGAATCGTTGGATAATTACCACGATTCACAAGGCATTACAGTTGTATACTGACCAGTTGCATTGACACTGGTTCGGTAAGTGAATTAAGGTGAGGGAGAGCTGGATCTTTGAAGAAAATTACGAGTGTGTTGAGAGACTCTGAGTTATTCCCGAGTGTGAGACATTAGAAAAATATTCCAAACTTATGTGTTAGCATTGATAGAATCACTACAGTGTAACGTAACCTAGACTATCGTCACGTATACGAAGCGACGTAGCGAGAGCGAGTAGCTAGTTAGCGTAGCATGAGTTGTGTGTGTGTGTGTGTGTGAAATTTAATTATTCATGTTGGCATACTGGAGTTGAATAAATATAGAAATTTGCAATTGGTTGTTTAAATGCACCAGTAGATTTGTTATCTATATAAATACATATATATCGGGAAGAACCCTTAATATAAAAAAAATTATTATGTGCATGGTGGATGGGGCCTAAATCGGGGAGATAACCCTGAGTACTTTCTTCGCTGCAGCCAACCAACGAAGATCATAAATTAACCGGGCAAGGTAAGTTGTAATTGTCATATTATAAATTACATTATCGATCATTCTCACATCACCGTCACATATTTGGCGCCCGAACAGGGACCCGATTCGTTGTATTAATTCCAGTCACACACGCGCACACTTTCACGAGTAGATAGTCATAACTGTCCAGAAATTAAGGCAACCGAAACGATAGAAATTAAATTAAGGAAAAATGTCTACCGTACAAGAATTGTTGGGAGAGGCTCAACAATTGGGAATTGAAGATAAGGCCGAACTTCAAGTGTACGTGAAGGGCCGCCAAGAGGAAGAAAGACTTGAAAGGGCGGCCATAAGAGAAAATGAAAGAGAACAGAGAGAGCAAGAAAAATTGAAATGGGAACATGAAAAGGAAGTATTGGAACTGCAAGTACGTGCGAGTGAAAGTCAAAGTGCGAGTGGAAGTAATGTCGCAAGCTCAACCACCGTGACCCCAAGGTTACAACTGTCAAAATACGTAGAGGGAGACGATATCGAGCCGTTTATTGAGCGATTTGAAATGGTTGCAGACACTTATAGATTAGATAATGATATAAAGAAGCTCGAGTTTATTAATCTATTCGATGGAAAAGCACTTAGTATTCTCCACCGACTCGACAGTACCGCCAGAGACTATGAGAACATGAAAAAGGCTTTGCTACAGGCGTATGGGTTGACGGTCGATGACGCTAGGAATCAGTTTTGGTGTGCACTCCTACAGGATAAGGAGACTGTTTCACAGTTTAGTGCACGTCTGACCATTTACCTGGATCAGTGGTTAGAGAAGGCCGAAACACCTAAGACTTTGGAGGGGGTAAAATACTTGTTGCTGTGTACACAGCTGGAGAAGTCTTGTCCTCCAGAATTGTCGGCTCAGCTGAAAACCAACAAGGTGAAAACTCTGGAAACGATGGTGGATATGTCCGACGCCCATTTTACCGCGTATGGTTATCATACGCGGATTCAGTATAATAAGAAAATTAATCAGTCGAATAAGCCTTCTCAGAACTCTGCTGTTTCATATAACCAGTCGAGTAAAAATCAGTCACAGCAGCAGAGTCAAAATGTTCGTCAGCAACCTAACCCTCATTTTAATCACCTCAGAACAGAGTGAAGTGTTAAGTCTAGTCCGTGGTCATTTTTCCCAGCAGTAGACATGGTTCGCGCTGATGTGGTAATTCCCGAGGGTGACGAGGGATATACTCCGCAGACGGCTGAAGCTCGTCAAGGTGAGACAGTGGCTGAGGTCTCCGTTTCGGAGAATTTAAGACCAGACCAGCTTGCAAGAGTCAATGCGGTACTGGCAAAATATTCACGTGTGTTTTCTGACAGGCCTGCTGTTGCCAACGTAGCCTGTCATGAGATACAGCTTACGAGCGACACACCAGTGAGGGTGAAACCATATCCTATTCCTGTACGGCTGATTGATACAGTACGTAAGGAAATTAATGACATGGAAGCAGCTGGTATCATTGAAAGGTCGGACTCGTCTTATTCCAGCACTATTGTTGTGGTTCGGAAGAAAGACGGTGGTGTACGCATTTGTGGAGATTACCGGGCTTGTCAACGCTGTCACTAGGGTCGATGCAGAACCCATGTGTGATCAGCAAGAGATTTTTGCTAGGATTAGCAATTCAGTGCGATACATAAAGGGAAGTGCTAATGTCGGGGCGGACCTTATGTCACGATTGCTTGAAGGAGAGTTAACCGAGTAAATATTCATGCGAAGATCGACCGGCAGAAGTATCCTCCGGGTCGAATTGCTCGTTAATTGTTACCTCTCCGAGCGCAACGAGCACGAGTCTTATACGACTCAGATCAAGGGGGTTCCTAGGGTGTTGGGAAAATCCGATGTTATATGTATTGTATTTTGTGCAACTTATCCAAGACACGGATTCCAGCGGTTTACTCTGATCCAAGGCTTGGATAATTTACTAACAATATATTGCCTTCCAGAAATATTATTGCATTATTTTGTGTAACCTTATCCAAGACACGGATTCCAGCGGTTTACTCTGATTCAAGGCTCGGATAATTCACTAATATATATATTGCCTTCCAGAGATATTGTTGCATTTCCTACATATTATGTAACAGATACACAATGCATTACATACACCACACTTATATATTGCTTAAATGTGTACAAATTGTACTGAGCAGAAATTACCAGGTACATTCATTCTTGTCTCGGAGTTTCTTCCTAAGATTGAAAAGCTAAAGTAACTGTTGGGAGTTTTCCACTCATGGGCAAAAATGAACACGTAACTGGTGATAGTAATTGACACATACAAGAATAAGTGAAGTGTGGATGAATTGTTATTGTAAAGTTATACATGCAAAGGCGTCGTTACCACTTCACGAATCTATTAAACATCGCATAGAGCAATGTCTCTTTGTGTGTGCGAATGTCACGAGTCAGACATAATACTCGTGACGTAATTTGAATTACAGAGAGTTGGAAAATTCCATACTGGGAATGTTCTGGAATATTCCATTCATGAGACAAAGGAGACAGGAGTGGGTTAAGGTGTAGGTGCAGCTAGTTAATCCGCAGGTACTGGATTAGTAGCCCAGGTAATTAAAAAAGGTAAGCGTCAGGTCGGTTCAACTGAATTTGCACATCTTGTCCTATAAGGTGTTCGTACGTAAATTACATCTTGTATTAATAATTATGCTACCAGGGTAACTTATGGTATTGCAAATGATCGTGAAGTGGAGGGGAATTATCGGGAATTATTAGCACGCCATAGGTAAATTGCAATTGCATGTATAACTAAGGAATGAGAGTGTACCATGTAAATCGTAGCCAGTTAGGAAAAACGAACAAAGATAGGGGGAGGAGTCAGAAAAATTTTGAACTTCCAGCCTCCAGTTAATTTTGAAAAGGTAAGTCAGTTTGGGAGACACACTCGAAGGGAACACACTCGTATAAACTAGCTTCCCTTGCCTAGATCAATTCTCCACGTGTAGAGTGGGGAGTGAACATCGTAACGTCGAATCGTTGGATAATTACCACGATTCACAAGGCATTACAGTTGTATACTGACCAGTTGCATTGACACTGGTTCGGTAAGTGAATTAAGGTGAGGGAGAGCTGGATCTTTGAAGAAAATTACGAGTGTGTTGAGAGACTCTGAGTTATTCCCGAGTGTGAGACATTAGAAAAATATTCCAAACTTACGTGTTAGCATTGATAGAATCACTACAGTGTAACGTAACCTAGACTATCGTCACGTATACGAAGCGACGTAGCGAGAGCGAGTAGCTAGTTAGCGTAGCGTGAGTTGTGTGTGTGTGTGTGTGTGAAATTTAATTATTCATGTTGGCATACTGGAGTTGAATAAATATAGAAATTTGCAATTGGTTGTTTAAATGCACCAGTAGATTTGTTATCTATATAAATACATATATATCGGGAAGAACCCTTAATATAAAAAAAATTATTATGTGCATGGTGGATGGGGCCTAAATCGGGGAGATAACCCTGAGTACTTTCTTCGCTGCAGCCAACCAACGAAGATCATAAATTAACCGGGCAAGGTAAGTTGTAATTGTCATATTATAAATTACATTATCGATCATTCTCACATCACCGTCACATTACCACCCCAAACAATGTACAGCCACAATCAAATAACCACCAATACTTTCCTTCCATCGTACAAATAAATCACTATCATATCATAATATAATCATACAACACCTTACGTCAACTCAACCCCCTCAATTATTTTTTTCTAGTGCTGCAAAATCATACACGTGTTGTTCTTTATTAACAAGATATTTACTACGATGGAAGGAAAGTGTCGGTGGATATTTGATTGTGGCTGTACAGTACACTATACTCTCTTCAGCAACAGGACACCATTATATTTTGGTAATTGGCCCTGTTTCCTGGCATAGTAAGGAGGAATGAGTAGCCCTCCAATATATATAGCCTCCGAGTAGCCAACAGTACCTGGTCTCCATAATTGTCACATTTTCAAGTCAACCTTAAGGGGAGATTCTCTTGTTGGTGAATTGGAAGGTCTGTGATTCCTCCAAACTATGCCACGAAACAGAAGACCCCCTGTTAGTAACATAGAGGGCATCTGTTTCCTGGCATATTAAGGAGGAATCAGCCTTACAATTTATCAACAAGAGGATCTTCCCTTGAACCCTGGGATTGTGTTAGAGAGTTGGTGGCTCCTGATTCCTCCTTACACTGCCAAGAAACGATCTCCTTCAATACAGATGCTGTTTCCTGGCAATATTTGAAAGACTCACAAACCTCCAATTTTCTGATATCATCACTGGGTCCCTTAAGTCTGGAAACGTCAGCTTTATGGAATCAGTCCAAGGTCCATCATTTCATCGAATACAGACAAAAACTTCTGCTTCATTAAGGGATTTTTGTCTATTGCTTCCAATGTCTTTTCTTTCACTTCCAATAATATCTCTTCCATGTTTTCTGCTTTGTTAAAATCTGGTGTGTCTTCAGGTTCAAGTAACACGAAGGGAACTACAGCCATAGCATAGATGGCCCCTAGGCCATTCATGGACCAAAACTCCTTTAGAAGCTCAGACCGGGTGAAGATCATATCCATACCAGCAGCCTCCATGACGGTGTTGAAGGTGTCATAGTAGGTGTCCAGGAAGGTGTTCAGATTAGGTATCCTTACTTCCCCATTCAGACTGGTGTACATAAGGTAAATGAGGTCGGTAGCAGGCGAGGAGAGGCGATTAACTTGAAGATCAAGTAACATGACCTCAACTGGCTCGCCATCATCATTGTACCTGTGAACAGACAAACAAAGTAGGGGAGGTGGCCGAGTGGTTAGTGTTCTGGACTCATATCCTAGAGGTCGGGAGATCGATCCTCTCAGGTGAGGGCCTGAGAATATTTACTCTTCCGATTTGAGTTTGAGGCACTAACTATAAGGCAACCGAACGTCGTGAAACACCCTCGCTGGTACCATAACAGCTGCAGTATTTGGGAATTACCCTCACTTCCCTCCCTCTGTGGCTGGGTACCAGTTCGGAAGTCGTGACGTAAGTGTGTGAGCAGCAGTTGACCTGGGCCACGGTAACGGGCTTGATTAAGCCTATGTCCAGTGTCGGAACATATAAAAAAAAAAAAAAAAAAAAAAAAAACATATCCATTTTACATATTTATTCGAGTACAGTATATATATTTTGTAAGTTTGTTTATTTATCTGTTGTCATTAGACAACATTAGATAGCAAGAGCTGAGTATTGGAGTTTGCATTCAGAAGTCAAAAGGTTGGCAAGGAGAGATAAAAGAAGATATGTAGATGGAAAAGTTACAGAAACTGAAATTTTAATAAATAGAAATGATGGACAGAGTCAAAGGATAGCATATGAATCAATTAGAAAACTGAGTGGCAATGCAAAGAAACGCAAGGAAATACCTGTTAGAGATAGGGATGGTAATTTACTGACTAAAGATGGAGATATTAAAAACAGATGGAAAGAGCACTTTGAGATAGTTCTTAATAGGCCAATACCGCCAGGAGAAGATATACCACCTGCTGAGGAAGATTTAAATATAGAAACAGGAGAGATAAGGATAGGGGAAGTGGAGAAGGCAATGAAACAGTTAAAGAATAATAAGGCACCAGGGGAGGATGGTTTATTTCCAGAAATGTTTAAAGTGGAGGAGGATAGATTAACAATGATCTTGACCAAGTTATTCAATAGGATATGGGTAACAGGAATAATACCATCAGATTGGAATTATGGTGTGATTGTTAAAATTCCCAAGAAAGGAGACCTGAGTGAATGTGGTAATTGGAGGGGAATCACTTTGTCACCGATAGCCTTGAAAGTGTTTAGTAGAGTGTTGTTAAATAGGCTGGAGCCAGTGGTTGATGATATACTTAGGAACGTGGTTGTAATGATCAAATTTTTATTATTAGGCATTTAATGCAACAAGTAAATTAAATGAGAGTTCCGTTGAGCTTTTGCTTTGTTGACTTCGAAAAAGCATTTGATAGTGTTTCGAGAGGGACTATGGGAAAGATTATGAGGCTTTATGGAATACCGGAGGAGTTTGTGAAGGTCGTTACGAACATGCATGATGGCACATTTTGTAAAGTGATGGTTGATGGTTGTATGAGTGATCCGTTTGAAGTCAAGTCAGGTGTGATTCAGGGTGGCATCTTGTCGCCTTTGTTGTTCGTGTTGGTCATAGATTACGTAATGAAAAGGGTTGGTACAGAAACTGGTGCAGGTATACTTTGGGGAGAGAATGGGAAGCTCTTGGACCTGGATTATGCAGATGATATAGTTTTGTTGTGTGATGGGCTTGAGGAGATGCAGAGGGTGTTGGATTGTTTAATGAGAGAGGGCTTAAGGGTGGGTTTGGTCATTAATTGTGGAAAAACTGAAATTATTAATATGAACATGGAAAATGCACAGGACTGTATGATTGGAGGTGTGGTGGTAAAGCAGGTTGAAATGTTTAAATATTTAGGTACCTGTTTAACGAAGGATGGTTCTTTGACCTTAGAATACGAAGAAAGGTTAAGAAAGGCAAATCAGGCAATGGGAATGCTTAAAACTGTTTGGAAGAATAAATTTTTTTCTGTGCATACAAAAATCAAAATTTATAAAGTAATGGTTAGGAGTATACTAACCTACGGTCACGAATCATGGTACAGTACAGCGAATATGGACCGTAAATTCTTGGTGTTTGAAAATAAGGTACTTAGAAGAATATTAGGAATTAAGTGGTGGGATAGGATATCGAATAGCAGAATTAAAGAAATAACAGGGGTTCAGCCAGTTGATGAATATGTTAGGATGTCACGTTGGAAGTGGTTAGGTCATGTGTATAGAAGACATGGGATAGTACGAGATACACTAGGGTGGGTAGCACATGGTACAAGAAGAAGAGGAAGGCCTAAGGAGACGTGGGTGAGAACAATGAGGCGGGAAGCGGGAGATGAATGTTGGGGAGATTTGGAGGAATTAGCTCAGGATAGGGTGTGGTGGCACGAGTTCATTGAGGCCCTATGCATCCCCGTATGTGCTACAGGAAATGATTGATTGATTGATTGATTGATTGTCATTATATATCCAAGGGGATGTATGTGGAACACTCTAAATCACACTTACAGGGGTAATATCTTATCATTAATCCAATGGTAAATACTAAAGTTGATAATGGGGCCAACGTAATCAAATTTGAATGAAATTTTGGAAAATATTTGGTGCTTTTTGCTGCATAACGTTGTTTGCTGAAGTCATAGTTTTTGTGAGCATTAATGTAAGTTTTTCCTTTTCATTTTTAATTCTGTCCAAAAAAATGATTAATTTGTTAATTGTTAATTGATATATTTTATCATTATCTAAAAACTCCATCCCAGGAGAAACGTGCTACTGCAAGTATCTTCTATATATTTGAGAAATTGTGTATGTGTGTGTGTGTGTGTGTGTCATAACTTATTTTTTGACTAGTGTACTTAATCCATGCCATTTGTCATTATTAGTACAGAAATCATTGTGGTCAAATAAACAATCAATTGGATGACAAGGCTTGGTTTAGGGAGCTTAATCTGTTTTAGATTTATGTAAAAAACTTTTATACAGGTGGCCTCTCAACCATTCAGTCAGAGGTTTCCTTTCAATCCAGGATATATTTGCTCACCTGAAGAGCACGTTGTTATTCCAACAGTCGCCGTGACACACAACATTGTATTTGCTTCTTCCTAAGTGTTTCGTCAAAAGTTGTACGAATTCTAATTTGAGAGACTTTACCCAGGCAATGCTTCTTTCATAACCACCAAATCTCTCCAGCAGCTCTATGCTTTGATCTAATTGCCGGTCGAATACATCTCTTAATCCCATATTATCATCAACAAAAATATCTGGCACAAGGAAGTCATGTGTTACAGCCAGGTCCTGATCAGGAGTTTTGGCCTGAAGGAGGCGCGACGAGGCGTGTAGACGACCCAACTCCTTAAGGATGAGAGTAATGTGAGCCACGTCCAGGCCACGCCTACGGTCAAACATCTGATATCCTTGAGGACGAAGATCTTCCAGTAATATTACTTCTTTATTTTTATCCATACAACCATGGAAACACTTTGGAAATCTCAAAGCTTTTTGTCCAACTTCAGTCAGAACTGAGTTCAGCTCTGGTACAAGATTTGAGTAAAATTCCGACTCTTTACGGAACATTACGGAGGTCATTTTCTCTAAATCTTTTACATGTCTGCATGGATTAAGTTTGGCAATGTACACGACCTCCATATTCTCTTGGTTGAGTGAGTATTGGACCTGGACACTACTGACGACACATGCATAGTTATCGCCTTTTTTGGTGAAGTCCACCATTGACCAGGACTTGAGGAGGGCATCGCTTCCTTTGTCCAACCTCAGTGCGGCCTTTACTTCTTCCTCCGTCACCAGACTTTGGGGAGTGACGACTTTTGTTGCAGGCTGCTCCTCGGCTGCTGAAATTACAAGAGTGTGTTACCATCTGACCAAGGCAGTTCTTAGAGCATACAATATCTACGTATAGGAAAGAGTGTAACTTGAGAATATGTCATTAATAACACTAACATTGTGTTTGCCAGTACCATGTGTCTAATAAACACTTCCTCTGCTTAAACCACTCAGACTAATTCAGCATACTTAGTCTCAAAGACATTCTTTTCTAACTTACATACCAAACACAAGAGGCATGTGGCTTAAATCTTATTGATTTGCACTCATATTAATTCTCAACTCAGTGGCAGAGGGTGAACATTGAATTGATGAACCAGCACCCAGAAATTATTACACACCTGTTAAAGGGAGATTCTCTTGTTGGTAACTTAGAAGGCTACTGATTCCTCCAAACTATGCCAGGAAACAGATCTCTCAGTAAAGTAACATCAACGTCACCTGTTTCCTGGCATAGGTTGGAGGAATCAAAGACCTTCCAATGCACCAACAAAATAATCTTCCCTTAATTAATTGTAGGGTTTGGGTTTCTTAGGCTTTGGGTCAGCCACTTTCATATTTTCTACTTTACTTCTTTCCTTCCTTCCTTCCTTACACTTTCCGATCTATACTGCAGTCCCGTAGGGGAGTATTGCCTGTAGTAATGTGGGAATACTCTACGGGTTCTCGTGCCCCTTCGGCCCCAGTCACCAACTTTCAGTTCTTCAACTATCCCTCTTTTCTTTCTATTTCCTTCCTGTTTCCTGTCACATTTTTCCATCACCTTTTTCTGGCGTAATATGACCTCACTATTTCGGAGCCTAATATCAATCAATCAATAAATCTATATATACTGTATATACTGTAGCTATGTCTATTTACTAAAAACCTCTCGTGTGTGTTGGAGAAGATCGTTTGACAACTCAGTGTCACCGACTTGGTAGAAGAAGTACCCTATGCAATTGTTGTCAGCGTCTCTTCATATCCTTACGAGGTGGACAGTGTGGTAATAGAAACAAATATTTCACCATTGATGATTTTCCATTCTTTACCAGTGTTCATAACTAATGCTTTAGTTTTCTTTCTTTTCTATGAAATACGCGGCGCGGAATATGCATTTATATTATTCCGTTAAAAGAACGATTGGAGAAAAACAGTAATCATAGACTTGTTGAAATTCAAGAAAAATATTATATTATTATCTACAAGAGCATCGAAATCCAATTTATTATCAGCTTCGTACCATGATCAAAAGAATGCATACATACTTTTAGTTCCACACACTCTCATTGGTTTTTTGCCGTATACAACATGTCCTCTAAGTGTTTTATTTTGGGTATGAAGAGCTAATCCGTATGCATTCCTGGGAGGCTGTACGTCGTATGGCACTCTAGAATTAAAAAGATCAAACTATCTCTCAGCTAGACATATGAAATCCTTTCCTTCCAAAGTATGAGGTGGGGAGCATCAGCAAAAACCTGGACCTGTCTCTCACAAGCAACAGAATTTGTAAATGATGTGATAACTACACTGATACTCAGATTTTTCCATAGACTCAAATATGTTGGAGAGTGGTCATTAACTATTGCAACAACAGGAAAATCTGAGTAGGTGCGCAGGTGAGAGTTCGTGAGGGACTCGTGACGTCATGAGTAGGGAATGTGATCCATTTCCGGTCGACCGCGGTTAGACCTTGTCTTCTTTTGATCATGCTTCGTACAAGCCCCCAAAAAACATATCGGTCGCATGTTAGATAAACTTCGAGGATCATATAGTTATTACACTGAACCAGTTACAATGATAACAAGATAAATTACACGAGCAACATAAAGGGAAACAGGAACACAGTGTTAACCATTAAAATCTAGAAGTAATGTCTCCCTGCCTCTCATCAGAAATAGTATGGTACTTGACTCACATCTAATAACACAAGACATTCAGTTAGCATCAACAAACTCAAGTGAACGTATGTAGCCTACACTTCTGATTGATGGTCAGAAGTTGGATTCCCTCTTACGGTAACTTGTTGAGGGGCCACACGATACACTTACCAGCCTTTGACATAATGTGGAGGAATACGTGGGTTAGGAGAGTACGTAGTCTTGTGTATTGTGTGGTGAGGTCCAGACTGAGTAGTGAGTAACAGGTTGTAGTCCAACCCAGATAGGGAGAAGTTTCTAATATACTGACTGAGGGGTGCAGTTGCCAAGCAGCACTTTACACACACACATCCCTATCTGAAACGCACACATTCATAAATATCGTACCCTGAAACATACAAACACACATACACGCGCGCACACAATTAATCGTATACACATTACGAATGGCAAACATATAATTACGTGATATTTGTCATGTTGTGTCAAATAACCTTCACAACTTCACTTTTAATTAACACACACATACTCTTTTTACTCTTTATATCTGTATGTACAGTATGTACTCGTATCTTGCTCTACCTTCTTGGATAATAAATAAATTAATAATAACCAATAAGTTTTTCATGCTATCGGCAATACAACTTTCCTTTGGATCTGACAAGAAATTGGGCTCAAAATGAAGCTTAGAGTGAAAAAGTCAAGGTTGACAACAAGGTTAATACGTGACAGGAAGACAGCAATTGTATTTGAGTGTGATGTTCAGGAATGTAGTAGGATGATGATTGTATGACTGTGTTTAATGATATCCTGTTGACCATAATAATTTGGAGTAATCAGATTTACCATCCAAAACAATGTGTTATATACCCCATTAAAATGGACTGTAATGCTAATTGGTCAATAGAAATAACACACAGATTATTATATTATGTTGACGGTGATAGTACATGTTATATTTTAGCCCTACGTATTCTTAATAATAATAATATTAATAATAACAATAATAATAATAGGTTATTGATATATAGTTCTAGATTCTAGTACGTTTAAAGGACCCTGTGATTGTGTATTAGATCTGGTGGCTTCTGATGACTCCGGACTCTGCCACGAAACAAGCTCCTTCAATGTAAGTGGTGTTTCATGGCAACGTTTGAAGGACTCACTAACCTTCAATTTTCTATCTGCATCACAGGAGTCCTTAAATGGGAAAAGGGTATCATATTATTGTACCGTAAACTACTAAAGAATTAAAAGGAAATTCTGCAATGTTTGTGATGTTGGTGAAGTAAAATATACTGATTCCTGAAAACTGTTCCATTGCAATCTATGGGATAAGTAAGGAATTAATATGCTTTTGGAAGTTTGGAGCGCCTTGATTCCTCCAAAGTATGCCAGGAAACAGACCCAGATGAATAATAATAATAATAATAATGGTATCTTGTTGCCTGAAATAGTTTAGAGGAAGCAGTTGCTCCAGATTTACCACCCCAAACAATGTACAGCCACAATCAAATAACCACCAACACTTTCCTTCCATCGTGCAAATAAATCACTATCATATAATAATATAATCATACAACACCTTACGTCAACTCAACCCCCTCAATTATTTTTTTCTAGTGCTGCAAAATCATACACGTGTTGTTCTTTATTAAAAAGATATTTACTACGATGGAAGGAAAGTGTCGGTGGATATTTGATTATGGCTGTACAGTACACTATACTCTCTTCAGCAACAGGACACCATTATATTTTGGTAATTGGCCCTGTTTCCTTGCATAGTAAGGAGGAATGAGTAGCCCTCCAATATATATAGCCTCCGAGTAGCTAACAGTACCTGGTCTCCATAATTGTCACATTTTCAAGTCAACCTTAAGGGGAGATTCTCTTGTTGGTGAATTGGAAGGTCTGTGATTCCTCCAAACTATGCCACGAAACAGAAGATCCCCTATTAGTAACATAGAGGGCATCTTTTTCCTGGCATATTAAGGAGGAATCAGTAGCCTTACAATTTATCAACAAGAGGATCTTCCCTTTAGGACCCTGGGATTGTGTTAGAGAGTTGGTGGCTTCTGATTCCTCCTTACACTGCCAAGAAACGATCTCCTTCAATACAGATGCTGTTTCCTGGCAATATTTGAAAGACTCACAAACCTCCAATTTTCTGATATCATCACTGGGTCCCTTAAGTCTGGAAACGTCAGCTTTATGGAATCAGTCCAAGGTCCATCATTTCATCGAATACAGACAAAAACTTCTGCTTCATTAAGGGATTTTTGTCTATTGCTTCCAATGTCTTTTCTTTCACTTCCAATAATATCTCTTCCATGTTTTCTGCTTTGTTAAAATCTGGTGTGTCTTCAGGTTCAAGTAACATGAAGGGAACTACAATCATAGCATAGATGGCTCCTAGGCCATTCATGGACCAAAACTCCTTTAGAAGCTCAGACCGGGTGAAGATCATATCCATACCAGCAGTCTCCATGACGGTGTTGAAGGTGTCATAGTAGGTGTCCAGGAAGGTGTTCAGATTAGGTATCCTTACTTCCCCATTCAGACTGGTGTACATAAGGTAAATGAGGTCGGTAACAGGCGAGGAGAGGCGATTAATTTGAAGATCAAGTAACATGACCTCAACTGGCTCGCCATCATCATTGTACCTGTGAACAGACAAACATATCCATATTACATATTTATTCGAGTACAGTATATATATTTTGTAAGTTTGTTTATTTATCTGTTGTCATTAGATATCCAAGAGGATGTATGTGGAACACTCTAAATCACACTTACAGGGGTAACATCTTATCATTAATCCAATGGTAAATACTAAAGTTGATAATGGGGCCAACGTGATCAAATTTGAATGAAATTTTGAAAAATATTTGGTGCTTTTTGCTGCATGACGTTGTTTGCTGAGGTCGTAGTTTTTATGAGCATTAATGTAAGTTTTTCCTTTTCATTTTTAATTCTGTCCAAAAAAATGATTAACTTGTTAATTGTTAATTGATATATTTTATCATTATGTAAAAACTCCATCCCAGGAGAAACGTGCTACTGCAAGTATCTTCTATATATTTGAGAAATTGTGTGTGTGTGTGTGTGTGTGTGTCATAACTTATTTTTTGACTAGTGTACTTCTTGTCGTCAAATAAACAATCAATTGGATGACAAGGCTTGGTTTAGGGAGCTTAATTTGTTTTAGATTTATGTAAAAACTTTTATACAGGTGGCCTCTCAACCATTCAGTCAGAGGTTTCCTTTCAATCCAGGATATATTTGCTCACCTGAAGAGCACGTTGTTATTCCAACAGTCGCCGTGACACACACCATTGTATTTGCTTCTTCCTAAGTGTTTCTTCATAAGTTTTACGAATTCTAATTTGAGAGACTTTACCCAGGCAATGCTTCTTTCATAACCACCAAATCTCTCCAGCAGCTCTATGCTTTGATCTAATTGCCGGTCGAATACATCTCTGTATCCCATACTTTCATCAGCAACAATATCTGGCACAAGGAAGTCATGTGTTACAGACAGGTCCTGATCAGGAGTTTTGGCCTGAAGGAGGCGCGACGAGGCGTGTAGACGACCCAACTCCTTAAGGATGAGAGTAATGTGAGCCACGTCCAGGCCACGCCTACGGTCAAACATCTGATATCCTTGAGGACGAAGATCTTCCAGTAATATTACTTCTTTAGTTTTATCCATACAACCATGGAAACACTTTGGAAATCTCAAAGCTTTTTGTCCAACTTCAGTCAGAACTGAGTTCAGCTCTGGTACAAGATTTAAGTAAAATTCAGACTCTTTACGGAACATGGTAAATATCTTGTTAATAAAGAACAACACGTGTATGATATTGCAGCACCACAAAATAATAATTGAGGGGGTTGAGTTGACGTAAGGTGTTGTATGATTATATTATGATATGATAGTGATTTATTTGTACGATGGAAGGAAAGTGTTGGTGGTTATTTGATTGTGGCTGTACATTGTTTGGGGTGGTAAATTTGGAGCAACTGCTTCCTCCAAACTATTCCAGGCAACAAGATACCATTATTATTATTATTATTATTATTATTATTATTCATCTGAGTCTGTATCCTGGCATATTTTTGAGGAATCAAGGCGCTCCAAACTACCAAAAGCATATTAATTCCTTACTTATCCCATAGATTGCAATGGAACAGTTTTCAGGAATCAGTATATTCAACTTCACCAACATCACAAACATTGCAGAATCTCCTTTTAATTCCTTAACAGTTTACGGTACAATAATATGACACTGTTTTCCATTTAAGGATTCCTGTGATGTAGGTAGAAAATTGAAGGTTAGTGAGTCCTTCAAACATTGCCATGAAACACCACTTACATTGAAGGAGTTTGTTTCGTGGCAGAGTCCGGTGTCATCAGAAACCACCAGGTCTAATACACAATCACAGGGTCCTTTAAATGTACTAGAATCTAGAATTATATATCAATAACCTATTATTATTATTATTATTATTATTATTATTATTATTATTATTATTAAGAATACGTAGGGCTAAAATAAAACATGTACTATCACCGTCAACATAATATAATAATCTGTGTGTTATTTCTATTGACCAATTAGCATTACAGTCCATTTTAATGGGGTATATAACACATTGTTTTGGATGGTAAATCTGGAGCAAATGATTACTCCAAATTATTATGGGCAACAGGATACCATTATTTTTCTTCATCTGGGTCTGTTTCCTGGCATACTTTGGAGGAATCGAGGCACTACAGTCTATTAATTAAAAGCATACTATTCCCTTAACAGCTGCTACTCCCACACAGATTAAAATTAATTAAAGGAAAAATATATAAGACTTACTTAACACACTGTAATTAATTAAAGGAAAAATGTATAAGACTTAATTAACACACTGTACGGTTACATACATTAAATGGAAGAAATTCTTGGCGTATCCAGGCATATTATATTCACTGGTGATGGTGATGGTGATGGTGATGGTGGAGTGTTGAAGTCTGCCCATGATGGTGATAATGATGATGATGGTGATGGTGGAATGTTGAAGTCTACCTATGATGGTGATGGTGATGGGTGTCGTCCACAAACCGGCTTCGACTCAGATGGCGTAGAGATTGTGGTGAGCGACTGTACATTGCACACCCGGCCAGTACTTTACAAAACCAGTGAATTATGAGGGTTTACTGTACAAGGATTCATAGAAAATGGTATCATACACACCCATAACAATAGTAGAAAACGAGGCATTAATAACATTCACAAGAAGGTACCATACAGTCGGTATCAGGAATTCGTACACAGTGCATTGGTTAAAAGTGGTCTTTATTCTGCACATAATATACTCTAGGGCAGTTGTTGTTAAACTTCTTTGCCTCACGCCCCCTTCTGCATTATGTATAGATCCCACTCCCCCCTATCCCTTAAAATGTTTTCCAAACAGTATACTATTAATTTAAGATTACTTATGGTATGGGTTGGGTGGCGAGCGAAGAGAGCCATATCACCTGAGGGTTCGGGTTCGAAAATGTTAGAAATTTGTGCAATAATTAACATCATAAATTATTTACCAAAACCCTGCTCACGCTCCCCCTGGAAGCTTATGGCGCCCCCCTAGGGGTGCGCGCCCCCTAGTTTAAGAACCACTGCTCTAGGGATTGTTCTGATGACTGATTTAAATATTAGTCAAATAATATTATTATTAACTTCATGGCCTTTAGTGGCAATGTTCCCCAGAGTGTTGGGGCTTGTACTAAAGGTAAATAAAGAACTTAAAAAAAAAAATCTACAAACCTACTATAAAGCTTTTGAACACACACACACACACACACACACACACACACACACACACAAAGAAAAAAACTCAAATATTATATTGCATACACCCAAAAAGCTTTTTGAAGTTTGAGAAAACAATATAATAAGAAGGATTAGGATTTAGCAGGTTAGAAATAAGGATTGCTGTCCCGCTACTAAAGCCTTCACTAAGAAGACGGCTAGTATATCATAGCATAAATAAAGGTAAATAATTATCTTTCAAGTAATAACTCAATACCTAATGTTGGATCATCTTTACTGAACAATATACATATGTCCTTCTTTCAGCCTGATATTTTTTAATCTCTGTAATGCAGCGGTGGGTAATTTTTATACTGAATATTCACATAGAAAGTATGTACTCAGAATTGTTTCCTCCATAATCTTAAGGGGAGATTCTCTTATTGGTAAATTGGAAGGCTACTGATTCCTCCTAACTATACTAGGAAACATTATAGTAACATTAGAGTCATCTGTTTCCTGGCATAGTTTGGAGGAATTACAGATCTTACAATTCACCAACAAGAGAATCTTCCCTTCATGACAGAAGAGTTATTACCAAGCATCACTGTCATATTGCCAAGTGTTAAATTGTGTGTTCAAGTTACCGATAACCCAGTGATGGAACCTGTTTTATTATCTGTACTTTAAATTCCCAACTCTCTAAGTGGCGTTATCTTAAACACAGTCATACAATTATCATCCTACTACATTCCTGAACATCACACTCAAATACAATTGCTGTCTTCCTGTCACGTATCAGCCTTGTTGTCAACCTTAACTTTTTCACTCTAAGCTTCATTTTGAGCCCAATTTCTTGTCAGATCCAAAGGAAAGTTGTATTGCCGATAGCATGAAAAACTTATTGGTTATTATTAATTTATTTATTATCCAAGAAGGTAGAGATAGATACGAGTACATACTGTACATACAGATATAAAGAGTAAAAAGAGTATGTGTGTGTTAATTAAAAGTGAAGTTGTGAAGGTTATTTGACACAACATGACAAATATCACGTAATTATGTGTTTGCCATTCGTAATGTGTATACGATTAATTGTGTGCGCGCGTGTATGTGTGTTTGTATGTTTCAGGGTACGATATTTATGAATGTGTGCGTTTCAGATACGGATGTGTGTGTGTGTGTAGGTGTGTGTAAAGTGCTGCTTGGCAACTGCACCCCTCAGTCAGTATATTAGAAAGTTCTCCCTATCTGGGTTGGGCTTCAACTTGTTACTCACTACTCAGTCTGGACCTCACCACACAATACACAAGGCTACGTACTCTCCTAACCCACGTATTCCTCCACATCATGTCAAAGCCAGGTAAGTGTAACGTGTGGCCCCTCAACAAGTTACCGTAAGAGGGAATCCAACTTCTGACCATCAATCAGAAGTGTAGGCTACATACGTTCACCTGAGTTTGGGTGAGAGGAGGCAGAGTTGGTTTTAAATTGAATATATGAAACTTATCATAGTATGGAAACAAAAGCTTGTGTTTTTGGTTCAGTGTACCTCAAGGAGAGGTGCGTCGCTATTGTCGGCGACTGTACATACGTTCACTTGAGTTTGTTGATGCTAACTGAATGTCTTGTGTTATTAGATGTGAGCCAAATACCATACTATTTCTGATGAGAGGCAAGGAGACATTACTTCTAGATTTTAATGGTTAACACTGTGTTCCTGTTTCCCTTTATGTTGCTCGTGTAATTTATCTTGTAATCATTGTAACTGGTTCAGTGTAATAACTATATGATCCTCGAAGTTTATCTAACATGCGACCGATATGTTTTTTTGGGCTTGTACGAAGCATGATCAAAAGAAGACAAGGTCTAACCGCGGTCGACCGGAAATGGATCACATTCCCTACTCATGACGTCACGTACCCCTCACAAACTCTCACCAGACGGGCACAGCTGCACACCTACTCAGATTTTTCTGTTGTTGCAATAGTTAATGACCACTCTCCAACAAATTTGAGTCTATGGAAAAATCTGGGTATCAGTGTAGATAACACATCATTTACAAATTCTGTTGCTTGTGAGAGACAGGTCCAGGTTTTTGCTGATGCTCTCCACTTCATACTTTGGAAGGAAAGGATTTCATATGTCTAGCTGAGAGATAGTTTGATCTTTTTAATTCTAGAGTGCCATACGACGTACAGCCTCCCAGGAATGCATACGGATTAACTCTTCATACTCAAAATAAAATACTTAGAGGACATGTTGTATACGGCACGACCTCCATATTCTCTTGGTTGAGTGAGTACTGGACCTGGACACTACTGACGACGCATCCATAGTTATCGCCATTTTTGGTGAAGTCCACCATTGACCAGGACTTGAGGAGGGCATCGCTTCCTTTGTCCAACCTCAGTGCGGCCTTTACTTCTTCCTCCGTCACCAGACTTTGGGGAGTGACGACTTTTGTTGCAGGCTGCTCCGCTGAAATTACAAGACTGTATTACCATCTGACCAAGGCAGTTCTTAGAGCATACAATATCTACGTATAGGAAAGAGTGTAACTTGAGAATATGTCATTAATATCACTAACATTGTGTTTGCCAGTACCATGTGTCTAATAAACACTTCCTCTGCTTAAACCACTCAGACTAATTCAGCATACTTAGTCTCAAAGACATTCTTTTCTAACTTATATTCCTAACACAAGATGCATGTGGCTTAATTCTTATTGATTTATATTCGTATTAATTCTCAACTCAGTGGTAGAGGGTGAACATTGAATTGATGAACCAGCACCCAGAAATTATTACACACCTGTTAAAGGGAGATTCTCTTGTTGGTAACTTAGAAGGCTACTGATTCCTCCAAACTATGCCAGGAAACAGATCTCTCAGTAAAGTAACATCAACGTCACCTGTTTCCTGGCATAGGTTGGAGGAATCAAAGACCTTCCAATGCACCTGAAAAAATAATCTTCCCTTAATTAATTGTAGGGTTTGTGTTTCTTAGGCTTTGGGTCAGCCACTTTCATAGTTTCTACTTTCCTTCTTTCCTTCCTTCCTTACACTTTACGATCTATACTGCAGCCCCGTAGGGGAGTATTGCCTGTAGTAGTATGGGAATACTTTACGGGTTTTCGTGCCCCTTCGGCCCCAGTCACCAACTTTCAGTTTTCAACTGTCCTTCTTTTCATTCTTTTTCCTTCCTGCTTGCTGTCACATTTCTCCATCACCTTTTTCTGGCGTAATATGACCTCACTATTTCGGCGCCTAATATCAATCAATTAATAAATCTATATATCTATACTATAAATGGTAATCTGTCTCTGTTTGTCCTCTTATAACTCGAAAACGGTTACACCTACATCCAAAACCCATATATATTCTGAATCACCATCACCAGGCGCAGGTTTTGGTATGACGTAACATGACGTAACTCGACGTCAAAATTACGTCATCTATAAATCCGCTAAAAAAACCCGGTTTCACTCCCAAAACTATATATTCTGATTTAGCACTGCCGGCAAAGGATTTTATGACGTAACATGACGTAACTTGACGTAATAATCACGTTAAAATGTCAAATATTCTATTTACCGGTTAAAACCATAAAGAAGAGCTCGAATTTCCGTTCGAGCTGCTAAAATCGAGCGCCAAATGTACCGCTCGAACAGAAGCTCGAACGGATTAGAGAGAGAGAGAGAGAGTTACAAGGAGTTACAAGGACAAGTAGCACCTCAAAAGGTCTTACGACCCATACCAAGGAGGTACCGTAGGTGTAGTAGCAGTTGCTAGCTAATAGTGAGAGAAAAGTATAGTAAAGAGAAGGCCCTCCCCACCCACTTCTCCCTAAGGAAATAGAAATGTACCTAACCCGGAGGAAAAAAGGCCGGACTAGGAAATTTTTGTACAGGAAAGGAGGAAACAATCACTTTAACTCTAACAGGCTTGGCAGAACTTTGTCTAACTGTGTCTTGAACTGCTCTATCGAGGAACTATCAACTACCTTTGCTGGTAGCTGATTCCAGACATTGCAGATTTTATATGTGAAGAAATTACCTAACGTATTATAGCGGAAGCGTTTCAAGTCTAGTTTCCATCCATGGTTTCTAGTTGCATTAGTGTTTAAGCTAAACAGGCACTGATAATCAATGTTTTCATATCCACGAAGGATTTTGAAAACTTCAAATAGTTGACCTCTCAAGCGTCTCGTCTCTAATGAGAAGAGACCTAGTGCCTGCAGCCTTCTCTTGTAGCCCATGTGCTTAATTGATGGGATCAGTTTGGTGGCCCTAGCCTGGACTCTCTCGAGCCTCGCAATGTCTTTCTTGAGAGTCGCCGACCAGAACTGCACAGCATATTCCAGATGTGGCTGAACCAAAGAATTGTACAGAGTGAGGACTATCTTTTTGTTTCTAACTCTAAATTGCCTCTTTATATAACCAAGAAGCCTCTGGGCTTTCTTCTCTACTTCGAGGCACTGCTTGGAGAATTTGAAGTCACTGCTGATCAGTACACCTAAGTCTTTCTCCAAGTCTGTACTACTAATTTCACTTCCCAATAAAGAGTAACTGGCTCTCTGATTGGCTGGACCTAAGTGCATCACTTTACACTTGTCCAAATTGAATGGCATCTGCCATCATTCAGACCACTCTCCTACTTTCTCTAGGTCTTTATGTAGTTCTACCTTTTCAAATGATGAAGCATTACACCCTAACTTGGTGTCATCAGCAAATTTTGCAATTCGACTGACAATGCCCACATATATATCATTAATGTAGATTATAAAGAGTAGTGGACCTAGAACTGAACCTTGAGGAACCCCACTTGTGACTGATGCCCAACTTGAGGCTTCCCCATTGATTACTACTCTTTGGCGCCGGTCAGTCAGCCAATTCTCAATCCATTTAGCAAGCATGCCCCTTATTCCCAGTGCACGGGTTTTTGCCATCAACCTCTGATGAGGTACCTTATCAAAGGCTTTCTGAAAGTCCAGATAAAGGATGTCTATTGCCCGGCACTGGTCATACTCAGAAAGCATACCGTGGAAAAATTCAATCAAGTTGGTCAAACATGAACGCCGACGCCTAAAACCATTCTGTGAATCATACAATAAATTATATGATTCAAGATGATCTACTATTCTATCTGCAACTATACCCTCCAATACCTTTCCTACTACAGATGTAAGGCTGATTGGTCGGTAGTTTCCAGGAAGATGGCGATCTCCCTTTTTAAATATGGGAGTCACATTTGCTTCCTTCCAGTCAGATGGGACCTCTCCCGTTTCAAGCGATATATTGAAGATAGCAGCCAGGTGAGGGGTTACCTGGTCACATACCTCTCGCAAGACCCTAGGAAGAAATTCATCTGGACCGGGAGATTTATTGACACTTAATTTGCCTATTCTGTCTCTAACTTCTGCTTCACTACATTGGACTCTTTCTATGGTAACACTCTCATGAGTAGTGCCTGGCTCAGGGATGTTACCCCTATCTTCTCGGGTGAACACTGTTGAGAAATGGGAATTTAGAATGTCTGCCATCTCTTCATCAGTGTTTTGCAAGACACCGTTCCCATCATGCAATGGGTCTATCTTGTTTCTAATTGGTTTTCTGCTGTTTACATAACCAAAAAACTCCGTGGGATTCTCCTTACACAAGGCTGCAATCCGGAGTTCCTCGTTACGCTTGGCTCTGTCTACAAGTGATTTCACCTTCCTACGTAGGTGGTAATATTCACTTTGTATCTCTAAATTACCAGTTCTTCTGAACTGGCGGTAGGCTGCCTTTCTTTTCCTAATTGTAGCTGCTATTTCTCGTGTGAACCATTTGGGTTGGGACATTTGGGGATCCAACTGGCTTAGAGGGCACGAACATTGATTGTTATGCCATTAAGCAGTCTCGAAATAAGCACCAGGACTCATTCACCCCTTGGCCCATTTCCAAATGCATTGCACTAACTCCCTTTCTCAGATTACAGAAATCTGCTCTACTGAGGTCGGGTTTGCTCTGTTTCTGAATTTTAACTTTAGACTTGGGTACTTGCAGTGAGAACCTAATTATATTAGAGAGAGAGAGAGAGAGAGAGAGAGAGAGAGAGAGAGAGAGAGATGGTGACATCACATGTGGGGTTTTATGATGCAACAAATACACACACACACATATGTATGTTTATTACACACACACACACACACACATATATGTACGTTTATTACACACACACACATATATGTACGTTTATTACACACACACACACACACACACACACACACACACACACACACACACACACACATGTAATGGCCGGACCTGAGAGTTAAATGCGGAATTTGAAAGCAACGCCAACGGACTACTTCTTTGGCTTAACCGGTAGAATTACCGCTTGAGATTTCTCTGGTCCGGGGTTCGATTCCCCGTGGGTACGATCAAAATTTAATTGGATCAATTTCTGTGTCTGACTTACTTGGGTGATTTGTATTTTGATATTGGGATTATGACATTGGTGACATTTGGTGGGATTATTACACACACAAACATTTGTACGTTTATTACACGCACACATAAGTACGTTTTTTACACACACACACACACGTACATTTATACATTTATTATACACACATGTAATGGCCGGACCTGAGAGTTAAATTCAGAATTTGAAAGCTGCGCCAGTGGAGTACTCTTATGGCCTACCCAGTAGAAGCACTGCCTGAGGTTTCTCTGGTCCGGGGTTCGATTCCCTGTGGGTACGACTAGACTTTAAATGGATCAATTTCTGGGTCTGACTTACTTGGTTGATTTGATTCTTCCTTGATTGATTAACGGATTATTACACACACACGTATATGTACATATATTACACACTGACATACACACATGTACGTGTATTACACACACATATACGTTTATTACACACACAAATGTGCATGTGTGTGTGTGGAATAGTTTACACACACACACATCAGCATGACACACACGTACACTCGCAATCCAAAATATGTATCCAGGTTTGCTTCGAATACCCTGATCGAGTATTAAGCGAGCTCATGCAAATATGAAACAGAAGATGATTATAATTGGTTCACTAGTATGTTAAATGATTCGGAACTTCAACAAGACCTGGATACAAATTTTGGATTGCGAGTGTACCTCAATGAGTGTCTGTGTGTGTGTGTGTGTGTGTGTGTTCTCTCTCTCATACTCTGTGTGAGTGTGTGTTCTCTCTATCACTGTGTTCATGTGTGTGTCTACTTTGTGTGTGTGTACTTTCTGACTGTGTATGTCTGTGTGTGCTTTCTGAATCTGTATGTGTGTGTGTGTGTGTGTCAAAAAACATACCTGTAGTTAGGCTTACAAAATCAGGTTGAGATTTTTCAAGTTTTTAAACATTTTTGCTTCAAAGCGTGTATGAAGCAAATATTTTTTTTTAAATGGCACCAACTTTTTTAAGCCATACTCTAACTGTTTAAGCCATACGTCTAACTGTTATAATGATCCTGACTGTATATCAATGAAAACACCTCTCACTAAGATAATAATTTAATAAAGTTGCTCGCTAAACTATAAAATATCTCCTTAGTCCTTATTCATATAGGTATCTTCCCTGGGCAGCGCCGGGTACCTCCGCTAGTACTGTATATACTGTAGCTATGTCTATTTACTAAAAACCTCTCGTGTGTGTTGGAGAAGATCGTTTGACAACTCAGTGTCACCGACTTGGTAGAAGAAGTACCCTATGCAATTGTTGTCAGCGTCTCTTCATATCCTTACGAGGTGGACAGTGTGGTAATAGAAACAAATATTTCACCATTGCCGATTTTCCATTCTTTACCAGTGTTCATAACTAATGCTTTAGTTTTCTTTCTTTTCTATGAAATACGCCGCGCAGAATATGCATTTATATTATACCGTTAAAAGAACGATTGCAGAAAAACAGTAATCATAGATTTGTTGAAATTCAAGAAAAATATGATATTATTATCTACAAGAGCATCGAAATCCAATAAATTATCACACAGTGTAAACCATTAAAATCTAGAAGTAATGTCTCCCTGCCTCTCATCAGAAATAGTATGGTATTTGGCTCACATCTAATAACACAAGACATTCAGTTAGCATCAACAAACTCAAGTGAACGTATGTACAGTCGCCGACAATAGCGACGCACCTCTCCTTAAGGTACACTGAACCAAAAACACAAGCTTTTGTTTCCATACTATGATAAGTTTCATATATTTAATTTAAAACCAACTCTCCCTCCTCTCACCCGCTGTCTTCCTCCTTCCCTCACACTGAAGCAGATGAACGTATACATGTACACTTCTGATTGATGGTCAGAAGTTGGATTCCCTCTTACGGTAACTTGTTGAGGGGCCACACGTTACACTTACCTGGCTTTGACATGATGTAGAGGAATACGTGGGTTAGGAGAGTACGTAGCCTTGTGTATTGTGTGGTTAGGTCCAGACTGAGTAATGAGTAACAAGTTGCAGCCCAACCCAGATAGGGAGAACTTTCTAATATTATTGGTGACTTGTTGCCTGGTCAGATTCAGTGCCTGCCAAGGCAATTTATAAAGTGAATTGGATACACTTGATGATTCTAATGTTACTATAATGTTTCCTAGTATAGTTAGGAGGAATCAGTAGCCTTCCAATTTACCAATAAGAGAATCTCCCCTTAAGATTATGGAGGAAACAATTCTGAGTATATACTTTCTATGTGAATATTCAGTATAAAAATTACCCACCGCTGCATTACAGAGATTAAAAAATATCAGGCTGAAAGAAGGACATATGTATATTGTTCAGTAAAGATGATCCAACATTAGGTATTGAGTTATTACTTGAAAGATAATTATTTACCTTTATTTATGCTATGATATACTAGCCGTCTTGTTAGCGAAGGCTTTAGTAGCGGGACAGGAATCCATATTTCTAACCTGCTAAATCCTAATCCTTCTTATTATAATGTTTTCTCAAACTTCAAAAAACTGTTTGATTGTATTCAATATACTATTTGAGTTTTTTTCTTTGTGTGTGTGTGTTTGTGTGTGTGTGTGTATGTGTGTTCAAAAGCTTTATATTGGCTTTGTATATTTATTCTTTTAAAGTTCTTTATTTACCTTTAGTACAAGCCCCAACACTCTGGGGAACATTGCCACTAAAGGCCATGAAGTTAATAATAATATTATTTGACTAATATTTAAATCAGTCATCAGAACAATCCCTAGAGCAGTGGTTCTTAAACTAGGGGGCGCGCACCCCTAGGGGGGCGCCAGAAGCTTCCATGGGGAGCGTGAGCAGGGTTTTGGTAAATAATCTGTGATGTTAATTATTGCACAAATTTCTAACATTTTCGAACCCGAACCCTCAGGTGATATGGCTCTCTTCGCTCGCCACCCAACCCATACCATAAGTAATCTTAAATTAATAGTATACTGTTTGGAAAACATTTTAAGGGATAGGGGGGAGTGGGATCTATACATAATGCAGAAGGGGGCGTGAGGCAAAGAAGTTTAACAACAACTGCCCTAGAGTATATTATGTGCAGAATAAAGACCACTTTTAACCAATGCACTGTGTACGAATTCCTGATACCGACTGTATGGTACCTTCTTGTGAATGTTATTAATGCCTCGTTTTCTACTATTGTTATGGGTGTGTATGATACCATTTTCTATGAATCCTTGTACAGTAAACCCTCATAATTCACTGGTTTTGTAAAGTACTGGCCGGGTGTGCAATGTACAGTCGCTCACCACAATCTCTACGCCATCTGAGTCGAAGCCGGTTTGTGGACGACACCCATCACCATCACCATCACCATCATGGGTAGACTTCAACACTCCACCATCACCATCACCATCATGGGTAGACTTCAACACTCCACCATTATCATCATTATCACCATCACCATCATGGGTAGACTTCAACACTCCACCATCACCATCATTATCACCATCATGGGTAGACTTCAACACTCGACCATCATCATCATTATCACTATCACCATCACCATCACCATCATTGGTAGACTTTAACACTCCACCACAACCATCATTATCACCATCATTGGTAGACTTCAACAATCCACCATCACCATCATTATCACCATCACCATCATTGGTAGACTTCAACACTCCACCATCACCATCATTATCACCATCACCATCATTGGTAGACTTCAACACTCCACCATCATTATCACCATCACCATCACCATCATGGGTAGACTTCAACACTCCACCATCACCATCATTATCACCATCACCATCATGGGTGGACTTCAACACTCCACCATCATTATCACCATCATGGGTAGACTTCAAGACTCAACCATCAATATCATTATTATTACGATCATTGGTAATCATCACCATTATCATTATTACCATCATCATCATTATCATCATCATTATGGGCAGACTTCAACATTCAACCATCACCCTCATGGGCAGACTTCAACATTCCACCATCACCATCATCATCATTATCCCCATCATTATTATCACCATCATGGGCAGACTTCAACACTCCACCATCACCATCACCATCACCAGTGGATATAATATGCCTGGATACCCCAAGAATTTCTGCCATTTAATGTCGGTAACCGTACAGTGTGTTAATTAAGTCTTATACATTTTTCCTTTAATTAATTACTGTGTGTCAATTAAGTCTTAGACATTTTTCCTTTAATTAATTTGAGTCTGTGTGGGAGTAGCAGCTGTTAAGGGGATAGTATGTTTTTAATTAATTGACTGTAATACCTCGATTCCTCCAAAGAAAAATAATGGTATCCTGTTGCCTATAATAATTTGGAGTAATCATTTGCTCCAGATTTACCATCCAAAACAATGTGTTATATACCCCATTAAAATGGACTGTAATGCTAATTGGTCAATAGAAATAACACACAGATTATTATATTATGTTGACGGTGATAGTACATGTTATATTTTAGCCCTACGTGTTCTTAATAATAATAATAATAATAATAGGTTATTGATATATAGTTCTAGATTCTAGTACATTTAAAGGACCCTGTGATTGTGTATCAGACCTGGTGGCTTCTGATGACTCCGGACTCTGCCACGAAACAAACTCCTTCAATGTAAGTGGTGTTTCATGGCAATGTTTGAAGGACTCACTAACCTTCAATTTTCTATCTACATCACAGGAGTCCTTAAATGGGAAAAGGGTATCATATTATTGTACCGTAAACTGTTAAGGAATTAAAAGGAGATTCTGCAATGTTTGTGATGTTGGTGAAGTTGAATATACTGATTCCTGAAAACTGTTCCATTGCAATCTATGGGATAAGTAAGGAATTAATATGCTTTTGGAAGTTTGGAGCGCCTTGATTCCTCCAAAGTATGCCAGGAAACATGCCCAGATGAAGTAAAAGGATAATAATGGTATCTTGTTGCCTGGAATAGTTTGGAGGAAGCAGTTGCTCCAGATTTACCACCCCAAACAATGTACATCCACAATCAAATAACCACCAACACTTTCCTTCCATCGTACAAATAAATCACTATCATATCATAATATAATCATACAACACCTTACGTCAACTCAACCCCCTCAATTATTATTTTGTGGTGCTGCAAAATCATACACGTGTTGTTCTTTATTAACAAAATATTTACTACGATGGAAGGAAAGTGTCGGTGGATATTTGATTGTGGCTGTACAGTACACTATACTCTCTTCAGCAACAGGACACCATTATATTTTGGTAATTGGCCCTGTTTCCTGGCATAGTAAGAAGGAATGAGTAGCCCTCCAATATATATAGCCTCCGAGTAGCCAACAGTACCTGGTCTCCATAATTGTCACATTTTCAGGTCAACCTTAAGGGGAGATTCTCTTGTTGGTGAATTGGAAGGTCTGTGATTCCTCCAAACTATGCCACGAAACAGAAGATCCCCTATTAGTAACATAGAGGGCATCTGTTTTCTGGTATAGTTAGGAGGAATCAGTAGCCTTACAATTTATCAACAAGAGGATCTCCCCTTTAGGACCCTGGGATCGTGGTAGAGAGTTGGTGGCTTCTGATTCCTCCTGACACTGCCACGAAACGATCTCCTTCAATACAGATGCTGTTTCCTGGCAATATTTGAAGGACTCACAAACCTCCAATTTTCTGATATCATCACTGGGTCCCTTAAGTCTGGAAACGTCAGCTTTATGGAATCAGTCCAAGGTCCATCATTTCATCGAATACAGACAAAAACCTCGGCTTCACCAAGGGATTTTTGTCCAATGCTATCAATGTCTTTTCTTTCACTTCCATTAATAACTCTTCCATGTTTTCTGCTTTGTCCATATCTGGTGTGTCTTCAGGTTCAAGTAACATGAAGGGAACTACCATCATAGCATAGATGGCTCCTAGGACATTCATGGACCTAAACTCCTTTAGAAGCTCAGACCGGGTAAAGATCATATCCATACCAGCAGCCTCCATGACGGTGTTGAAGGTGTCATAGTAGGTGTCCAGGAAGGTGTTCAGATTAGGTATCCTTACTTCCCCATTCAGACTGGTGTACATAAGGTAAATGAGGTCGGTAGCAGGCGAGGAGAGGCGATTAATTTGAAGATCAAGTAACATGACCTCAACTGGCTCGCCATCATCATTGTACCTGTGAACAGACAAACATATCCATATTACATATTTATTCGAGTACAGTATATATATTTTGTAAGTTTGTTTATTTATCTGTTGTCATTAGATATCCAAGGGGATGTATGTGGAACACTCTAAATCACACGTACAGGGGTAACATCTTATCATTAATCCAATGGTAAATACTAAAGTTGATAATGGGGCCAACGTGATCAAATTTGAATGAAATTTTGGAAAATATTTGGTGCTTTTTGCTGCATAACGTTGTTTGCTGAGGTCGTAGTTTTTATGAGCATTAATGTAAGTTTTCCCTTTTCATTTTTAATTCTGTCCCAAAAAATGATTAATTTGTTAATTGTTAATTGATATATTTTATCAATATCTAAAAACTCCATCCCAGAATGAACGTGCTACTGCAAGTATCTTCTATATATTTGAGAAAGTGTGTGTGTGTGTGTGTGTGTGTCATAACTTATTTTTTGACTAGTGTACTTAATCCATGCCATTTGTCATTATTAGTACAGAAATCATTGTGGTCAAATAAACAATCAATTGGATGACAAGGCTTGGTTTAGGGAGCTTAATCTGTTTTAGATTTATGTAAAAACTTTTATACAGGTGGCCTCTCAACCATTCAATCAGAGGTTTCCTTTCAATCCAGGATATATTTGCTCACCTGAAGAGCACGTTGTTATTCCAACAGTCGCCGTGACACACAACATTGTATTTGCTTCTTCCTAAGTGTTTCGTCAAAAGTTTTGAGAGTTCTAATTTGAGAGACTTTATCCAGGCAATGCTTCTTTCATAACCACCAAATCTCTCCAGCAGCTCTATGCTTTGATCTAATTGCCGGTCGAATACATCTCTTAATCCCATACTTTCATCAGCAAAAATATCTGGCACAAGGAAGTCATGTGTTACAGCCAGGTCCTGATCAGGAGTTTTGGCCTGAAGGAGGCGCGACGAGGCGTGTAGACGACCCAACTCCTTAAGGATGAGAGTAATGTGAGCCACGTCCAGGCCACGCCTACGGTCAAACATCTGATATCCTTGAGGACGAAGATCTTCCAGTAATATTACTTCTTTATTTTTATCCATACAACCATGGAAACACTTTGGAAATCTCAAAGCTTTTTGTCCAACTTCAGTCAGAACTGAGTTCAGCTCTGGTACAAGATTTGAGTAAAATTCAGACTCTTTACGGAACATTATGCAGGTCATTCCCTCGAATTCTTTTACATGTCTGCATGGATTAAGTTTGGCAATGTACACGACCTCCATATTCTCTTGGTTGAGTGAGTACTGGACCTGGACACTACTGACGACGCATGCATAGTTATCGCCTTTTTTGGTGAAGTCCACCATTGACCAGAACTTGAGAAGGGCATCGCTTCCTTTGTCCAACCTCAGTGCGGCCTTTACTTCTTCCTCCGTCACCAGACTTTGGGGCGTGACGACTTTTGTTGCAGGCTGCTCCTCGGCTGCTGAAATTACAAGAGTGTATTACCATCTGACCAAGGCAGTTCTTAGAGCATACAATATCTACGTATAGGAAAGAGTGTAACTTGAGAATATGTCATTAATAACACTAACATTGTGTTTGCCAGTACCATGTGTCAAATAAACACTTCCTCTGCTTAAACCACTCAGACTAATTCAGCATACTTAGTCTCAAAGACATTCTTTTCTAACTTATATTCCAAACACAAGAGGCATGTGGCTTAATTCTTATTGATTTATATTCGTATTAATTCTCAACTCAGTGGTAGAGGGTGAACATTGAATTGATGAACCAGCACCCAGAAATTATTACACACCTGTTAAAGGGAGATTCTCTTGTTGGTAACTTAGAAGGCTACTGATCCCTCCAAACTATGCCAGGAAACAGATCTCTCAGTAAAGTAACATAAACGTCACCTGTTTCCTGGCATAGGTTGGAGGAATCAAAGACCTTCCAATGCACCTACAAAATAATCTTCCCTTAATTGCAGAGTTTGGTTTTCTTAGGCTATGGGTCAGCCACTTTCATGTTTTCTACTTTACTACTTTCCTTCCTTACACTTGGCCCCAAAGAAACATATCGGTCGCATGTTAGATAATCTTCGAGGATCATATAGTTATTACACTGAACCAGTTACAATGATAACAAGATAAATTACACGAGCAACATAAAGGAAAACAGGAACACAGTGTTAACCATTAAAATCTAGAAGTAATGTCTCCCTGCCTCTCATCAGAAATAGTATGGTACTTGGCTCACATCTAATAACACAAGACATTCAGTTAGCATCAACAAACTCAAGTGAACGTATGTACAGTCGCCGACAATAGCGACGCAACTCTCCTTGAGGTACACTGAACCAAAAACACAAGGTTAAGGTTTTGTTTCCATACTATGATCATTTTTATATATTTAATTTAAAACCAACTCTGCCTCCTCTCACCCGCTGTCTTCCTCCTTCCCTCACACTGAAGCAGATGAACGTATACATGTACACTTCTGATTGATGGTCAGAAGTTGGATTCCCTCTTACGGTAACTTGTTGAGGGGCCACACGTTACACTTACCTGGCTTTGACATGATGTAGAGGAATACGTGGGTTAGGAGAGTACGTAGCCTTGTGTATTGTGTGGTGAGGTCCAGACTGAGTAGTGAGTAACAAGTTGCAGCCCAACCCAGATAGGGAGGACTTTCTCACACACTGAATGAGGGGTGCAGTTGCCAAGTAGCCCTTTACACACACCTACACACACACACACACACACACACGTCCCTCTCTGAAACGCACACATTCATACATATCTTTCCTGAATAAATTATTATTCATGAATTGAATTATTATTCATGAATTATTATTCATACATATGATATACTAGCAGTCTTGTTAGCGAAGGCTTTATTAGCGGGACAGCAATCCATATTTCTAACCTGCTAAATCCTAATCCTTATTATATAATTTTCTCAAACTTCAAAAAACTGTTTGGGTGTATGCAATATTCTATTTGAGGTTTTTTCTGTGTGTGTGTGTGTGTGTGTGTGTGTGTGTGTGTGTGTGTGTGTGTGTGTGTACATCAACAACAATAAACTTGTCAAACGTGACAGTCAGTCTATGCTGGGACAAACAAACAACACTACAAGAATAATTCCTTTCGTCCAGGGGGTTAGGAGGACGTTTCTTGGGGTCGAACAAGGAGGGTTAGTACCTCCTCCAATCTGTGCCACGAAACGGATTCATTCAGTATACTCGTTTTTTAATTTTAGTTTTTCGTATAGGTTGAGGGAATGAGTAGCCTCCAAGTCAATAACAATAGAATCCCGGCCCCTTTGAGGGAAGTATTTGTTTGGGAGTATATTATTGGGGACTGGTTGCCTGGTCAGAGTCAGTATGTGCCACGGCAAATTATTAAGTGAGTTAGATACACTGAGTATGTTGAGTACTGTCTAGTTATCATTAAAATGTACTTAAAAAACAGGACATAGCATTTACCCTTCTTACAAAAATCTGATCAATGTCTCTCTGTCCACATGATATCTCGGAGACCTGCCTGGGTACATTTGGTTGAATATGAGAACACTGGCTGAGGAAACCTTTCTAAGGATAGCATTGATTTTTATTTCCGAATTTCCTTTTCGGTAGCCCTCCAATTCAGTCAAAGCAGATGTTGTACCTTTTTAATATCGTGGAAGTATTGGTCTAACCTCCTTCGAAATTAAATCAATGCTATTCAGCCTTTCTCGCATCTTATTATGCAGTTTATTTAGCCAAAGCAAACAAAATTGTGTTCATAAACAGAGCAAAAAAAAAAAAACTATTTTACACAAAAGTTTGCCTGAGGTGTATAAAATCGTCAGGCGTTAACCACACATAAATAATAATAATAAAGCAGTCGACAAATTAAAAATGTTGAGTTAAAGGTCTTAAGGGAATACTTAGGTGGTAAATTTGTAGTTCGTAATTCCGCCAGAGTGGAGTATCCTGATGATTAAGACTGAAAATGAAAGAAAACAGCTCTAGGCCCTGAAGACTCTATGCAACGAAGGAGAAGGTGATAGAGAGGATGGACACTAAACAAACTCGGGGATAACAAGTTAAATAGGGACATATTTTACTTGTTTGCTTGTGACATGGTGAAGAGAAATTTGCGAGTCAGCTGTGTACTTGTGTGTGTGTGTGTGTGTTGGGGTCGTGACGCAAGTGGTAGGCCAGCCTGATAGGGCAATCCTTTGCACTTAAGAGACTTACAGTTGCCAAGTATCAATTTCCTCAGCGGCAAAGGATACGCTCCCACATCCTCAATATGATTCGAAGCCAGACGTAACCTAATGAAGCTCATAATTATCTTTACAGGGTAAGATCCAGTGTGATATAATGTTAATGATGCATGTCTAACTGTCGCATTTCTTGATATATCCTTATGAAATTTGGCATAGAGAACTTGGGAGATCAATATATACCTTTCTGCTGGACTTTTAAAATCACATTTATTATAATTTCGCAGTATCGTCAAAACATCTTGCAGCTGCCAATGGTGCACATTGCACCACCGTGAGTATAGTGACGACGAAGTGACTACACCACACCAGTGACACCACACAAAGTCACAGCAATGATTTGAGCTCTAAGTTTTCATTAGACAATTTTATTTTTCTGAGTCTGCTTCACACCACAGCAAGTATCAGCAGTGATTTGAATATTGGGTTTTCATTAGATTGAATATCTTTCTGGTAGACGACTCCTAGTTAGATGATTTCCCAAGCAGACCATTCCCGGTTTGACGATTTCGCCAATATTCGCGCTCGATGGCCTTGAACACACAGGCAACCTAGGCATGCGAGAATCCTGAAGGGTGGTGAGCATTGTGATCTGTACACTAGCACAACTGAAAGGAGGTGGAATGATTATGTAACCCTAATACCCTAATGCCCTTAACAACCTTGAGTTTAATAAGGGACTCTCTCTCTCTCTCTCTCTCTCTCTCTCTCTCTCTCTCTCTCTCTCTCTCTCTCTCTCTCTCTCCACGTCAGTCGTCACTCGCATGTTTGTGTCCATGCTCGTTTGTGTGTCACGCCCTAGAATATCTCTACAGTTATTAGACACATCCAAATTATTGCACATATTTGACATATACCTTTACTTACGTTATTCTTTTCGTAGACATGTTGTTAGGTAGTCTCTGGTGTGTAACTAATGCCATTGTGTACAGCTTCAACGAAAAAAGAGTTAGAGTTATCTGATATAGAGGGATAAAAATATGGACAAGTAAAATAAAGTAAGTGAATTTTTTTCTTCTTTTTCTCTATGGACAAGGGGACAACAATAGCAAGGTGGCCTCCTCAGTGTTGTGCCGGAAGCCAACACACACGCAAACGTCACTTGTAACCAGCAGCTTGTGAAGGTTAGAGAGGAAGAGTCATGGTAGCAATATATCCTTTAGAGGGAACTGAGAAGCCAACAATACCTCCAAACTTTGCCAGGAAACAAACGACTGCAGTGCTGCTAATAGGGGATCCGTTTCGTGGCATAGTTTGGAAAATTCATTAGCCCTCCATTGCACCACCAAGATCGAATTTCCCTCTATATTTCAATATCCCTTATACTTTATGCGTATGGTCATATTGCCAGCGAAGGTATTTTGGGACATTTGATGGTCTAACTTCTAGCAGATCCTGTATTGTACTGGATATTCTACACAACGAAAATGGAAAAATCGTGCCAAAGAATCCATCTTGGCTTGGTTCTACTTCTCACTGCAATAATAATAAATACGAAATGGAAAGAAATTTTCAAGCAGAAGGTGAGATGCACAGAATTTTTTTTTTTTTTTTTTTTTTTTGTAAATCTGGGGCAATTGTAACTATCCCAAGCAACAGGCCACCATTATTTTTCTTAATCTGAATCTGCTTCCTGGCATACTCTGGGGTAATCAAGACGCTCCAATGTACAGTACCAAAGGTGAATTACCCCCTTAATGAATGAAGGAGTAACTGGTGTTTGATATTCCGAGTTGCTGTAGTTAATGAATGAAGGAGTGACTATTCATTTTAGTCCTGCAGTAAGAAGGTATTGCCTTAGGTGATGTGCACAGTTCTGTAAGGGTTTGGGCACCCCTTCGGACTCACGCCACTGCCTCCTTTCAAATCATCAACGGTCTCTCCAATCCTTCTATTTCATTTGCGTTTGCTTCAACCTCTATTTCCTTCAACCCCATGTGACCGATTTCCATGCCTAGGGCGGAGTTCTTTCATCCACATATCATTATCAATCTTCAACTCCGCCTCCTCCATTCCATTCCTTCCTTCCTTCCTTCCTTCCTTCCTTCCTCTTGCTGTCCCTCCTCTGTATTTCGTTCACCCTCATAATCAATCATAATCAATCATCAACTATCCCTCCTTTCCTTCCACTTCCTTCGCCTTTGCTGTCCCCCTTCTTTACTTCATTCACCTAATTCATCTCTCTGGGTCTTCCAATCCAAGCGCGGTGGTTTTCTTCCTCTTCAATTCATGTTTGTCTGTGAAAGTCGGTGTTCCGCGACGTAGTGGTGACAATTTTGCCCTTGAGGGAGTTGTCAGAAGAACCCTACCTTGGCCTTGAGTTGAGACAGTATTCCCGAACGGTAGTCAAAATATATTCTGTATACACGTATGTACGTCAGAGAGAAGAAAAACAAGTGTGTGTGTGTGTGTGTGTGTGTGTGTGTGTGTGTGTGTTGAAGATAAAACCAGACCGCCCATGACCTGAATATTCTAGAGAGAGAGAGAGAGAGAGAGAGAGAGGGGGGCAAAAGGGAGTATAGGTGCACTTACTGTCGTTCGTAGCTGACTAAGCAATTTAACAATCGTCCAGTCATGGTGACTCGCGAACTATTGAGGCCACGAGGAACGGCTGATACACAAGAATATATAATGTGTGTGTGTGTTTGTGTGTGTGTCCAGCAATATGGGATAACACACACTCATGTTACTACTCGGGATTATAATGTATGTGTGTGTGTGTGTGTTCAAAAATATAGAAAAACACACACTCATGCTGCTATTCATGATTATAATGTGTGTGTGTGTGTGTGTGTGTAGTAATATGTATCCAAGAGTATATAATGTACTTTATGTGTGTGGGTGTGTGTTCGTGATCAACAATAATTAGCTAGTACACAAACTGCTGGTCGCCGGATGATGTAATATAAAAGTATGTCACGTATACTAGTTCAGGGAGCTTCATAACTTACGTAGCAATTTTTTTTTTTTTTTTTTTTTTTTTTTGTTTGTTCGTTCAGCATAATGCCAGATGAGGAGAAAATGTCACCCAAAGCATCAGATACTTAATTAATAAGGACCCTGTGATTGTGTATGAGACTTGGTGCATGGCTTCTGGTTTCTCCTGACTATGCCACGAAAGAAGCTCCTTCACTATGGGTGGTGTTTCGTGGCAATGTTTGAAGGACTCGCTAACCTCCAATTTTCTGACTACATCACGGGTTCCCTTTAAAGGCTTAAGTGATCACTACAATAATGATATTTTACTTCAAAATTCTACACTCGTTTTGAGAAGTGCTGTGCTGGGAGAGATGGTCGTCATAATATAGTGGAGTAAATGTGGTTGATGATGATGATGATGATAAAGAATTATTTCATACTTACATTGTTCCCTTTTTAAGCTGGTAAGGGAGCAATAAAATTTGATGCTACATTGTTTCGTGTAGGACAGGATGAGTTGATATAAAAAACAAATTCTTGGGAACAAAGCTATGATATATGATCAGCTTTATATAAATATGATCAGCTTTAATATATGATCAGCTTTAATGCATTACTCGATGGTATCTTGGGTGATATTTAGAAATGCTTTATCTACGAACATACACTATGAAGGAAGTGGCTCTCAACTATTACCGAAATATTATCTACAACTGCATAATGTTTTAATTTCTATGTTCTATGTTATATTATATATGAAATAATTTCCAACCTCGCACTGTAGATAAATGAGACGACAATTGGTAATACTTTAAGTTGACCACTGTTTCATATACAGAATGTGTTTAAAGACTATGAAACTCATTTTATCAGTTTATCCTCTTTACTTGCAGAGTCGACGAGTGGAAGCAGTCGAGAATCGGCATTGTCAACGCACAGTACGACACCTCACTTCAAGAGGTAGGTCGCTTAGAATTTTTGCAGCTTAATTCTATTTATTTTTATACTTGTGCTGTAATTGCTATGGACCGTATATGATTCAGTACTAAAGCAATGCAGGAGACAATACAGCAATGAAAAATAAAAATAATAATATACCCTGTAAAAGTGGTTCCTCAAAATTAACATTGAAACACCTTACAGATTCGGGATGCAGAGAAGACACAGGGATCGATTGAGAGAAGAGATGGACAGACCCACTGGAGGACTACCGGATCATGACCTTCCCCGAGAACCACATATGAACGAGGGCCATGTGCAAGAAATCCTGGGCTGGGTGATGCTGGGTGTGGTCTGATGGTCATTGTAAGAGTCGTCTCCGAGCCCAGGAGTTTTTGCATGTGACACAAAC
Source organism: Petrolisthes cinctipes (assembly GCA_033782935.1). Taxonomy (NCBI): domain Eukaryota; kingdom Metazoa; phylum Arthropoda; class Malacostraca; order Decapoda; family Porcellanidae; genus Petrolisthes; species Petrolisthes cinctipes. The sequence goes on along the minus strand of JAWQEG010002254.1, from coordinate 49,552 downwards.
ACACACATACACACATTTACTTTCAGAAGGTAAATTGGCTTTGGTTTCATGTAAAAATTTTATGGGAATGAAAATAACTTTATAGTGCAGCCTAATATTAAAATATTTTTGTGCATGTGACACAAATACACACATTTACTTTCAGAAGGTTAAGTGGCTTTGGTTTCATGTAAAAATGTTATGGGCTTGAGAATAACTTTATAGTGCAGCCTAATATAAAATGCAGGACCTCAAACTAAACATTAATATCCCCAACAGATCCTGGAGGAAGAAGAACTGATCCACTGAGATGAATTGATGAAGTTTGTGTTGACCATCCCAGCGGAACACGTATGGAGCATAGGTCAGTGAACAAGAAACGTTGGGCTGGGTGATGGGATGCAGAGTTTCTTGACGTCATTGGCACGTGCTTTGAGAAGGTAAAGTGTCTGGTGACATTTGTTTCATGTAAAAATAACTAATAAATGTGGATAAATGTATGTGGAGAATAATTTGGTAGTGCAACAAAGACAAAAAAAAAAAAAAAAATCCTCACTCTGAAAATTGATATATCCTAACAGATTCGGGATGCAGAGAAACAATGGCCAACTGCATGGAGATGAATTGATGAGGCCTCCATTGTATGTATCGTCTTCCAGGCCAGGAATTCTTGCATACGACGCCAACAAATGTACGTGATTTGAGAAGGTAAAGGCTGGTAATACTAAACTTAATATTCTACGAAGATAATTCTTGTTATATTCGCATTGCAAAATAGTGCGAACTGAGCAACGGTTGTTTTCGTTGAAGATAAAGTTTAATACTACTAGTAAGTGGCTTTGTTTTAATATAATTTGTAAATGTAAACTTATGTAAATATTTATTATGAAATGCTGTATATATTATCAGTGTCTTGGACAAGGTAATATTTGTACTAATTTACATGTTTCAGCTTAAGATGCAGACTATGTGGATGGATCTGAGGAAAAGAAATTTAGTCAGCCAAACAAGGAACGTGAAGCTGATATTCAAGCTTGCTCTGCTCTAGTCCAACCGCCAAGCTTGAATGTGTAAGGATTGTCATTATTTTTGCAGCCATGCTTAAATTAGGGGAAGAGTTCATAGTGAATTAGTTTAAACCAAATAATGAGTGAATAGACATGTTTAAATTTTATATTCCACTTGTACTTACCCCAAAGAAAAATATTGTTTGGTCATGTGTAAAAGCCTCCATTGGTTCGAAATGTGTGTGGAAGGGGCTTTAGGGAGGTATATAGCACATTGTTTCAGGTGGTGAATCTGGAGCAAATGACTTCTCCCACTTCCGATAGAACTCTTAATTGTCTCTCGGCATCTTAATTTGTTGAACTCATCTGTAGCTTATCTGCATATATTAATTAGAGAGGTCATTATCAATTTTTTTTTTTCCATCTAGGTTGTGAAATGACGACGATGAAGGGTGTATTTTCTTGACGTGTCGGCGTAGCCAGGACACTTTGATGAACAGCTGGACCCATCAGATCACCTGAAAAAAAACATGCAGACGTTTCTCGTGGACTCAAACACGGACCCTTGCCATTCACAGTCAGTCTCCACTCTGCCTCCCCATTACATTGATTATATGGGTGAGCATTTTGAAGTTTTCAGACCCTGTACACCCTTAATTGATACTGGCATCTTATTAGTAGCCTATTCCTTTCAATTTCTATCATAGATCTTGTTTAGTGTATCACTGTTGGGTGTACTATCAAAGACAAAAGTCGTGTCGTTAAATTTGGTAGAAACATTTGGTAAAGAGCTAACCATACTGGACATGGACGTTATTGTGGTGAGGTTTTCATTGTTTCACGAGTAATCAAATCATCGGACAATACAACGACACGATTTTTACCTTTGATAGTACACGCGTTATACATAATTTCTGACCAGGAGGTTTAAGAGCTCCGTCTTCTTACATCCATACCTGAATTTAATTTTCTTTAAGTGACTACTGTAATGGTGACTAGGTCTAATACCCTGGTCGGTAATTATGTATTAAGATTATGAATTTTTTTTTTTTTTTTTTATACTTTATACCTCCCGCATCACTAAGAAACTTGTCCTCTACTCTTCTTCCTTGGTATGTAGAGTTTTAGTCTGGGTGGCAACTCTAATCCGGCAAAGTCAATAATCTTTTTTGTTTGTGTTCTTCGAGTTACCTTTGCCTGCCAGGTTACGAAAAACACAGGCTGTTAAAGGAGTGTTGTTTGACATAGATAGGAAGAATCAGTAGTTTTTATAATTGACTGTGTCAAAAGGTTATAATAATATATTCTTAAAAAAATGAGGATTATTTATTTATAAACTGGAAAATACAAAATTAGATAAAATGCATATTGTTCTGAACTAAAATTTATCTGTTCTCCAGGTGATTTGGAGGCTGGTTCATCACAGCATCAGTCCTTCACCGTCCTTGTTGAGAAGATTGCATTACCTGAAGGAGAATAATGTGTCAAGTGGTGTATATATTAATCATTAAATATTTTTTCTAATGAAGTTAGTAATCTGGCCAACTACTAAGTTCATTAGAGTACCAATTCCGCGTGTGTAAAAGATTATTCTAATGCACCTACCTGTCTGTGCCAGGATCCTATTATTTTTATTCATAAAAAAAAAAATTGTATTTACTTGAACGCATAATAGTGTGCTGTTCAGTTGAAGGATAATGGCATAGATACGGGTGAATTGAAATAAAATTTACACGCGCAGAATTGGGCGAGTTGATGAATAAATAGGGTAGTTGTGTGGAACCTATCCAAAAAATTGCATTTCACGATAACACGTTACTCTGACGAGTGTTGGAGACCATCCCGTAGACGTTTGTAGTATCCAAGAAACAACATTTTAAAATTACAGTCGCGGCAGAGTCCTTGACCAGACTTTCCATTACACTCTGGTCAAGAGGACTATTTGCCGCGACTGGACCTACTCGACTTGAGTATCCTGTATTGTCTAAGAATAAATAACTAGATATTGATTACCGAGTTTTACAAGTTCCTACCTATATAGCCTTATGCAATTGTCCAGTACGATACAAAGGAGAATATATTGCTAAAATTAATTAAGAAATTCCAAATGACTGCTTGATCATTCAGTCCTACAAAAACCAATTAAAGGGTTTTTGATAAACTTTTGGACTTAAGAGATGGTCACTCATTTAGCTTTACCTATACACCAAGTCCAATAACCAACTATTATTAATTACCTACTTGATTGATTGGTATATATACGATGCTGGTTGGTCAATCCTACAAATCCATCAACGAATCTATGTCTGTTGGAGCGCCTTCATTCATCCAAAGTAGGGAACGAGACCAAATTAAAAATAATTGTTGCCTGGAGGACTAGCGAGACTCCAATTCCTAGACAATGAGATAATGAATGACAACCATACGGGGATACCACAGTGTTGGTAAATATGAAGCAACAGATTCATCTTAACTATATATTTTTATCCTCTTAAACCTTTATCTGCTAGCCTTTCTGACAAGCCCCTGACCAACGCCCAATGAGTGTCCACTTTCGACTACTGTTTTGTAGTTAATAATAAGTCTTTTGTAGTTGAAACAGAGCCAGAAATAAAATGGCTACAGCCATAATCAAACAACCACCGACACTTTCCTTCCATCGTAGTAAATATCATGTAATAAATAACAAGTGTATGATTTTACAGCACCTCATAATAATAATAATAATAATTGAGGGGGTAGAGTTGACGTAAGGTGTTATGATTATATTTTGATACTGATTTATTTTCACGACGTTGGAAGGAGTGTCGATGGTGGTTTGATTGTGGCTGTACAGTCACGGCACATAATTCTTGACCAGGGAGTAAGAGGAAATCTTGTCAAGGAATATATATATGTCGGCACTACCTAAATATTAAACAGTACTGGGTTGTGCTTCAATATGCGAGGAAAATAGATGCCTACTGGACGTGTGGGTCGATACCATTATGTGGACACCTGTATTGATTTCATGTCAATGGCAGTAAGCTACCCATGAGTTGAAGACAATTTGGGACCGGTATTCATAAAACCTCAAGAGTTGACACTAGTTCGTACTGTAAGCTTGTATCACTGACCTCGGTAAAGTGTTTCAGGCTCATATCAAACCGTAGCAATGTTACAAGTAGTTCCCAGGTCATAGTTCCTGTCATGAATAACGTTTGCGTAAAAATTTCTGCTCGGTAGAGACAGAAAAAATGAAGGAAGGGAGTGAGGGAAGGAGAGCAGCAGCTAACAATTATATTCGTAAGAGGTCATTCATGGAAACGATTATACAACCCGCCACGGCTTTGACCTCAAATTATAGACTTGTTCTTCAGAAAGAATTGGTCCACTGCTTCGTAATCAGCCGCAAGAGCTTTAGAGAGGACAGTAATGCGAACATACAAACAAATGCGAATTCCGAGATGTTTTATGAATACCGGCCCAGACCTGAACCAAACTACTTGGATAATTTACATTGCTTCGACTTTTAAGGTACCGGTAGTTCTCTCAAAATGTTTAAATAATGGAAAAACTGATTCCTCCAAACTATGCTCCGAAACATATCTATTAAACACACTGATTGACCTCCTCTGCTTCCTAACATAATTCCCAAAGTAATTAAGGTTATGGCAGCGGATATGAATTTAGATTCAAACTAAAGTACAGTATACCGTTTTGTAAGGCCGAAAGACGGTCACTTTGAATAGGCAAGAGCTAGTCACACTGAACGCTAGTTTAATTTAATACAAAGTTATTTTAATTTCCCCAAACGAGCCACGGTGACAGTTTATAACTGTACTTACATTTTATCTACGAGTAAGGCAACAACAGCAAGGACACATTTACCCACTTATGGCCGTACAGTCACGAGCATAAGTTTCTTTACCCCCCCTGGCAAGAATTAGGACGAAGTCGTGGTTGGATATGGACTAGACGAACAAAATGAACCAGTTCATAATGTTGGGATGATGCTTCATATCACTAGAGGTGTTCACTTGAATACAACAAATTTTACGCCGTCATGAGATACTGACTCAGTGTTCGTTTGCCTGGCCCGTCTCCAACCACAACTTCGACCTTATTCTCGCCATGGGGGTAAAGAAACTTATGCTCGTGACTGTACCTGGCATAATAAAATAATACTACCGGTAAGAGTTATATCTTGTCAATAATATACCGATTTCCTAACGAATAGTGTGATCGTAAGTACGCATGTGTACAGTCAGCGGCAAAAGTCCTGTCGCCTCACTTGCTTCACCGAGGCACGCATGTTCATAGATTCGAGATTATTAGGTGTAGAAAACAGGTGTATTTCTCGAGTCCATGAACACTGCGTCTCTGTGAAGCAGGTGAGGCGACAGGACTTCTGCCGCCGACTGTACATCCCAATTGTAGTAAGTCACTAGAAACTAGCTAGCTAACAAACACATACCGTACCAAATAATTAAATAACTACCAGAGTGGAGGAAGGGAGGGGTCCGCTCACCAAGCCATGCCGTCACTGACTGCCAGCGACTGGGGGTGTGTTGCATTACAACAACTCCTGTAGCTCGAATAAGACCGCGTTCGAATCTACTCACGTCTTCGAATCTTGCCCATCTCGAATAATACACACACAACCAATAGAACCCCTGACTCCCTCATTGCATTGCTTCGCTTTTTCTGTTAAATGTTTTGAAGTGGTTTGTGCTGAAGAATAATTTGCAATTTCGAGCCATAGTATGTCCTGCTGGGCCGGTAATAACAAAACATCTTAAGAGTCACAACTTGTTCGTATGTTTGCAGTACTGACCTCACCATAGTATTTCAGGTTCATTTCGAAGCAGTGAATGGTTTTGCTATTCTATTTGCATGAGATGTTATTATGATTTTGAAGCAGTGTCAGGTCCTAGTTCTTGCCAAAAAATTAAACACGAACAAAATTTCAGGTACGAGTGAACTTTGCTTTTGTGAATACTGGCCCAGGGTCTGCTTCTAATAACCCAATGAAATATAAATCGAGCAGCAGCAAGATATGAGACAACATAAGCGATGTAGTTGATTCGCTGGTATGTCACATGACTCGAAACTTCAACAAAACCTGTATATTTATGACTTGTGGCTGTGCCGGCTTCCATACTCCATAATTATCTTGGCATTTTCAGTAAATTCAATAATCAGACAAAATATCTTAAATTTCAACAACTTGCATGGTTAACTGTGCAATCGGTAATTTCGCCACTATAACTGACTTGTGCCACATACGTTCTGTTCAATTTTATACCCATCGTGGCCTGATGATACGAATGAATAATGTACAGAGTAATGTAGGACATGACACTGCAATGGTTTCAAAGCTTGTTATTAATTGTATGCCTTTATCTACAGGCTGGACCGGTGAGTAACTTGTGGGGAATAAATTCTAAGCCAGAAATGGATGAGATCATGAGACGAATTAACAAGTGTTATCAAGCACAACTGGGAGTAAATAGAGGGCAGGAGGAAAGGCAGTTTGAGAGAAAAGAGATTGGCTCGGGTCCTCAGGGGCGCCCAAACTGTTACAGGTATTGCCCATATTTCTGCAGGCAACACACCCCTAAGGACTTTCAGTGTATTTGAAAGCTTAATTCTAAATTGAAAAATGTAATAACTTTTCAATCTTTATTTTCAACATTATGTGCAAACACACTGAAATATCTACATAAAAATCTTTTAGGACAGTTTATGACCTTACTGTATATTAATTCATCTCCTATGTAACAGTGGAATTTTAAGGCTTTGAGGTAATAGAATGAATAGTACAGTAGCTAAATAAAAAAAAAATAGAACCTTAAAAAAATACCAACCTCCTTCCCTTGTTTCTTAAGACACAGATTGTATTGGTAGTTTCATTTGTTTTGCCTGCAGTGATAAGCAGTAAACATGTCACTTTATTTAGCTGTCAGTGTCTGGTGAATAAGCCTCATCTCTCCAAGTTGACAGTTAATATCAATATTCAATGTCACAAGAGGCTTATAAACATTGCATCTGACTGGCTGATACATGACCTGCTACAACTGACTGCCAAACATTGACCAATCATATTTATCAGTTACATTATCACTGGTTAAGTGAGTCTTGAAATGGTTAACTTTACCCTCATTTAGCATATATAGTATAAATACTCATGGACCATATGCAGGAATAATAATGGACTAGATAATGACATAATTGTATGATGGCACCATTTTACTGTACCAGTCACTGTCTAATGACCTTTCTTGTTGACAATGTTAGATTTGGGAATTCAACATTATATGAGTGTCATGAGCTATAAGCGACAAAACCAAGTACCATCAACTAAAAAAAAACAGACTTCAGAACAAGGGTATATGGAATATTTGATAAAGGATGTAAGATGATGTACGTCGCTGAATTGGAGGTTAGAGATTTATTCAAATTGTGCCGCAAAACAGATCACCTATACTCTACGGAGGTAATGTGTTTCTCGTCACATTTGGATGAAGCTCTATCCTCTGGGTCACCAAAGATATAACATTCCCTCGAGTCCTGATGCTGGAATGAATAAACTCAGTCCAAGGTGAACCTGTCACTTCTTCCCCCTCTCCATTCACTGATAAGCTTAATGTTAGATATTGATACACATGGAGGTAATTATCTATGGTCCCCTTTGACACCTCTGATGTTAACCTTTACAGTCAGCCAAACAGACTATTGTATAAGTAATTGAGGGACCATGGGCAAATAAAAATTTTCTGATATTCTGTTTACAGTTTCTATCAGTAAGAAGATATAAGTTTGTTGTTGATTTACATTTGCTATTGGAACTACCTGTACTTATATTCCATTGCTTACCTTTTACATGTCTGAACTGATGGTGAAGTGGAGTAGCAGAGATCGCAGGGGATTTTAATTTAAATAAGTGCCAACATATAATTTTTGCTAAAGACTGGGTAAAAACAATCAGATTCTGTAATACTAATCATGTGAGTTTGCACAATCCTACTCTTGGCACGTATTGTAAAAATTAGGACTCTATTATCTTACACTATATACATATTTAACACTCCTCTGGAAGACAGGTGGGCCCTTGTAAAACTTCACAAAAAATGCAATAAACTACACAAAATGTTCTCATCAGTGTGGGAGTCTCGTAGTGATTTACAAGAAACTAAATAATCCAGGCAGTTTTAACAGGAGGGTATACAGGGTGTCCCAGGTAAAACAAAATAATTCACAAGGTACTGTAGTCTAGTCAATTTGCAAATTCTGAACATAAAATATTCCATGAAAGTTTTGCCAATTCTTGACTACAATATGTTGAATACAGGATTTCCCTGTGATACCCTGTATGAAATGATCCGAATGAGAATGGCATTTCAATACACTGTGTGAAGAAACAAATCTTTTGCCAGTTCTAGTCTTTCATATCCTAAGCCTTGAAAAGAAAGCAACTACAAACAGGTAGCCACTTCTAGTTCCCTATGACTCTGATTGGTCCATGAGCCAAAGCGTTCTAAATTGGTTCATCTACCATGAGTCTTTCACACATTAACAGACAATTTTGAAACTAAAGTTAACGGCACTCGGCAGTACTCTGTCATGCTGGAGCCCGATGTTCGATTCCCTATTGTGGTTGACTATATATATATATATATTATTTTCAAGAGCCATGATGGTTAGGTTAGACCAATCAGGAGGATACTGGATTATGGACCAACCAGAAACGTAGGGTGTTAGAATCAGCCAGCTGCTTCTAGGGCCTCCTTCTGAAATTTATACTAACTCAATTCTCACACTGTGAAAGGCATGAGAACCATTGTATCTTATTAGCTGATATGTCACTCCCATCCGAAACACCTCACATGAGCAGTGTCTCAAGAGCAAGATCAATATACCTTCTAAAGAAAATATTACAAAAATTATTTATTTTGTAAATACCCTATAGTAACAGTAGCTACTGCACTCTTATGGTCTTTTCAAAATGTTAAAAAGAAAGAAAACATTGATCCTTCACTAAGTTGTTCTTGCTCCCTCCCTTCCCTTCTCAGGAAGTACTAAACACATATCCTACAGACCCAAAATAAATCGTGTACATAATATGGGAGCACCTATGCACCAGTTGAGAAGTTTATAAGGGTAACCAAAAACACTTAGCACATATTGTGATTTCAGCTTGTCTCCAGAGTTATAAAAATGGGGAGTAACTTGAGTATTTATTCTGAGTTATGTTTTTATGAAATACTCTGTAAGTATAAAAGGCAATTGAAAGCAAGGTGGATGTTAGGTGAAGTTCACATTTTAAAGAAATATTGAAGAAAGTAAAAAAGATAATATACAGCATAGTGAAATAATAATGAACTTGCTAGGATAAGAAGGAAATTTTGATTTTGTGTCCAATATACAAAATAGTAGTAGGTACTGTAGATTATTTAATATGATTTAATTTGCAGTATCCTGTACAGTGCTGTAGTCTAGAAGGATCAAGGGTGAATCCAGGTTTTCTAAATAGAATTTAGATTATGGTAATATAATATATATACAGTATATATAATATATATCAACAAGAATTATTACAGTACAGTATATATTATATGTATTTTCCTGCAGTCCTATTCTAATGAAAACAGAACAGCAGTGATCAATTAACAATACAAAGATATGTACAGTTATCATTGCTTCTGTGTTCCAGCAAAAAAAAATTGACAGAGAAAATACATTTGCAATTTTGCTGATTATGTCCTAAATAAATTAATGTATCAAAACAAACTGAATACTCCAGCTGTGCACAAAGATCCTTCATAAGGCCTCATGTCATGACATACATTACTAAGGGTCATAGTGCAGTGGTCTCAGCTGGAGTTACTATTCTCAAGATAAAGTTGAATTCTCACAAGGTTACTATAATAAAATGCAGATACTGTATACTCTATAGCAACCTGAACCCTTGCCTGCTTCACAGGTCCTAGATCCACCCTTGTCATATGTATTGTACAGTCACAGTGAAAAATTCATGTGTCCAGTCATCAGAGGTGAATCAATAGTTTTCAGGTGGTGGATTATTGGTTTGCTTTTAACCATCGACCACTTATGACTAAGAAAACGTTGACATGTTCTCCCAAACCATTTATGAACAATGATATGATTTTAAAACATCCACTACCAGAGTGAATGAACTGACCTCCGGTGGCCGCTGTCTGACTTTTCATTGCTACTGTACATTCACCTTGAGTTTGTTTGAAATATACAGAAATGCCACTGTAGTGTATAAGAAATTATTTCCGTAACCTTCTCTGGATTTGCACCTGGTATTAATGTCCACAAAAGCCTCTACATCTCGACTACTTTCCTCTTTGTGCAGGGTCCTTGAATATTGGTCTCATGAATCTCAAATGCAGACAGTGACACTGATAATTTCATATGGGAAAAGTCATCATGTTTGTTTCTCTGGGTTTACTTAACTGAAATTCAAGATATAGGCTCTAAGAAATTATTCGGCACCCAGACCTCCGATACTATTAGGATGCTGAAAATCTTTTCCATGGCCTGTACAGTATATGCATGAAAATAAAAGTAGAAGAGGCAACCAAACATTCATGCACAATCATACTTTGAGAACAAGAGTCCGAGCTGAGACCGCTGCATCACAATCCTGTTCTTAAAGTACCATACCAGGTTCAAATGCTGACAAGGCTACAATCGTGCATTTTGTTAACCTGGAGAAAATGCACTACTTCCCTTCCAGCTGATGTAAGATGTTAGATACATGTTTCAGTTTGATCCCAGTGTGTTTATATTGTACTGTATATGATTTCTTGCTGTGTAAATATTTGGTGTAACTGGTACTTTTCTCCATTACTTGGACCAAAAATGCTAAGAAATGATATGTGGGTGTCTGTGTATTTTGGCCAGGTTGAAAAAAATGCATTATAAGTACAGTATGCAAGTTTCAGTCCCCTTGAATGTATGTATGTGTGGTCCAGACATAACCTTACACTTAAACTAACTAAACAAGAAGTATGGATGGAATGACACCACTGTCTTGGTTCAAGTAACAAGACAGACCCCACATGACTTCATCTTCTTCATTCTTCGTGATTCTTTACAGCTTAAGGACTTTAAAATAAGGAAATTATAACTGTACTATTACAAAACTGGCATAAAAGGCTGCTCCTGACAAATTCCATAACTCTATTTATGCAATAGCTTGTGTTTTCTAAGGAATACATAAACCAAATCTGCAATCAATGGAACGAAAGATGATGCCAAGGTAGATAAACAACTAAATGGAGAAGTTAGATCAGAAGAACTAGTAAGACAAAGAAGAACAGAAACTCAACCAAATGACAGTTGGGAGAGACTGACAGACCATCTTCCAACAACTACATTCAGCTGATGGTGGTGAGGTATGGAGTTGGTCTAGGAGAGCCTACACTATGGTTCCCACTGGCATAGAGTGTTTATACATTGCCTCAGTGTGTTCCTACCCCCTTGGTGCAATCTTCTGTCAAAGTGTGGCACTGCTGCAGAGGTAGCGATGTATCTTTCAAAACTGGATATATTTTTCTTGGGGGATAATTTGTTTGAAGTGAGTTCAATGGTTATTGATTCCTCCAAACAGAACAGATATCCTACTTGTATACTGAGGTACAGTAGTCTGTTTCCTGGCATGGTTTGGAGGAATTAGTATCCCTCCAATTCACCCAAAATATAAACCAAATACAGACAAACATATCGTATATTCTTAAAAAATACACCAATGTTGTGTATATTACATTAATGACATGTTTTGACAGTGTAACAAATGGGGTGTAGAGACACACTGAAGCAACTATAACTAGCCACCAAAAATAAAATAAATACCACAATTACATATTGCTGTACATCCTCAAAAAAAGTATTCTTAGCCATGATGTGATCTGATGTGAACCAAACTACTGTACAGCTTAACAATGGGGAGTCATATCAATACACATTCCTCCACTGTCTCAGGTTTTAGTGATGGAAAATTGCCTTAATGGTGCATTTTTGGCATGATATATACCTTAAAGATCTCATTAACTGTATCTCTGTATTATAAAATTCTGGATGGAATTACTTTGCTAATACCTTATTGTGGCAGAAGCTCTTTTATACACAAGAAATTTACTTCATAGTGTAATCAAACGTATAATCACTTTGACATTTTTATATTATTTCTCATATGGTGTTGCTTGATCAATTTATTGCCTGGATAAGTCTGCTTCTTTGGAGACTGTACACAATAAACAATAAAATTAAGGTTCTGTATACTGTATAGTGAAGTGTAAGCAATGTTTTAATTTAGCATACAGTTATGCTCAGTCAAAAGAATAAAAATGCCTGGATAATGAGTTACTAACCAGAAAATGAAGCCCTTACCATGCCTTTCCAAAATATCCTGCTGAACAACTCAGCTACGTAATACACTCAAATGTTCTGTGTGTGCTTATCTAATGCATTGTATATACATACATTATTTTTATACAAGCTCTGTAAAACTTGTACATGTACCTCTGCAGTGAGATTTGTGATTTCTTGTTTACACATACAGTAGATGTATCCAACCTTTGCCAACATTTGTCTTTATTTCAACACTCAGGATCATAGACCAGGGATGTGCAGGGTCAAAATCTGGCCATGATGGGGATCTTTTGCTATATAGTTATTTCAGCCTGGCACAAAAGATAATAATATTTCAGGTAGGAAGTTAATCTCATATGAAATGAAATTTCACAAGGTTGTTCACATCACTTCACAGTTGACTTACTCTCTCTGGCTGTTGCTCAACAAATCCTGTAACAAACCTTTCTATCTCAATCACTCACTGCAGATCTTTCTTGCCTGCTTGGCAAAGAAGATTTTGCTATACTGTAGTGCTGAAATTGATGAGGTTAGTAAATACAGCACAATATACTTATATTATTAATTTATCATGTTTTTTTCTTCCTTATATATGGCAGTATTGAATATTGTGATGCAGATACTGCAATTAAAAGGCCAATTTCCCAGTCCTTCCCATTTTGGGGTTAACACTCAACCACACGTCTTTATCATCACCAAGTTGTTCAGCATCCACACTCACTACATCTATCAATACATCAATGATCATGAATTTCAACATTCCATAGTTCATTCACCAAACACTGTTCAGGTATGAGTCACTACAAAGTTCAGTTTCCCATGTTTGTGTGCTGACAAGCCAACCTTGAACGACTGTGAAATTGACACAAGAATGTTATGTTTCACAACATCTTTATGAAGCAGACTGCAACATATACATATATATTGTATCACTTCATTTTACATTACACTTGCTTTCTCATTTACCACACCTAGATTCACTGATTCAATGCAAGTTTGCAAGTTATCAATTCATAATATCAGGCACATGGGAAAAAAAAAAAAGATAAATTCAAGATTTTTCAAAATTTCTTACAGTACAGTGTATACACTATGGTTGATCCCTTCTGTGTCAAAAAAAAAAGCTGTCCTGTATTTCTCAATCACCTACTGTAACAAATATAACAAATCCACTTGTTATCACTGATTATCCTCTTCAGTTCAATACACAAAATCTCCATCTGCAATTACAGACCTGTAAGTGAAAATTAGTATATCACTCTTCTCAGGAAATAAATTTGGTGGTCTTAAGGGGATTGAGATTACAGTGCTTAAAGTGATGACTAAGAATTCCTTTAAACCATGCTATGAAACAAATTCCCTAATTGTCAAGGGCTAGTTTATGACAGAGTATGAATGAATCCATAGCTTCTAGTTAATTTACTACAGTATATCACAGATCCCTTAAGCACAGTATTAGGTTTCATTCCTGACAAGGTTACTATAATAAATTCATATAAAGGATACAGTAATACAGAGGCATTTTTGTGTATACTATTTGTACCACTCACTCACATTGATACCTGTACTGTATACTGTATATATTCCATGTTTAAGGTTATTAAAGTAGGATCCTGTCACTGATTCACTGTCTGAGTGTCTTTGAGCCCTATTCCTAGTTCTTGGAGCCAAAACACTGAAGAGTGGAGTTCTTGCAATTGAATTTGTAGTATCCAGAGCATTTTTTCAAGGTTTACCATCAAGCTTAGTATTAGAAAGTAGCAACCTATGGAACTCCCTCTTTCGGCAGTACTTTAGACCTTAGGAACTGACTAGGAATATGGTCCTCTGTGTTGGGTTCTCCATCACCGCATCTCATCACAGAAGCGGAGGATTGGTACATCCCTCTGCCTTAACAAGTTCAGGTCCCGATTCTCCACTTGGATGGAGTCAATGCAACCTTGGAAGCCTTGGTAGTAGGCTGTGGGCAGCCCATCAGGAATCTTAGGTGACCCACCTGAAAGTGACACAAAGTGTTCACTAAATGTCCACTTACATATATTTATAAAAACAGGGAATGGGAACCTATCATCTATAATGGAAATTAGAGCATACATAATGCAAAGCCTTTATGATTTTTGTAGTTTGAGCCTAATCTTTCACAAAATAATAATAACAGTACAGTACAAACTAAGACCATCTGGTACTAAATCAAAATAAAAGAGTTGTTGTTGTTGCTGTTGATGTTCTCCCAGGGCAGAATAGCCTCCAGCCCCACAGACCCCTGGTACACTCTGGTCGCAGTGAAAAAACAAATTAAAATAAAGGAGGGGCTGGCCCCATATGCCCGGGCTACCGAAGCACATCCCAGGGAAATGGGACCAGAGCTTACTGGACCAGGGAGTCTGGGGGCCTCAGACCTTTGATCCCTCAGCCAGTGCTGTGGGCTCAAGTCCACGTTACCACAAGAGCTACTAGTGGGGCCGCACCTTCCATGAGACCAGCCCTGAAGGGACCATAAGGGAGAGGGAGTTTAGACTGCTGCATGCCAAGGGATAATGCACCCCCATGTGCTGGCGGTCCACACAGCAGTGAAAAAAAAAAAGAGCCTCCAGTTGCAGTACACCTCACGTGGATTTTTAACAAAAAGGATGACTTGAGAATGGGAAAGAAATGAGAAAAGATCAAATATTAACAAGAAACCCAATGTATTGATGAAAGGTTGTTGAATAAGGCAGATTACAATCATGCTACCTATATACTCACCAATCCACAGCTTGCCGTTGGTATTGAGGGTGGTGGAGCCGCGGTCAGCAACACCCTTCACCGGTCTCTCTTGGTCCACACGTAGCACACCCAGCCGCTTCCTCCGGTGGACTACTAGCCTGTGCCACTGTCCGTCATCCACACGTACCTGCCACATACACACACACACACACCAGTGCTCAATATCCTGTAGCATTTCTCATAGCTTTTATCCTACTTCCCTGCACAGTTGCTGAGATGATGGTTTCATTGCTTCTCCTTCCCTCAAATAATAACAGATTAAGCAAATGTGTCCCACTGGGTATTAGTCTACAAATACAAAAATGGAAATGTGTAAAATTTTATGGTAGGCTACATCTTCAAGATATTTTATCTTCACTATAAAAATCACAGATTTATGGTTAAAATATTCAGTATCTTACACCTGAAAACACCAATAGGGATTCTGTATAGGACTGTGTACTGTGCTGTGCTGTTCTGTGAAGGTATTCTTGAGCAGAAATAAATATTGGTATTAACATACACACTCCTACCTTGGATCTGATGACAAGTAGTGCCTGTTGTGTGCCCAAGTTGAAGGAAAGCTCGACAAAACCTCCATTGAGTGTGAGAGCAAGGTAGTCCTGTGACACACTGTTGCCCTTGTTCAGCCACACCAGGACCCCATTACTCGCAGTTGCACGAAATCTGATCTCAAAGTGGTTGGTGGTCTGGCCACGACGGCTGCCGAACCCAGGAGAAATATCCCATGACCATCATAACACTTTTAAATTATTCCCTGGTATATCAATAAAGTATAATATTAATCAGTACTATATTTCAATTAAACAAAACCTAAAAGACAACACAGAACAGAGCATTTACACAAGGAAGGAAGAGACAGAGCCACATGCAGTTAGTATCAGGCAAGCTAGCCTTTCTCACCCAATGTGATCCCCTTCCTCCTCCCCCTTCTCATCTTCCTGTATCTCATCCCTCATCACTAGCTTCTCCAGGCTGTTCCCGCCCTCCATCAACATCTGTGGGTCGCTGTAGTAATCATCGTCCTCAGACATGGCTTCATCATCATCATCGTACAGAGAGGGTGAGCCTGATCCATATTCTTCTGCATCATCTTCCATGGCTGCCATCATGCTTACTTCTTCCTCCTCCTCCTCCTCCAGCATTTCTAATTCTTCCTCACCCTTTTCCATTTCATATTCCTCCTCCTCCTCCTCTTCTAAATATGCAAGGTCATCCTCAGTGTCGTATTCTGTTGGGTAGCTGAGGTCAACATCAGTCCATGGTTCCGGAAATTCAAAGTTCTCGTATTCGTCGTAAGTGAGGTTGTAGTGGCTGAAGTTCCTGCATTCGAGGCCGCAGAGAGGAGGGCAAGGGAATGAAAGGGGTTGTTGTTAGTAATAGTTAGATTAGTGATAGTGTGAGAGAGGAGAGGGAAGGATGCATTTGTTAGTAATAGCTTGTTAACAAATGGGAGGAAATGCAACTACTGTATGCATCTGTTAGTGTTAAACACCTGTAATAAGGACAAAGAGAAGATGAAATATATAAAAATCATATATCATTTCTAATTTCACTTTTGCTGCAAAACACAGAGGTTTGTTTCTTGCCACTGTATAAAAATTTTGTCTTCTCTTACCAATATATACTGTATATGATATATACTCTGAATACAGTTCAATACAGTGACCAAACCACTGAAACACAAATTATACAGACGCCATGCTCGTAATGAATCTCCCAAAAAATATTTGTGCAACATGAACTTATCTGGAATGATAAGAGGAAAGAGCTAATTTTTTTCTATATTAATTGTCACAAACTCCATTTGGATCCACTTCTGCAAGGGACATTCAACCATGTCAATCCTCTTTCCTTAACCCTCGAGTGAGAAGTGCTTTTTCATGACACAGTATATCATATAGTATTAATCCTAGTATAAACTGATTATCTAAGATTCACACTACTGGTTATAAGTTAAATGAAATAATATATTGTATAGCCATTGCATGTCAGCAGTACTCGACTCTCATGAAAACTTCACTTGGTACTGATCACGAAAGACTGCAATAACAGTTACCCTTTCCTTAGGGTTAAGATATGAACCAATTATCAAGAAGAATTAATACACATGAAGCATTCACTGGAGTGCTTGAAATAGTTACTAACTCTTGGTTTGGAAATCATGTTGTATCAAATGAGGGTTGACAAGAGCGAGTGGTCCTGGAGGAAATAGTCCCTTCTGTACAATACTTTTAATAATAATCATCCAGAAGAATACAGCATCATTATCACTTTAGCTTATCATGTAACTAAAGTCCTTGTATTCACTGGTTATGAAGAGGGTGAGGGAACATTGTTTAAAAGAACACTAAGTTCTGATCAGTTGGTAGTATTTTCAAAGCATTCGACTCTGATGGTTAGTAAAGCTAAAGTCATGCTGATAAGAAAGTGGACAGGCGTAAGGAAGGAGAGGGTTTACCATATTATGTACATGTATGAATAACCTGTATATGATAGGTGGGTTTGTGCATGTGCAGGGAAGGTGTAGTGATACTATGCACTACTGTTGAAAAGGTTTGTCGGGCAGATGCTTAAGCTGTACATGGTGGTGTACAGAGTAGGTACTGTAGATGTGAAGGCAGGTATAGAAATGTGTTGGGTATGGGAGAAGACCAAACAAGAGACTCACATTCGGTACACCATGTTAGGGAACTTGAGGAATGTTTGTCCATCAAACTTGATTGGCTTCATCATCTGTTCCTCATCGATTCCTGAACAGGCCGGTTGGGGAAAGCAGTTCGTACATCATGATATCACATTATAGATAAATTATAATACAGTACTAAATAGAGGTATGTACATACATTAACTGTCTAGTACAGTACTCAAAATTTATTCTTGTTGGAGGGCAGACCCCGGCAGAGAAACGTAAATGTGGGACCTATACAATGGTAATTTCCCTCACAGTAAACTCATTGGCCACTCATTATAAAAATAAAAAACAAATTCAACCTCATTTAATTGATCATATTAACAAATAGCAATCACAGCTTTTAAACTAAGTCTCACATACTGTATACAGCTCTGCATTGACTCTTAACTACATATATGAATCGCCACCCTCAGTTGGATGAAATGGAGTACAGATAGTTATAAACAGTATATAAACTCTGTAAAAATTTACACATAGATTTAAGGTTTGATATTAGCTGCAAGAGAACCAGTGCTATTTTTGCCAGGTAACAATATCTTTTCTCATTTCCCTCAATTCTGCTTGTTACTCTTATTTCATTTACACTGAGGATTACAATCAAGAATATGGATGGATGTACAGTAGTTTTCTGCATAGATTAACTTACGTTTTTCACAGAATTTTCCAGTGAAGGTTGCCAAACATTTACAGAGGAATCTGTTGCGGAATGGCTGACACACGCCTCCATTCTCACAAGGATTTCGTTGGCAGGGCGGCCCACGGTACCTGAAGGGAGGAAGCCATCAAATGTAACAATTGTGTACCTTCTGATTGCACAGGGGTAACTACAATAGTAGATCTGCATTTGTTATCATGCAAACAGGTTTTATCATAACAAAGCTAAGTAGTAGTTCATCCATTCAGTGTGTATTGTCATTCTATCCATGTAACTATATCTCAATTAATCTTATACAATATGCTTAAATTAATATTAGTTAATTATACTGTAGTCACAAGGAAACTACCATGTCTCAAGGTTAACAAGCATAAGTCAGAATAATTCACCAAAAACTATACTGTATTTGTGACCATTACCTGCGGACACCTCTGCCACCTGTGGCCCTCTCCTCAAGATTGTCAAACACCTCCGAGTTGACAAGTAGCCGCTGGATAGCACCATTAAGGCCCATGGTTACGCCAGAGTCAATATGTGCTAAAGTGTAGTTCCTGATGAGAGTGGGGAGACAGTGAACATCTATAACATCATCTAATAAGTTCCTGAAATTTTTTACCCTTGTTTACATCAATCACAGGTGCAAAACATACACAGGTACCTGTTATATTAACTGAGAGTTATTTCTATGCCTGTACTGTTCATGGAAATACACATTATGGCCCCACACTTAATTGGACTTACTCAAGACCACCAAGATAGAGGGGCTGGTTGAGATTGAGTTCCTTTAATCGAGGTCCACTTTTGCCCATGACCCTGCGACCCCGGTTGACCCGTAAGATGCCCCGTCTCTTCTTCCTCCGCACTCTGACTACATGCCAAGTGTTGAGGGGCACCCGGGTGGGACTCCTGCAGTGGGATGGGGAACGGAAGTAAATAAGTTATAATAGGTAAGGTTAGGGAAGGTAGAGTATTATCCTCAAGGGTATCATTTTAGCACTAAACATATAATATTTCTTGGTTGTAGTGTATAATCACAATCAAATATTTTATCATTATGGTATTCCTTACATCTATTCCCTAGGAGTATAGATGAAGTATTGGATGCCTTGGGTATTACAGAATGATTGGTACAGTGGTAGGTAATATGAGCATCTACACACACCAATAGTGAATAGTGAAGTAGAGTGTGAGTTTGTTTTGTTTTTTACTGGATGCAGTTGAGGGTTACAGTGCCTCTCTAGTGCCTCACTCTCCCTCAGCATGGACAAGACAACATGTAGATTCAAGCATGACTTTTGTCAGTGTACAGCATGGAAATAACCAGAACATAGGAAATGAAAACACAGCATACAAAAGAAAATATATCCATGTGACAGATAAACATTAGGGCCATACGCACAAAAAATCGTAGGCTATGTGATGATGGTGAACAGTACAATGACTTCACAGACTTTATATGAACACATCATACTGGTTGTCATCATCTTCAAGTCCATAACTTTTCTTGCACGTGACCCTTACTTCCCATGAACTCAAAAGATAACACTTGCTACAAAAAGTCAAGAGCTCAAATTATAAGGATTCACTAAAACAAACTTATGCTTTGAGCTTTGACAAGCATCCATCTAGTGTGTGATAAAATAAAGGGTAAGTGGGTGTTGGGCATGGCTGCCAATTTAGCATTTTGTCATGGCTGACAGTATAAATTTCTGGTGCCATTCAGAACTTTTTGGGAAATAAGAATGCTCAGTGATGGTTTTCGTGCATACAAGCTATCAACAACCATTCTAATACTCCAAAAAGTACTCACAGGCATTGAAAGTTTACAATATCAGCCATAAAAAATACTGCAAATATGACAACAGCAGTGGAGGGTGACAGAGTGTGGTATGTGGGTGGCATCAGGAGACAGACAATACATTACGCTACTGTTACTGTCATAGGGGAGCTCCTCAAGACATGTGAGTAAAATTATACTATTTCATTTTTTAATTCCAAATTAACATAAGGTCATGTACAGTACACAGTACTCCCATGTAAAAGATTCTGTACACCAATGCTACTTTTCCCTGTGTACAGATCTTAAAAATTAGTCTAATAAATCCAAAACAACAGCCAGAGATTCATCAGTGTCTGTTGCATCACATTCATCAGAGTGATTTTCAAAGTCTGTGATTATAGAAAAGGTGTGGAGGCAACCAGACTGTCTTGAACATAGTACACTACATACAGTATCCAATATCATATTTCAATGATAAGGTTTATAGTGGTTATTTCTATATCAAAATTGAAGTTTATCAGCTGAATTCAAGGAAAAGCAAAGGAAATTGTATCCAATACATACTGTACAGTTTTAACATGGGTTTGTATTTCTAAAAGGTACTGTATACTGTACAGTATACTGTAGTTAACTTTGCTTTGCAGCATGATAAAAATCATAGCATTAAAATAATTTCTGGATTTGCCCCACTTGTCCTGATTTACCCCACTGGCCGGTATGAACATAGAAAAATAAGGTATGTCCTCCAAGCATATGTTCGAATGCAAGCACTGCACAATGGATGCTGTGGTTGAGAATGATATTCTCCGACATCATAGGCTTAGAATAAAATCTTCGAACATGTGGTGTTTGAGGATTGGTGTGGACCCACGCTGGCAGAGCGAGAATAAGTTAAACCTGATACTAATGTGTAATTTAATATGATTGTAGCTTTATTCTGTAAGGCAAGATGCATATCAAAATTCACACTGTTCTCTTATAAAACCTAAAACCTCTTAGTGTAAAAATCCTTCTTCTCATAATAAGTATATTGAATTAGAAACATTTTTCAAAACAATGTAATGTACCAAACTTTTGCACCTGGTGCCAATTGTGTATATATTCTTGTGTTTTCATATGTATTCTTTAAAAGAACAGTTTCTTTTATGACACAGAAAGAGGAACTGTGGCTCTTTCCTTATTATTATTTCTCGTAAACTTTACTACACTTAGTGTATAACCTCACAACAAATACACAAATAACAACACATTTATAGTGATCACAAAAATTCTGCCCACATTCACAAATGTAAATGGACATACACGCACGCACATACAGGTTTTTTTTTATACTGTATTATGGTAAGGATCCATCTTCTTATTATGAAGATAATTTCTAACTCCCCCCAACACACGCTGTTGATTATTAAAATAATCTGTTGTACATCTCCCATGCTCTGAAAAAATGTTGTAGGTGTAATAAACATGACTAACATTGCCTCATGTTATCTCGGGAAAATAGGAAGCACCTCCCAAACACTTGGATTACTGGAAATATGAGTGATAGGCATCCACTCCTCTATAGGTATGCCTGGGCTAAGCAGTTGTATAAAACTAAAATTCTCTTGACTATTTACTGTAGTACTGGAATACTTTCTCTACAATACTTTTTTTTACAAATAGTCATTGATTTGGGCAGTCTGCTCTGACTGACCTGTTCCATTCTTACGAGCCAGATTTTATCGAATCCCTGGCTTAAATATCTGTGTTATTGGTACTAATTTTTCTTACAAACAACTAAAATAACAACATCAACCCACTCAGAGGTACAGTATAAGGGCCTGACACAGAGCTATTTTAGTTTTTACTGAATGTATATTTCCTAAATAATAACGGAACTATGAACGATGTTATCTTTTTCAGTAATACAGTATATCCAATGAAACTACATTATTATGTTTCATGTAATATTCCAACATACTGCATCTTCAGTAAATGCTGTTGAATGATCCATGAACACGTAAATGAACACCACTGAGTAACACTCTTTTAAGGTGAATCATAGTTATCAAATTTTGTTACAGATTCCTCCAAACTATGCCACAAAGTAGGCAACCTAAGCAAAGGTGCATTTTGTGGCATAATACAGAGGAATCAGTAATTTCCATTTTGCCAACAACATTATCTTATGTCAAATTGCAAGACTAAGAATATGGTTATAGATAAATCTACAACCTCTTTTGGTTACTTTATAATAATTGATCATCCTCCCAGCCAGCACAAGGGTCCACACTGGGAGTGTGAGCATGGCTAAAAAACAGAACTTGTGCCAGAGTAAGTTCAGGAACAAACTGTGCTTGTTCATGTTGCTCACTCTGACCTGAAGTTTACCACCTACACCAGTGGCCCACTACTTACTTCAGCCTGAATCTGAAACAACACATTACAATTGGTGATTCTGTGGCACAAGCAGGATCTAATTTTGTGACATTCATTTTAATCCGAGTAACATGGATGAGATATGGAAGTGGTAAACAAGGGACACTCCCTAAGGGGTGATGTATTTGAGAGTGCAGCACTAGGAACTTGTATTATGTGAGGGCATCATTGCTGGCTTACCACCACCATCATGCCCTGTTAGACACACTCTTCTTTCTATTAATGTACAGTACAGCAAATATGGCCTAAACAGATACTATTAATGCAGCTTCTCTAGAGTTTGAATCAAGGTACAATAAGAGCTCTCACAGCCATTTTTTTAAACATCAGATTACTTATAATTAACCCGTAAGTAAACCATCAAACAAGTTCACAAGTGGTTGAGAATTGTTTCAGCTCTGCTCTCCTGATTGTTTAAAAAAATAACTGTAAGTAAATATAACTAGAGGGGTGAGGGAAGAACAAGATGCTGATCCATTCAACTCACACAAGGGTCGCCAACCCAGAGCCAAGGTTGTATGAAAACTCCACGTGACCATTGCGAAGGTTTAGGGCGATGAAGTCGCCTCCTCCCCCCACCTGGCCGTTGTAGAGTAGGACACCATCTGGGGAGCGGGTGAGGAACCACAGCTCCAGAACCAGAGAGTGACCCACATTCTCAAGGGTTGGCAACTCGAGATACGCATCGCCATCAAAGTCTGGGATGACAACCTCACGCAACGTCCGGTCCACTGTTAAGTTAAGTTATATAAGATTATAATGACAATAATTGGACAGATTTAATATATCTGGGGAATAATTTTTTTTTACTATATCATAGCTTATAATTTTTTTTCTATTGCTGAAGTTTTAAATACTCACAGCTGATACTGTACTATGATGTGTGACTCCTATGCCGTGGGTAGCAAGTTAAAATCAAACACAGTTAACTTTACAATATTGGTTGTGGACATTTACAATCACCAATAGAGAAACCAACTCTAAGCACTGGAACAGAGGAATGATGGCCTTACTCTGATCACAAAGGGCACCAGTGCGGCCTGGGGGACACTTGCAGAGGAAACCATCAGACGGAAGGGAGAGGCAAGTGGCACCAGCTTGGCATGGCTCAGTCTCACATGGATCCAGTCGGTCCTCGCACCTCTCACCTGCAACATATAATAGATTGACGTAAGCTCTCTTCATCTGTGATATGGCTTGAAAATTGGCAGAGATACCCAGATAGATGAGACTTCAGCCTACTCCAATTCTAATTTGACTTTACAAGTGCTTTGTACCTCTTACAAAGTCTCTGTTCCCAGACATGAAATCATTGAGAAAAACATAGGACTCTAATCAGCTTGTGCTTTAGAAACAGACGATTAATTGGGCTTTATCTCTAGCAACCAAAGGGAGCTGAAAGTTCCTACTTGGTATTGAGGCTAAATTCTTGTGGAAAAAGTCTTATAAATAACCTAAGAAAAAATTTACTCCCATATGAGGACAAAGTCCAATGTTATATGCAATACAATACACTGATTATTATTTGGTTATTATTATTTGTAATGTGGGAAAGATACACCAGTGAGAGCCAGACCTGCATATCCTTGGATGCAAAGACACTTGAATTGGTTGTCATGGGTTGGCCTGCAGGATCCACCATTGAGGCAGGGGAGGGAGAAGCAGGGGGAGGAGGAACACTCGCTCACATGCTCAGCCCGGGTTACATGTGGGGAGCCGGGCCACACCAGGTCCAGAGGCCGACCATTGATCCGCACCTCACGCAGGCAACCCACCAGTCCCTCTGAGGTTCCCACATTCTCCCATACCCTTCATAGCAAAAAGAGGTTAGGTTAACTTTGCTAAAAAAAAATATATATATATATTGTATATATATCACTCATGAGTGCTTTAATTAGCTCTGTGCATTGCATGTAATAAGTGCAATGTGAAGGAAGGAATGTCACCATAACTATGCAATGAGAAAAATGTTTAATATTCTTCAGCATGGAATCGTTTAAAAAAAAAAAAAAAAAAAAATATATATATATATATATATATATATATAAAAATACAAATACAGTACTAGTAACAGAAGACAGACATTGGAGACAGTTCATTAATGCAGATGGAAAAACTGAAGTGGGAGGAAAAAGGAAAGGGTCGATAAGGTTGTGAAAGAATAGTGAGCCTCACCTCCTCTCGTTAGTGGGTATATAGCCAATGTAGGTGGATCCACGGAGGTCAAGGCTTCTCAGGTTGCCTGGAGCCTTACCCTTGGCATTTTCTTGATCATCCAGCTGCAGGATCCCATCACGCTGGAATCTCTGGGCCACAACCTGAAGGAGCAGACCAACTTTACTGCTGAGTTTTCATCAATAAACCTTAGACATCAGGGAGTTTTCTGTCATTTTAGATTATTGGTGTTAGGCAATGTATATTATCTATTATGCAAACTATTATCAGTTGTGTTTCCATTCAAAATTCCAAAATTCGCTTGGTGTTAGGAAAAATGTAAATATTTCATTGCTTTAAATTAATGATATCCTCTGATATTATTTTACAGGTTAGGAACACTGCTCCAGATACATTCCTTAGACTTCATAATGTTCCATGCTATGTCTATTAATTTCAAAATCAGTTCCTTGTGCCTGCATTGTGTGTTTGTGCTCTTTGCCAAGAATGTTATCTTTATTTATCCAGTGAATAAAATACTGTCTGACTTTCCTAATTTATGATGAATGACCAAAATATTACACTCTTTTACATAACTCGGAACAATAAAATAAAATAAACCAACCCTATGGAAGCGCTTCATCTGAACACGCTGGTGGCTGCGTACAAGGGCTGGTCCTGAGCCAAGGTTGTACCGGAACTCCACAAACCCATCAACAATAGCCAGGGAAAGGAAATCCCCAGAGCCGTCCTCTTCCTGCTGACTGTACAGTAGCAACCCACTGTCCGTGAATGTTCGAAACTCCATCTCCACCTGTACAAAACCACACCATGAGGCAAATACATTTTACAGACTTTTCTCTTGATGGTGATTAGATAATGCTACAGTATATGTCTATATTCATCATCATAAAAGATCACTGTGATTTGTTGTATCTTGCCACTCAGGGGTTAAAGTTATGCAGCAACCAATCCAAAGCAATGGTATATTAGGTGTGGACACTTATCTTTCCTACTGAACAATAACCCAAAATCTGAATTTGCTTGATATAGCTCTAATGACTGTAAAGGTTGTAGATGCAAGCTGGGACTTGTGGGAAATGAGGTTCTAATGATGCTGAGATGTCAAATATAGTACAGTAATGCAAAATGTACACACACTACTGTACTGTATATCTCTATTCATGAAAGCATACCTGAACTTTGTTGTAAGCTTTAATTTTCTTGACCTCCAGATAAGAAGAGCCACTGAAGGAAGGAGTGTCATACGGTGGAGGTAGTTCCTTCTCACAGTGTAGTCCCGTGGCTCTGGGAGAACAATCACATCTGTAGCTTCCATCAGGCAAGTCCCGGCAGGTTCCCCCTCGCTGACAAGGTTGCCGGCTACACAATCCTCGAACCTCCTCTCTCCCAGGGGTGTTAACTGCAGAGAGAAGGTAATGTTATCAAAATATAGGTAAAAAATGAATCTCTTCAGTGTCAAACAAAGTTTGATCTGTTACGTGATATGTTAAGACTTCTAGTATTTGGGTTTTTAAATTGTCTGCTATGAGTACAACACCGATGGCTAGACAGAGTGAAAGCGATACATGACATGAAGTGCTGGTGCAGAGGACCATGCAGTGCGGCACCTTACCTGTGGTGGCCGAAGGCATCACTTACCTACACAGGTGAGACGATCGGCGCTCTGGGTATACCCTGGCCTGCAGGTACAGATGTTGGCCTTGCAGCGTGAGTAAGGCACAGAGCAGTCCTTATCCCGGTGGCAGATGGATCCCAGCAGCCCAAAGGCAGCTATGGTGACAGGTGTGGGCGAGACCCCGAAGATGCTGTTGGAGAGGCTGTGGGTGCTGGGCCGGCCACCACCTACCACCACATACTCTGGGTGCAGCAGGTGGCGCGTGGCCTTGGCTGTCTCCGCCCGGTGTGGCTCCGTGGACAAGGGAGCGGTGGATCGACGCAGCGGGGATTCCGTCACACCATCAGACTGGTTGCCTATATTAGGTCGTTGGCACAAATGAGCAGTGCTAAACCAAACATGGCTCACACCCCTTGGTCTGTCCTCACTTCCTTATCACCATAATACTTACTGCAAACACTCCTCTATCAACACACTAACAATGACCACTCTCATACCATTACAACATTTAATCTCACAGGCTTACATTAATATGCAGTTTTTGGTAGCCAGCATTTTTCTGACTGAAGGTTTGTGATACCAAAAAGGTGAAGCTTAAGTAAGAAAGGTAGAGTGAGATTAAGCCAAACAGACTTACTACAATGACTGAAGAGTGTAAGGAAATACAGGTTAGAGCTGAAGTTACATACTTACACAACTCCAACTTTAAGTTGCATTTTCTTACTACTTTCCATCATCCATCTGACAATATGGATTATTCATTGATATGATTGGCCTACAGCAAGGTATGTAGCAACTTAAATGAGCCATTTGATTTAATATGCAATGAGGTGCCAAGTCCAAGCAAATGTGATATAAGAATGAGGACGACAGCAGAGATGTGAGGCGGGTCACAAGTGGGGCTCACAACACTCAGGCAAAGACAAGAGTGCAACACAGGTGACCACAAACAGGTAAATGTTGAGTGTTCACTACTGCCACACTCAGGAACTCATCTGTACATACGGGGTTCTATAAACAACATAATCTACCATACTAAAGATAGCTAATTTACGAAGGCAAAGGGAACTAAATGAAATTATGCAAAGAATAAAATTCCATGAAGGGTGAGTGTGTCTGATGAATTGGATTACGAGGAGCTGGCTGCTTGAATATTCTTACATGAAATTATGTTTTGTTAAAAGCTAAACTGACAAGTGAATACTACCATCCTATGTCAAGTTGAAAAAGAGTGCAATTTCAGAATCTACAGACCTAATCATTAGAGAGAGATGCTGAGGGGAAAATTTCTTTAGCGTGCTACAAAACTAAAATGTTTATTGTTCATGTACACTGTTTTCAGATCATTCTTATTAAGTGGAATGCCAG
The DNA here is from genome assembly GCA_033782935.1 of Petrolisthes cinctipes. Classification (NCBI taxonomy): domain Eukaryota; kingdom Metazoa; phylum Arthropoda; class Malacostraca; order Decapoda; family Porcellanidae; genus Petrolisthes; species Petrolisthes cinctipes. Next base: position 21,706 of record JAWQEG010002254.1, on the reverse strand, counting down.
ACATATATATCAACATACTGTACTGCATGTACTGTACTTAGGCAAATTATAGCTAATCCATATTTAGACAGAAACTTAGATACATACACCATTTTGTACATTATCATTTATCCTTAACTTGAACAAACATTAGAAGAGAATGCTGAAAAGAGAGATATAGAAATAGAGCTGGTGACAAGATTGTAAATGCTCTGGCATTCCTTGAAGATCAGTGAAGATTATCCAGCTAGTGTGGAGATGTGTGCCTGTGTATAGCAGACAGCACAGCACTCCACCCAGGCAGTCTCACCAGCACTGTGTTTAAGGATCATAATTCTTACACCCACATCTTCTTCTTGGATGGTTCAACTCAGAGGTAATTTTTCATCAGTTGGTACAGTGTTTTGCCAGGAGTAACAAATAATTTATTATTGCATTATTATTTCCTGAGTTACCCTTGACAAATTACTTATGGTGGGTGAATGCCCATCCCTCCATGAGTGAAAAACCTCTCAGTAATCTCTGGGAGTCTTGGTCAGGTACACAAACACCACTTGACCTCTACTGATGCCTTAGTCCAGTAAACCATGAGGTATTTAATTCTGTATGCATTGATCATTCAACTGACATATGATTTCCCATCCCTTAAGGAAAGACTGAAGCAGAATTACATTTACTGCAATGCCTCATGAAGCTAAGTTTTACTGGGAGATCACCAGCCTCTGCCACTAAGAGACTGGGCGGTGAGGCTTTCTCACCATTCTATATGGGTTTTATGTCTAGTTTTGTAATGTGTTGTAATGTGAAGAAAGTATCCATGTACAGATATATAACTGCTAAAGTAATTATATCCCTGATTTTCTGTGTGATGTGCAACTGGAGATGGCCTGATACCCCAATAGACAGAGACTGAAAGGAATGTATCCACTAACTAAAGACTATAGCAAAAATAGAAATCTGACCAATTCCACAACTCTCTGGACACCATGGCAGTGGAATGCACAGGTTCTCAGAAACTATTGATAGTTTTTTACTATGATCAGTGTTACAGATGGTGTGAATACTTGTTTCAGAATGCCTAGTGTGGTGTGGTATAATATATCGTGCTCTATAAGAGTGTCAAAATTTTTTTGAGACCCTGCACATTACTTCCCTGGGCACATCATCTGAATTTCATACATTTTACTGAACAACTCTCCTGGTAAACACCTACCAACCGATGACAACTTGCTAGCTAACAGGATGAACAATCCACAGAGAAGGGCAAAGGTTAAGAATATAGAGGTAAATTATCAATAATAGTGCATTACATGGAAGAGAGCGAGACTAAGAGGGCGAGGTGCAGTTGTGTACATAGCACGACACAGAGACAGGCGTGCTTTTCCTTCCAATCATACAGTAATCCATTTTTCTGAAGCTGAAGCAAATGTCCATAACCAACATTGTTAGGACTAACTGTGATGGACATCAGCTAATCAGGTACAATCATTAATATCAGCTGTAGACATTTACTTGTTCAGCTGAAGAAATATTGACTACAGTTATAATTTGCCTCACAACACTCCTACTTTGATACAGTGTGTTGCAGTTTATAAACCTCCTAACAGTTATTCAATGTTTCAGAATTTTCAGAATAGGAGTGAGTGGTGTATGAGTCATCACATTAACATTTCATTCCCAAGGCTGAATGCAAGAAGAGCTATGGACAAGTTGATGACGATAAGAGGTATGATGGAATACTTTTATATAACCATATCTTACCAGTCATCATAATCCTTAGCTTAGGACTCTTTGCATATAGCACATGTTCAAATATTGGCCTAAATTACTCAGATAATTTTGAGTAATCATATCAGTACCACAGTTATAAATGTCAATTTAGCATTTTTTTTCTGTCAATCATGTAAATTTCCAATGTTTGTAAAAAGAAATTTTGAAGAAAAGAGGAAGGATAGTGATGATATCATTCAAACAATCCATCACTTTCTATCTCTCAGTTCTGATGTTTTAAAAGTACAAAAAACATGAAAAATTTACATTATAAGCCATAAATAAATATAAAACTTCAATACAACAATAGTAACCCCCTAAATTTAATGATGATAGTCTGAAGGTAAAAGTTTTGAGGAGTTGAGAGTATGACCCAGCAACCTCTAGCTCGTGCTCACCTGGGAGAAGACAAGGACCAAGTGCTTCCACCACCACATCCTTCTGATAGTGACACGCAAACAGACGAAGGTGACACTCGCTGGAATATGTCTCCCCGTCTGACCCACACACAGCAGGCGCTGAGGCAGAGTCCTCGGGGCACTGAGCCTCACACTGCTCATGGTACAGGTAAGGAAAAGACATTAGTATTACTGTATGTATCCTCTAAGAGCCTGGCAATAGACATCACATATGGTACTGATAAGGGGAAAAAAGGAAACTACAGTATTCATTAGGTCATCCTAGCTCACATACACCCAAAGATGAATTTTTATATAGGTTATGGTTACATACAATTTATTATACCCATTTTGTGACAGGAAAATAAAAAAAATGGTAGACAAGCTTTAATTGCGAGTCAGTAGAGCAGGACACATTTAACATAGTTTTTGCATCAACAGAAAAATAAAGTCCTTGAAGAAATGAAGTGTTGAAGAGTCAAAAATATAAAGAAATCACATCTACACCATAAAAAAAAAAAATATATAGATTCCCCAGCTTCTCCCCCTGGAAAGTAATGTTAGTATGGAAAAAGAGATGGCATTATAAATAAAACATGTAACTGAAGAGGGAAATGGTTTAAAACACAACAAAAACACATAAATTTGGGCAATATATAGTACATAAATACCATATTCGTCGGGAACTGTAAAACTAAGGGGGTCGTATGCAAGAACATCCCTGGTGTTGACGATGGGAGAGTCGACGGCTCTGTTGTTTGTCTATGGAGCCATCATTCTGGTACCATGCCGTCGTATGCACCACGAATGTTCTTGCATACGACCCTAAGTAAGTGTATCCCCTCCCCAGTCCTCACCTTACACTCGGCGTGACCACTGTGCTCCAGACATCGAGCCCCAAAGTAACACTGGAGCTGATGACAGGTGCGGGGCGGGGGCGTGGTGTCACTCTGGGGGCGGCATCCTTTCGGTCCCAGTACCAGCCCATCAGGACACCCGTTACACTTCTTGCCGCTGATGCCTGGTTTACACACACACTGACCCGTCATTTGTTCACAGTCATCACGCACCGAGCCGAACAGCGAACAACCACATGCTGACCACAGGGAAGGTTCTATATAGGTGACATCTCAACATTTAGAACTTTTTTTCTTGTTTTTTTGACTTCGAAGACAGGGAAAAGAAGGTCCTATATAGGTGTCATCTCAACACTTAGATTTTTGTTTACTATGAAGACAGGGAAAGGAAGGTTCTATATAGGTAACATCTCAACACTTAGAACTATTTTTTTTTTACTACGAAGACAGGGAAAGGAAGGTCCTATATAGGTGTCATTTCAAGACTTAGAACTTTTTTGTTTTTACTACGAAGACAGGGAAAGGAAGGTCGTATATAAATGTCATCTCATCACTTGGAATTTTTTTTTTTACTATGAAGACAGGGAAGGGTAGGTCTTATATAGGTGTCATCTCAACACTTAGATTTTTTTTTTACTGTGAAGACAGGGAAAGGAAGGTTCTATATAGGTGACACCTCAACACTTAGAACTTTTTTGTTTTTACTACGGTACAGCCATTGTCAGGCCAAGAAGTGTATATTATTTGAGGAATTTCAACAGCAACAAGAGCCTATGCTGTATACATACTTAGCAGACTGAGTGAAACCTTAATTGGTCCATATGCAAGAACATCGGTGGTGTTGACGATATAAACAAGCAACAGAGCCGTCGTACCGGTACCACACCATCGTCAACACCACCAATGTTCTTGCATACGGCCCCTTCTTTTGGGTATACGATAGGAATCCACTTTATGAAGGGCAAAATCATTGAGGAAGTAAATTAATGCTATTCCATATTCCTTTTGGTGCAAAATGTAATTCAGCTAATCACGTTAATGGAAAACTTACGTAGGCAACCATTACTTCCATGTTGTATTCTTGGTAGACCCCAGAAGCCAGGTTCACAGCGGTCACACTTGGTCCCTCCCACACCTGGCTTACAACGGCACTGGTTGGTCACGGGGTCACACGACGCGTCATAAGCACCCAGCTGTTAGGTTAGGTTAGGTTAAGTTAGACATACATGATATATATGTTTAGTCACATACAGTATTTCCCAAATTAGATGTTCTATGTTTCTCTGCCTTTCTCTTTTGTGTTCCATTGTTGTTCTGCCATTTAAATTTAGTTAACTGTCTTGTGTTAGTAAAACCAAAATGACAAATATACAGAAGCAAGTAGGTATTTCAGTCCCATTCAAATGTCACCATATTTTCATGGAGAACCCGACGACAAGGCTCGCAAAATTACCAATTACAATACATGCACATTCTATCCAATATAATAACAAAGACTTTAAATATCACAGTAGAAACCTCGTATTCTAGCAAAGGCTTTAAAATGCACAGTAGAAACTTCTTATACTAACAAAGGCTTTATAAAACACAGTAGAAACCTCTTATTCTAACAAATGCTTTATAAAACACAGTAGAAACCTCTTATACTAACAAAGGCTTTATAAAACACACTACAAACTTATTATACTAACAAAGGCTTTAAAAAACATAGTAGAAACTTCTTATTCTAACAAAGGATGAAACAAAAATACAGTAAAAACCTCCTATACTCACCTTATGACACTGACAGATGGAAGGGCAGCCTGCATAGTTGGGTCCCAGGGCCTCTGACTTGAGGTCTGGACAGCAGCCGTAGGTGGACTGCTGACAGCTGGGACTCGCCTCTGTTGTGTTTTCCTCTGTGAAGAAGGTGGGTTTATGCATTTAGATTTGTATGATACTTCAATATCTACACATTAAGGGGGTAATGCACTTTTGGTACTGTAAATCTGGAGTAATTGATTCCTCAACCAAACTTTTCTTTCTCCTTTTCCTCTTCATTAATAAGTCTACAGTATTGCTATTACCATCTACCCTCTTCTTATTCATCATAACGTCTACTGCCATTTTCCTCTCTTCTTTCCTCCCAGTCTTCAAGTAATTTCATGAAGTCATTGCTACAAAACTTTTCTCTTAATTTGGAACGGGCTAAAAACACACATAAATAACTCACGCACCTTGTTGATGTAAGGGACAGCACTTGGCAAAGGATAGTGTCCAGTGGCAGTAGGCTCCCTGGGGACACACCTCCGAGTCGGGGCCTTTCCCACAGTAGAAGTCTCGGCCAGTGTTGGGGTTGATGAGTGGACGGTCACCATTGCACGGGGTCAGCTCAAAGTCTGCCAGAAAATTATAGTTGGTTCCTCGTGTTTACTTTCCCCACATCATGCAGAACCACCGTGGAGAAACAGGTCAGTAAAACGTAAAGTATACAAAAACTACTAAGATCTCACTGTCTAGGGTTAAAATGCCTTATAAATCACTGTCCTTTATAGGCAAGAAAACCAAGAAGGGTTGGTTAATTAAGCAAAAGGGGTAGCGAGATTTAGAAATAAAAAGGGAAAATATGGATCCTGGTGAATTAGACACCATCTCTGTTGCTCTTTTGGTGTCTATACTTATTACTCTGCTATACACAGGAAAAATCGTCTGAAATACTGTATAAAGACTGAAAAAATGTTTTTCGTAGCCTAAATTAACGGATAAAGGAATATATAATAATTTCATACAACTTAAATTAAAAAACAATAATGAAAACTGAAAAAAAATCATTGATAAATCACCCAACGCGAACTTTCATTATCGGCTTGGTATTAAATAGGTTTGTTGAATGTCCTACTACGGTCATCACTTATACATGATATAAGGAACTACTATTATAGTAGTTATGTTCAGATAGATGAATCAACCAGTATGTTTGTCACCACTCGGAAATGGACATTTGATTTATCTCATATATATATATATATATATATATATATATATATATATATATATATATATATAAAAGAGAGAGAGATTGAGATTGATAGGGGATGAAAGAAGACCGCCCGAGGCCTGGAAAACCCTGCAGGTCAAGGGGGAAAGTCATAGTGAGAAGAGAGGGAGTGAGAGTTCTGACACAACAAATATAAAAGTTTACCAATGTTATTTATAAATACTAGTTAAAGAATCTGCAACAAACATTACAGTAGGCTTACTTCTCAAAATGTCTACCAAATTACAATGAGAGGCTATATACATTACATTGCAAAATTAAATATATGTTAATAGTAGAGTCTACCAATTCTTCAACTTTAAATCTTCAAGTTTGGAGGAATCAGCCTGGTTATCCAGATCTAGACGAGGCCATGGTATGTGACTAACCATCGTATGGGAGAACATTCATGGTGTTGACTATAAATCCATGGACATAATACAGAGCCATCATACCACACCATCCTCAGTCAACACCATGGATGGATATTCTTGCATACAACCCTCAGTTTGATTAATATTGCATTCATTAATACACACACAACATATACGATAAAGTGATTAATATTCATGCGGACATAGAACTCATGCCAAAATGTCAGTATATACGTATAAACACATAAAGATACAATGAGAAACGATTTAACCAACACACAATAAAAGTATTATAACATTAGACACAAGCCTGTATTAATTTGAGGTGCAGATACTTATATTACACGATAGTACTTGCTTATAATTCACACACACACACTTGGACATTAGGGAATCTATCTTTCTCTCTCTCTCACACACACACACACACCCACACACTCGGACATCAGGGATATAACATCTCTCACACACGCACACACTTGGACATTAGGGAACCAATATCTCGATCTCTCTCTCTCTCTCGGACATCAGAGGGAACTAACATCTCTCTCTCTCTCTCACACACACAAACACACACACTAGGACATCAGAGAACTCACACACACACAAACACACACACTCGCATAGGAAACCAGTATCATTTATAAATATTATACAATATAGAAATACCAAAAGAGGAGAACTTTCATACACATTACGATGACCAGCTGTTGTCAGGAAGGTTACTGATTCCTTCAAACGATGCAACAAAACAGATTAATTAAGATACTAGACTTGTTTCCTGGCTTACCATGGAGGAATCAATAGCCCTAGACAATTCGCTTACGACGTATTAGTTTATCATACAAATTTTCTTTAGTTTATTCACAATGCAATGACTGATCTCATATACTGGCTCAATCCAAAGTATTCATTTTTGTGTATGTCTGAGAAACACAGACATATAAGAGCTAATAATATATCTTAAAAGGACCCTGTACAGATCATGTATGAGAATTGGAGTTTTCTGATTCCTCCTGACTATACTGTACCACCAAACCAAACAAACTCCTTCCATATAGGTGGTGGTGTTTCATGGGAATATATTAAAGGACTCATTTTACCTCCAACTTTCTGACTACATCATAATTATCAGGGTCTCTTAATGTTATAATAAACACTCCCTTTTTTCAATTTTGGAATACTGTAGTTTACCGCATATCGTGATTATAATTACATTTAAACTAATAGAGAGGAACTATACTAGCTATATATATATTTTAGCACTCAATGTATTACTCATGCCAACACACGCATTAGGCTATAATTTTACTCACTAATGTACCGACAAGACAAAATGGAAGAGGGGTACGTGGGGATGTTTTTTCTTCCCTTTTTTTTTTTTTTCCACGACCGATCAAGTGAATTTCCGATGACTGAATATATATATTTATTTTCGAACGTCTGATTTATAACAGTGGATGTTTGATATACAAGAAAAAAACATTCCTAATCCTACTCTCTCCTTCCTTCAGCAGCCACCCTTCAAAATAGTCAGCATCGAATCACACGGTAAAGGAATATAGGAAAATGAAGTTAACCAAATGGATTCCAAGTTTAGTATTGAAACTTTACTGTCGAACTGCTGGAGAAAATACGATGAAGTGGCATCAGTGTTGAGGTCAGCTGTGATTCAAAGACGATGGTTGTGATCACAGCCAATACCATTCATTACCATTACATGTGATTGAGTGGTACGGGACAAAGTTTAAGGTCAATGAACATGCATGTAAACAACAACCACGATACGTACAAATATGAGAATGCCAACTGATGTATTATACTAACTACGTAAGGTACTATACAGTCACGAGGAAATGGAAATGAAGTTTAATCGAGAAATGACATATATTGTAGATCATATTGTTTGAACTAGAGTTACAGCAAGGCGTTACATAATAATTTCCATCTGGTTTGTAATGAAAACCATGACAAATTGACCAATATTAACCACCAACGGAAATAATTATGGTGAGTATCCTGTAGCCTACTGCATAATTATTAAATGAGATTATTACTATTTTATACAGCCACTCTTTAGCAATATAGGCTACGATATATATATATATATATATATATATATATAAAATTTCCATAGAGTTAATACTGTTAAACGTTCTACAATTCTTTTTAAATAGCAAACACACTCTACAGACGATATCATCATGCAGGGTTCATGAATATACGGGAATGTTATCAAAATACAACTTTATTACAAAGAGAGAGAGAGAGATAGATCATGCCCAGTCAGGTGAAGTCATGCAGGTGTGGATGCGACAGGCAGCACTGGCGGGGGGAGGGGGGGTTGGGGGTGGCTACTAATAAGTCACGGAGGGGAGGGAAGGGGAAGGTAGTGAGATGATAATAATAAAGGAAAGGAAAGGGACGGAATGAGGATGAAGGCAGGGCAGTTTTCGGGAGTACACACTGATAGTAAGAGTAAATGTGAGGGTGGCAGGGCTGGGTATGATACAAGGAGAGGTGTGGATGGAAGGGAGGAATGGGTGTGTTGTGTGGGTGGCGACGGGAGGGAAGGGTGTTCATGGGTGGGGACGGGAGGAAGGGAGGAGAGGGCGTGGATATAGGGACGTGGGGAGGGCGTGGATAGGGACATGGGGGGAGGGCGTGATTATTGGGACGTGGGGGAGGGCGTGGGTATAGGGACGTGGGGAGAGGGCGTGGGTGTAGGGACGTGGGGGGAGGGCGTGGATATAGGGACGTGGGGAGGGCGTGGATAGGGACATGGGGGGAGGGCGTGGGTATAGGGACGTGGGGGAGGGCGTGGGTATAGGGACGTGGGGGAGGGCGTGAGTATAGGGACGTGGGGGAGGGCATGGATGGCTGGGGACGAAAGGGAGGGACGTGGGGAGGGCGTGGATAGGCAGGGACGTGGGGGGAGGGCGTGGATAGGGAGGGACGTGGGGGGAGGGCGTGGATAGGGAGGGACGTGGGGGAGGGCGTGGACGAAAGGGAGGGAGGGAAGGGAGGGCAGTACCTTCACAGAGTTCGAGGGGTCTGAGTCTGAGTTCGACCTGTCGTTGGCATCCCTCCATCACCATCAGACATTCGCTCTGGTACATCTTGAGATCCGAGGCACACACGGGGTTCTGTGGCACGCCTGTACAATCCAATCTGCACGAACACCTGGGCAGACCGTCCTCTTCAAGCACCGTGCACGTGGAGCCGTACTCACACGTCATCCGGGAGCACACGTCAGACCCCTCCGCCCCCTGGTGTCCTATGGGGGGAGCCACTACCACTGGGGGCGGGGACGGGTCATGGCCACTCACCAGGCTGGGGTCGTCTTCTGTCATCACGTTACCCCGAGGTTGTAGGTTGTTAGTCACGTACAGCCTCTCTCTCTCTCTCTCTCTCTCTCTCTCTCTCTCTCTCTCTCTCTCACACGCAAACATATTATAAACACCCACACCCACACACCCACACACACAAAACCTCAACATGTACACAGAGAAATAGTAACACATAACATCCCCTGTAACTGTGCATGCCAAAGTACTGTATGTACATAGTGAGGGTGTAACAAAGTGTATAATTCTATCTATAGCCTACCACGCTGGACTCTTATATTCACATTGCCCTATCTTTTATCTTAACACAATCTAGGGGTTTATATACGTCCTACATTATTATTATTATTATTATTATTATTAAAAAAGACCAGTGTAATTATTCTATGGTTTTATGTGGAAATGAGAATGCAGGTGACAGCTACGAGGTGCAAAAAAAAAAAAAAAATTACACTCAGTGCGAATTAATGTTCCAATTGGCCTAACACGACTATCACACTAACTAACACCAAAGACCACAGCAACAAACACTGAAATATCAACAGTGTCTATATCACACGCTTCACTTCGGATGGTGTCATTTCTAACGCTTGGAGATAAAATTTTAAGCATATTTCCCGAGATATTAAAAGCAGTATAGAAAAGGTGTAAACGTTAACTTTTTTCAATCATTGCAAATCCTACCTACTAATCATGTAATACTTTAGTGATGATGTTGGTGAAATTATTAAGGGTCTGTGATTGTCTAGGTCAAACGGGAACTATATAGTGACTTATCTAAACCTAAAGAGTGTGGTCCAAATTAACAGCAAATATACTGAAGGAGTCTATCTATCTATATCTTACAATACGTTGAAAATATACAGGGGATTATATACATTACAGTACAGAGTTGTGAATGCATGTGCTTGTGATAATAATTGTGTATTTACAGACGAATGCTTTATATAATGAACGATATGAGGAGGTCTATTGTGTCGTCGAGAAAAAATTGGAGGTTTCTGCAGACTCCTCCAAAGTGTGTCAGGAAACAACATCTCCACTGAGGGAGATTGTTTCGTGAGCACATCTTGTAGAAATCAGGATCCTACAACAATTTGCCGACATTGTTTACCCTCTACAGAAATTGCCAGGTGCTTATATAAAGTCATGCAAAAGTAATTCGTTTCTTGTTTGCACTGTTATTGTATATACATCTTGCTAAATTTTGTTTCCAACTGCATGTAACTTAAGTGTATCATATTATCTTTTTAAGTTTTCTTCACGAATATCTTTACTAGTTCGTTTTCGTTATATCGGAGGTAGACGGATTTGGGCAAGAGATAAAAAAAAAGAGAAATAATAGTGAAGAATCAAGAGAAATACACTGACAATAGAAAATGTAAACAATCCGTCTGGAAACAAGCTGCACTGAACAAATGACCAACAGCTGATAGTAATTGTAAACGTGTATGCACAGTTCATTTTAGGACCCTGTGATAGTGAATGAAAACTGGAGGCTTCTGATTCCTCCTGACCATGCCACGAAACAAGCTCTTTCCATATAGGTGGTGTTTCATGGCAATATTTGAAGGACTCATTTACAGTATATACAATTTTCTGACTACATCACAGGGTCCCTTAACTTCTAAAAATTGCATCTGATTTCTAGATGATAAATATAGTTTTAATAGTTACACATAAAAAAAAAAAAAAAAAAAAAACGTATACATCCACTGCAGACCTAACCTATATAACATCTTCGAACTGTTTAAATCAATAATTCTATAGATGTATACTTAACCTAACATCTGAAACTCCTATTATAATTCACAGTCTATATATAATAATCCCATCACTTCCTTATAAAATATATGTTATCTCCTCTTCAGTATAGTTCCCCTCGTCTTCAATACATTTCCTCTCCTCCTCCTCAATATGATTCCACATTATCAAGGTACAGGTTCCCTCTTCCTTCCTTCCTTCCTTCCTTCCTTCTTTTCCCCCTCCGTTGAACAGATTACCAAGTTTCTCATACAATTAAGCTTCCTTCCTCTCCTCGCCTCCAGCACACATTCCTCTCGTACACTTTCCGTCTGCACCTCACAGAACACAATGTATATAATCATTTTCCCTGCCCTCCTCCTTCTCTTAATTCTCTTCTCCTCTAATTGCTGACTTCCACAGGCTCTTAATTATACAGGGAGGTGCATATTAATTTTCGTATTAATTCTGAGCTCCCTGGACTCTACCGCCTACGGACTACGATTGTCATTTATTAAGGGGATTAATATTAAATGCTTTTGGTACATTAGAGTGCCTTGATTCCTCCAAAGTATGCCGGGAAACAAGACCAGATCAACAAAAATAATGGTGACCTGTTGTTTGGAATAGTTTGGAGGAATCAGTTGCTCCAGATTCACCAGCACTGTACTAATTAATCCCTTAAAGGGTAAAGGGGAAATTTTGTGTTGGTAAATCTGGAGCAACTGAATCCTCCAAACTATTCCAAGCAACAGAACACCATTATTTTTGCTCTTCTGGTCCTGTTTCTTGGCATGCTTTGGAGTAATCAAGGCACTCCAATGTAAAAAAAGCGAATTACGCTATGACTGGCTGTAGTTTCTCTTTCGTCTAATAAAATTTTCTGGAGTTAGTGATGATATAAGAAAAAAGACAATGCTGCTTGAAAATGGATTGCTTGAGATGCGTTTACTTGTGTGTGTGTGTGTGTGTGTGTGTGTGTGTGTGTGTGTGTGTGTGTGTGTGTGTGTGTGTGTGTGTGTGTGTGTGTTAATTGTAGAGCACAATCTTCCTTGTTTTGGAATATCACATCATTACCTCAAAACACGAATGTCCTTAAAACACTTTCACAGAATACGACTTACTCAACTAAGAAAAAAAAACAAAAAAAACAAGAAAACTTACACACACACACACACACACACACACACACACACAACACGACCCGCTATGCTACTCAAAAAAAAAAAAAAAACAAAAAAAAAACAAACACACACACACACACACACAACACGACCCGCCATGCTATACGACGTGTACTTACTGACTCCTGACGTGCGTGCCTCAGAACACTCTCCAACGAAGGTCACTCTCAGTCCTCCCACCACCTCACACGCTGCTTTGCTCATCTCACACTCGTTGGCGTAGGTCTGGCCATCACTAGCACACACGGGTTCACGGGTACTTGGGCAGTCGGTGGGACAAATGCAGCGACCTATCTGACATCGACCCCCGAATTTGCAGACCACGTGTTGGCAAAGATCTACGGGTTGAGGGAGGGAAGTGTGAGGTTAGGTTAGGTTAGGTTATGTTAGGGTAATCGTATATAACTTACTACAGCAAAATGTAATCGTATGTAACTTACCACAGTAAAATGTAACTGTACGTAACTTAAAACAGTAAAATGTAATCGTACGTAACTTATCACAGTAACATATAATATATAAACGTACGTAACTTACCACAGTCACCGCTAGAGGCCACCAGGACCAGCTGTTGTTTACTGCAGGCGGCCACTTTTAGTAGACATTCGTTCATGTATGTCACTCCGTCTGTCCCACACACCTTGCTCTCCGCCTGGCAGGAAGGGGGCGAGTGTTAGTCGTACAGTACATTCACTTCCAAAAGCCAGGTGCATTTCTCGATCCCAAGTAACCTTATTAAGTCATTGATTCTGAAGCAACTTAAACATATGCCAATTTCTGTCAGCATGAGAAATACACCATCCTTTTCACCTGTTGTGGATTGGTCACATACATATACATATATACATACATATCGTTCCGCTCATTATTAGAGTCTCGTTCAATACATGTACTGTTTGGTTGGACACACATACACACACACACACACACCACAGCGTCCCTCACACACACCCACCTTGTCACATCCCTGAGGACACACACATCTTCCGTGGCCTTGTTCGTCCGCCTCACACACACCGTAGAAATCACACTGCTTGTCTTCACACCCGGCTGTCAAGAAGAAAGAGAAATATTTGGTGCTGAGGCCGAAGAGGTGGTGCAGAGAAATTAGTACGATGGAGTATATGTGTACAGTACCTGGGAACTCGTGATGAGGTTATGATATCAGAAGGTTCACTGAGATGGGCTGGATGAAGATTGGACTGGAGGAAGATTGGTCTGGTTTCCTGGCATAATTTTGAGGAATCGAAGCACTTTAATGTACCAAAAGTGTATTACCACCATAATTAATTGGATAACGAGTGAAAAGGAAGAAGGTGAATAACGGGAAAAGAGAGTGGAAGGATCAAATTTCAATGACAACTTTGAGGACTGCACTAACCATGCATCAAACTGAAAGAGCAAAGTGAGATTTGACGAGACTGTGTAGGAGTGTGGAGGAGGCAATGTTGTGACGGTGGTGGGAGTGAGGGTATGAGTTGAGGTGGATTGGAGGGTGGGTGGATGTGAAACGGATACAGTAGATATGGTTATAAAATACGATGACTTGAAATTTGGTGTGGTGGGTGATGGGGTGTGGGTTGTGATAAGTTAAGGTGTGGGGTGTGATAGGTTATGGTGTGGGGTGTGATAAGTTATGGTGTGGGTTGTGATAGGTTATGGTGTGGGGTGTGATAGGTTATGGTGTGGGGTGTGTTAGGTAATGGTGTGGGGTGTGATAAGTTATGGTGAGGGTTGTGATAGGTTATGGTGTGGGGTGTGATAGGTTATGGTGTGGGGTGTGATAAGTTATGTTGTTGTGTGTGATAGGTTATGGTGTGGGGTGTGAGTGGTGTGCAACAAGAGGTGGTGTGGAGGGAGAGGTGTGTGTGCGAGTAAGTGAGGTGTGTGGGAGGAGGAGTATAAACAATAGCAAGTGTTAAATAGTAAAACATTACCTAGAGACTGGACGTTTTCTCCAAGAGTTTCTGAAACCGACCAATTGCTGTTTAGAACAACATTATTATCGTGCCTCTTGCATTTGACAATCTCCATATTATTTTCTCTCTTTATTTAGGTACTCCCATGTCGTGAATGTGGATTTATCTTTTTAAAAATTTGCTAATGATGCTAAACAATCAACTAACATATACTGTATGCTATAAATTATACTACACATGAAAAAAAAAAAATCTAATGACATGCAACTCTGAAAAAAATGGACATTACTGTATATTAGAGGTTAATAGATCCATGTGTAGGAGAAAACAAAACACACTCCTATACTCACTACATCTGCCTCGGTATCTGACGGGAATGGCACGGTGGATGCGACACGCTTCGGCTCTCAGGTGGCACTCGTTGTCGTAGGAGATGCCGTCGCTGCCACACACGGGGTCGAGGTGGGCAGGGCACTGGGGACACTCGCACACGGGATGACCCTGCCTCTCCACACACACCCCTCCGTGTTCACACTGGTGTCCGGCGCAGGGTCCCTCCTCTCCTGCACCCACCAGAGGAAGTTAGTCATACCATTTTTTTTTTTTTTGTGGCATTAAAGTGGTGAGAATAAATATACTTGATGATAAAAGAAGTCGCATCACAAAGCTACAAAATTCTGGGGACTGTGAGCCAAATGAACCTAATAAACATAATTATATAATACTCTAAATTTTTCTTAGCGTCGATGGCCTTTCATAACGAACGAGAATAATTAGACTAGAGAAAAAAAATAAAGAAATGGATGAATGAATGAAAGATAGAAAGAAAAAAAATAAATAAATACATAAACAAAGAGCTATACAAATAATTACATCGGTATACATTTAGACTCACCGCAGACGCCCATGTAGCTGACAATGATCTCTGACTGCCTGACACAGACGGCACGATGCAGCTCACACAGGTTGTCGTAGGTGTTGCCATCAGAGCCACACACAGGCCTCACCACCGGCTCACAGGGGGGCGGACATTCACACCCAGCCACGCCAAACTCGTCTATGTTGCATTCCTCCCCAGGTAAACAAGACATGGCGTCACACGGATTCAGCCCTGCAAGGAAGGAATAGGGTAAGTTGTGTGTAAATAGGGTGTGTAAATAGGGTGTGTAAATAGGGTAAGTTGTGTGTAAATAGGGTGTGTAAATAGGGTAAGTTGTGTGTAAATAGGGTAAGTTGTGTGTAAATAGGGTGTGTAAATAGGGTAAGGTGTGTGTAAATAGGGTGTGTAAATAGGGTAAGTTGTGTGTAAATAGGGTAAGTTGTGTGTAAATAGGGTGAGTTGTGTGTAAATAGGGTAAGTTGTGTGTAAATAGGGTAAGTTGTGTGTAAATAGGGTAAGGTGTGTGTAAATAGGGTAAGGTGTGTGTAAATAGGGTAAGTTGTGTGTAAATAGGGTAGGTTGTGTGTAAATAGGGTAAGTTGTGTGTAAATAGGGTAAGTTGTGTGTAAATAGGATAAGTTGTGTGTAAATAGGGTAAGTTGTCTGTAAATAGGGTGTGTAAATAGGGTAAGGTGTGTAAATAGGGTAAAGTGTGTAAATAAGTGAGTGGGTTGTAAAAGTTAGTGTACTGTATGTGTGAGTAAGTGAACGTGCTCGCACACATACACACACACACGCACACGAAGGCCTATACTCACACATACACACACGAATATTTTTGCTTATGTGAGTGTGTGCGTGTGGGTGCGTGCGTGTGCGAGTGTGTGTGTGTGTATGTATGTGTGTGTGTGTATGTGTGTGTGTGTGTGTGTGGGTGTATGTGTATGTGTGTGTGGGTGGGGGGGTGTGTGCTTGTGCGAGTGTGTATGTGTATGTGTGTGTGTGTATGTGTGTGGATGTATGTGTATGTGTGTGTGTGTGTGTAAGGGGAAGGACGGGACAGTATCGGGTAGGCTGATCACATACATCAAAAGTTTCCAGGTTGCCACGGACTAAGTTGTACAAGAAGCAGGCCGCACCAAGTTTAGATAAGGTGGCCCTAACTAAGTTGCCAGGATGTGATAACTTAATCTGACCCAACGCAGCCCTGGGTGGATATGCCTGGGTTAGTGGGGTTACGTACACTCGCAATCCAATATTTGTATCCAGGTCTTGTTGAAGTTTCGAATCATTTGACATGCTAGTGAACCAATTACAACTCTTATCCTGTTTCATATTTGTATCCAGGTCTTGTTGAAGTTTCGAATCATTTGACATACTAGTGAACCAATTACAACGCTTATCCTGTTTCATATTTGCTTGAGCTCGCTTAATACTCGATCAGGCTATTCGAAGCAAGCCTGGATACATATTTTGGATTGCGAATGTACAGTCACGATCCAAAATATGTATCCAGGCTTGCTTCGAATAGCCTGATCGAGTATTAGGTGAGCTCAAGCAAATATGAAACAGGATAAGCGTTGTAATTGGTTCACTAGTATATCAAATGATTCGAAACTTCAACAAGACCTGGATACAAATTTTGGATTGCGGGTGTACGTACTATCAAAGACAAAACTCGTGTCGTTAAATCTGGTGAAAATATATGGTAGAGGACTAAACATATTGGACATGAACGTTACTGTGGTGGGGTTTTCATAATGTTTCACAAGTTATATTAAATCATTGGACAAGATAGCCACACGAGTTTTGTCTTTGATAGTACATGTGTGATAACCTAAACTAACCTCACATAATAATAATAACCTAACACAGCATAACACTGGGGGGCATGGTGTTGTGTGTGAGAAGCAAAAATAACCTCACATAAATATAACCTACTAAATCATAACACTAAAACCTATCTAACTATATATAATCGCTAAATCAGTTAATCACCAACGCTTAACTGTCAATCACCCACCAACATTTTAGCTTTCTTCATCCCCCAATTTCCAGCTCTTATTTTCGACTGTGAAGCACTGATGTTAGAATAAATAAAACTGAATTGTACTGTTAATCACCAGCATATTAACTCTCTTCATCCCCTACATCCCTTCGTCCTTCATATCCGAGTTGTCCTATTATGCGACATAGTATGGGACGTCATACTTACCGACGCTGCAGCCTCCTCTGAAGATGATGGACAGGGTTTTCCTGGCCTTGCATGCCTCCACCTTCATTACACACTCGTTCCTGCAACACAGTGTAACACAACTCGTCAAGTCTCGCTCAACTCCTCACAATTAAAATCATAATTATATATACTTATCTGTCTGTTGATGTGGATCAAATTGGAGGGGTAATATTTTCTCCAAACTTTGTCAGGAAATTGAATAATAACTCTGTGTACGAGTAGGGAATATGTTTTATGGTAAGGTTTGGAAGAAACAGCAGCACTTCAGTTAAAATTGGTATAAAGTGGCATTAGAAAACAGTATCTAAAAAGAGTGAGCAAGAAAGCGAGAGATTAATTACAGAGACATGAATACACACTGACCACTGACATAAAAAATGAGCAGTTAAACAACCCAGGAAATAAACCCTAAGCCAGCAAGTATGAGATCAGCAACAGTAAATCTAAACTGTATAATAAAAAATGTGAGATATACATACGTGTAAGTTTTGCCATCTGATGCACAGACGGGGACAAACTCTCTAGCACACACGTCATTGCAGCGACACTCGGGTTCCCTGTCTCGATCCAGCTGGCAACTCTGTCTCTCTGGACACGTCACGTCCTGGCACGGGTCTGGAACAGATGTAGGACAGGGGTTCGTATAAATGAGGGGGTCCTTTGATGGGCAAGATGAGGGGGGGGGGTCGTGTTGATGCAGGGGGAGGGGGGTCGTGTTGATGCAGGGGGAGGGGGGTCGTGTTGATGCAAGGGGAGGGGGTCGTGTGGGGTGAGTGGGGTCGTGTGGGGGGAGGGGGTCGTGTGGGGTGAGTGGGGTCGTGTGGGGTGAGTGGGGTCGTGTGGGGGGAGGGGGGTCGTGTTGATGTAGGAGGAGAGGAGTCGTGTGGAGGCAGGGGGAGGGGGGGCGTGTGGAGGCAGGGTTACATAATATTTAGATAAAGGTTAGAGGATTAAAATGTCACAAGAAACCCACAGCAACACAAGGGATAATTAAGTACATAATATACACATACAACTAACAACACTTGGCAGGGAGTGTCAAGGAGGACCACCTGTGTAATGACCAGACTGCTTCATCTACTTAATGGGAATTCTCTTGTAGGAAAATTGGAAGGCTACTAATTCCTCCAAACTATGCAAGAAAACATACGCTCTCAACAATACTAATAGGGGATCAGTTTCCTGGCATAGTTTGGAGGAATCAGAGATCTTCCAATTCACCAACAAAATATTCTCCCCTTAATGAGGTTCCGGGCAAAAGGGGGAGCGTCACGCCACCGACGACGACAACGGCCTCACAACACGCCAACGGGATATCAAAACTAAATTGCACTAAACAATTTCTTACTAAATAAAAGTACAATTTGAGAATGAACGGTTGCTGACACCTCTATTGTATGATGTAGTCAGAAAATTGGAGGTTAGCGAATCCTTCAATTATTGCCACGAAACACCAACTACATTAAAGGAGCTTGTTTCGTGGCTCAGTCAGGAGGAATCAGAAGCCACCAGGTCTTACACACAATCACAGGGTTCTTAATTAAGTTAGTGGTCTGTATGCATTACACAGATTAACCCTTGGACTGTTGGAAATTACCTGTGTTAGATAAAATTGTTTGGTGTTAGTTCAAGCATACATACATACATACATACATATACCAGGCCTTCATCTCCAAGCATAGTCCAAGCAGTCCAAGCATCTCCAAGCAGTCCAAGCATTGAATCTAATAATTAACATGTTCCCAATAAAACCCAAGACCAGGATAGAACCCAGATACTATGATAACGAGACCAGGTTGGGGTTCAATTTGGATTTTTTACTTCCACACTTAATTGAGCGTTGTTTAATTTGCAAGTAATATCTAATATAATTTTAGGTGATATATAGAGCATACTTTTAGTACAATGGAGCGCTTTGATTCCTTCAAAGTATGCCAGGAAACAGAGCTGGATAAACAAAAATAACGGCAGTCTGTTGCTTAGAATAGTTTGGAGGAATAGGTTGCTCCGGGTCTACCATGAAACACATAAGTAGTGTTTTTCTTCGACAAGAAAAAAATGTGTGGTTGTACTCAGAGAAAAAAAAAAAAAAAATCTGAAGTGACGTCGTTGGATCAGGATTTATCAGTTAGTTTTCCTATTGACTTTGAATGAGGGTTGCTGTGTTGTGGTTATAAAGTAGAGGTTAAGGGGGAAGTTTTGTGTTGGTAGATCTGGAGCAACTGAAGCCTCCAAACTATTCCAAGCAACAGAGCACCATTATTTTTGCCCCTCTGGTCCTGTTTCCTAGCATACTTTGGAAGAATCAAGGCACTCCAATGCACCAAAAACGAATTACCACCTTAATGATACCCCTAAACTATCCCAGGAAACAGGCTATTACCTCAGCATCCACGAAGAGATGTGTTTTGTAGCTTAGTTCGGAGGAATCAGAAACCCTCCCCAATTTGACAACGATATATTAAATAGGAGATCTTGTGTTCTCCATCTTGACAATTATACCAAACCAACAATAAGTATCATTGTTTATTCCCTCGTTATCTCGTTCCCTTTCTTTCCTATATGTATTTCCTTGTCTGTCTGTCTATGTGTCTGTGTGTCTGTCTATGTGTCTGTGTGTCTGTCTGTGTGTCTGTCTGTCTGTCTATGTGTCTGTCTGTCTGTCTATGTGTCTGAGTGTCTGTCTGTGTGTCTGTCTGTGTGTCTGTCTGTGTGTCTGTTTATGTGTCTGTGTGTCTGTCTGTGTGTCTATCCGTCTATGTGCCTAGCTATTTATCTATCTATCTATCTATCTATCTATCTATCTATCTAAAAAGCATTTCTCTGCATACCTTCCTTTGGGTAACAATACCTCTCACATTCTTTGGCAATTTATTTCCCATTTTTCCACCTGTTATCAAATCTTTCATCTCGTTTGCAACTCATGTCTCCCATTTTAACTTTAACACAATATATCCTCTCAGAATATTCATACGTACACTGCAGTACTTAGGTGAAGGATCAAAAATTAAAGCGTAGAGCAGTACAGTATTTTTTAGTCTTTAATGTACGCCTGACAACTTTCATATTTCTTACTTGGTGCAGATCAGGGCTTTCATCGCTCCAGCTTCTCTCTCTCTCTCTCTCTCTCTCTCTCTCTCTCTCTCTCTCTCTCTCTCTGCTTTCCATTTCCCCTTCTAATGTTTCTCTCTTATCCTACATCGTTCCCAGGTACAGTTGCCGGCTATAAACATTTCGCCAATTCCTGTTACTGAGTCCTAATGTATTGCTGTACAAACCCTAATTCCAATACGGTATATTGTATGTGTGTCAAGTTAATTTGAACTCAACTGGACTATATCACTTCATTCGAACACATAGCTTGAAGAAGGTGATTTGTTTTGTGTGAAATGGAGAGATACCCATTTCTCCAAACTATACTATGAAACCCACAAGTACTCCCTTAAAGGGGGTAATTCACTGTTGTTACATTGGAGTGCCTTGATTCCTCCTAAGTATGCCAGGAAACAGGACCAGATGAACAAAAATAATGGCGTTCTGTTGCTTGGAGTAGTTTATAGGAATCAGTTGCTCTAGATTTGCCGAAATTGTACTTTCCCCTTAATCCCAGAATGCAAAGAGAGAAACAATGTCACACTCACCACACTTGCCGGGGAACTTGACCTCGAGGTGGCGTTGGATTCTGCAGGCGTGGCGTCGCAGCTGGCACTCGTTGGCGTAGTCCTGACCGTCGGACCCACACACTGGCTGCGACCCCAGACCCCCACCATACACCCGGCACTCGTCAGGACACTCACACTTGGCATCCAGACCGTCATCATCAGGCACACACACGGCCCCATGCTGGCACTTCCTCCCTCGGCAAGGGTCGCGAACTGTGGACACAAATATTGAGATCATTAGGACGCGAAACAGCAGCAGTGGCTACAATTGTGTATCTATCTCCTTGCACCTCGGACACAAACTTAATTAATATGGAACTTCAATGGGGAAACAGCCGACA